>SMDT01000556.1:0-157806 GCA_005392925.1 Aquilaria sinensis | reverse complement strand
ACCAAAGAACAGGCCAAGGCCGAACAGCCCGTACCTTCGGGCAAGAGGTGTATCCTCGGAACAGGTTGAGCTTCCTAAGAGACTCCCAACAACAAACTCGGAAAGAGATGCAAACCCGAAGTCTTCACTTCGGCTTTCCAAAGGGGGGCATGTGATAGCCAAAGGCTATCGCGTCTATCTGGCCGAACTCCCTGCCGCAAGAATGGCCAGAAGAGACTGGCGCTACCCGAGAAAAGGTTGGATCATACACCTCGGGAGATAGCCGAAGAGCTCCAAGCCCGGCATGCCAGGAAACTCGAGGATACTACTTACCCCCCCGAGGTTGTAACAGATCGCCTTCGGAAAAGAGGCACCAGCTATCATGGGCCGAACATGATCTCCCCAAAGGCGGAACTCCCTGAAGCTGGGAACCCCCGAACTGAGCACGTGTTTCCCGAAGAGGCACCGTCCGTACCAAAAGACGACCTCGCCCAGGGACCTTGGGAGTACGGCAAGAGCATTTAAGGAAGCATTTAAGGAAGCCTCTGACACGTCCTTTCACAGACGTCAAAAGTCACCGCAGAAGGCGCTCTGACACGCTGGCGCTGTCAAAATCACAACATGGCCCATCTCAGCACAAGGCTCAAGGCAACCTACTACCAGCTATCTGTCCCCTACGCCCAGAAACTCAGGGAACATTCGACCGAACACGTGTCGCAATCTGAACGGGCTAGGCACTCCTATAAATACCAGGAAATAAATACTTGGCAAGAGGCTGGTAGGGAAGAGATCTGACTCCCAGACTCTGAGAAAATCACCAGGCGAGACTTTTCAGCCCTTTGTGCTACTTCCTCTGCCTTCTCTCAGCCACCACTGACTTGGGCATCAGAGGCTCCCCCCCCCCGGAAACACATTTCGGGGGCCTCCTAACCCTTTGTTTCTGGACTTTCAGGCACACTCCCATGGGCGGACTATCTTCCAGGCGTTCTTCCTCCTAGAAGTCTCTTCACCAGTCACCATGACTTTAAACGATGAGGCCCCCGGCCATCATTGTGGGAGGACTCAATTGCATAAATTGAGAATATGGAGGACCAAATGAGGGATTCGGCCCATTTTTCATGGAAAAATATCCATGGCCGTCCATCCCCATTAATTCAATAAAAAATTGGCCTCCATTCACATTATTTAAATTGCCCATGAAGATTCGGCCATGTGAGAGGTTAAAAGTTCTGGAAGTTTCGGCCATATGGAGATTTTCGTGTTCTTGAGCTCAACTCAAGAGCTCATGAACATGCATGGCATTTTTAAGCCATGAGGAGCAAGGAAAAATAAGGAAAACTTCAAGGAAGAACAAGCTCAGAATTCGGCCAAAGAAAGGTTGTAAGTGAACCAAGTTTTCTTGGTAATTTTATGTGTTTTTGAGCTAGATATTGCTCACTAATGTCTCGGCCATGTTGGATTTTTGCTAGAAAAAGTCTTGAAGATTCAACCATGGAAGATTTTTAGTGTTCTTGAGCTAAACTCAAGAGCTCATGAACATGCATGGCGATTTTAAGCCATGAGGAGCAAAGAAATTGAGGAGAACTCCAAGAGAAAGCAAGGGTGAAGATTCGGCCAAGGATGAATCTTGGAATGTATGTGCATTTTTCCAAGTGTTCTTGGTAGTGAAGGTGTTCTTATGAACATGCAAGGTGTTAGCCAAGATATGGATGTAAAAAAGAGAAATTTTGTACGGTATAGAAGCCATAAAAGATTCAGCCATATTGTAAATTTGGTGTCTTGGCATGTTAGCCATGTGTTAGCCATGTGTTCTTGGCATTTTTGAGTTCTTTGATGTGTATGGAACACAATATCAAAGAAAGAAATAAAGAGAAGTTTCGGCCTTAGTGCCATTTTTGGTGGTTATGTGTGTAAACCATGTGTTCATGGTAGCTAGATGTTGCTAGTAAAATGTGTAGCCAAAATGGTAAAGAAAGATTGATGATGAATTCGGCCATGACACCACTTTTGTGAATATTGGTGTTAGCCAAGTATTCTTCGCATAAATGGTCCTTAGAAAACTTGTGGGACTAAATTGAGCAAAAGAAAGAAATAATGGGGCAAATTCGGCCAAGAGATAAATTTGAAGGCCCAAATTGAAAACCAAGTGCCCTTGGTGGTAAATGGTCCAGAAACTCCTAAATGGGCTATTTTGGGCCATATTGGTGAAATTGCCTAAATGGGCTTCATTGAATTAGACTTGAACAGAGAAGTTGGGCCAAGTCCAGAAAAGAAATAAAAGGCCAGGTGGGCCTGAGTTTATAAAAGGCCAAGTTGGGCCTAAATTTCCAGAAAAGGCCAAGTTGGGCCTGAGTTGCAGAAAAGGCCAAGTTGGGCCTACAATTCCAGAAAAGACCAACTTGGGCCTGGATTCCAGGAAAAGGCCAATATAGGCCTGAGTTCACAGAAAATGGGCCTCAGTTCACAGAAAGGCTAAATTGGGCCTTACCTCTTTAAATTGAGGTTGAGTAAGTTAAACCAAGAGTTCTTAGTCAATTATGGTTCTCATCGTTTATAAAAAGCAAGAGATTAACTTGCTAGTGTTTGGGATTTATAGGTCCATTAAGGCAAAGACAAAGTTACAACAACAAACAAAGCAAAGCAAGGCAAAGACAATGAGCAAAAAGGTTACACAAATGTTGGTAAGGATCCCTATACGCACTTTTTCCATGGTATATTTTCCATGACCTTTCATTGTGAGTATTAGTGCCCCTATGTGATGGTCAAAGAACCAAGTGACTATAGGTGTGCATGTCAGGGCTATGTGGTTGTTACTTTTTGTGAGGACTCATGATACTTTTCTTAGTTGGATATTTGGGCACATAAGTACATAATGGATGAGGTATTGTTGCTTTGGAAATTATGGTTTACTAATGAGTAATTATGCAAGCATTTAGGTCTTGGCATCGAGTTTGGCCAACTCGGTCCCAAGTTAATGAGCTCAGTATAAATTAAAGAAATGGTTGACCAGGAATGGTGTTATTAGAAATGCTAATGCTTGCGGATGGCCATGGTGTCAGAGGACACGAGATTCGAGAGTGGTGGTCTGTGGGTGTGTTGTGTGCTTCTCTGAATTGTTTATTCATGCTAACCCCTATTATATTTATTATTTCCATTATGCTATATCTGTATTTTCTTTGTTTTAGTGTTTTCCTTTGCAGGAACATGGATTAATTGCCATTACATTCTTGGCACAAGTTAGGCTTTGAAAGCCGTATAATGACTAAGAAAGTCATGAGACAATTACCTCACTAGGCATTGGATGCGGTTAGGATTCTTACTGAGTTTTATAACTCACCCGCCCTGCTATACCTTTTCAGGAAATGGATGGCTTGATAGATCAAGCGAAGAGTACCAGAGCACTCGTTACAATGCGCTAAAGGGTTGGGTATGTGTATAGTGTTGCTCAATATATTCATTTGTTCAAAGTGACTTATGTGGTATAGATTGCTTGTGAATCAAGCTAATGTTGTGGACTTACCTGTGCAGGATATGGAGTCTAGAAGTTGTGGGAACAAGGTCTATAAGGTGGATTGTGTTCCGTGTTTATATTAGTTGAAGATTAAGTAGTTATGAAAACTTGATCTGAAAAACTTGAACATTGGATAAACTTAGACATGAAGCATTCCTTGGTATGTTTTCCAAGTAGGTGATGCTTGTTTACTGTTCTAAGGATAGGCATAGTTTTGGATGACTTATGATGATGAATTTTGTCTTAGATAGATGATTATGATGACTTATGATGTTGATGACTTTGAAGGATGATTATATGAGAAGTATGCTTGAATTCATGCAGGTGGAATTCTGGATGGGTGATTGTGTTATGTGTACTAGATTTGGCAGGATGTTCATGCGTATGAAAATATGGTTTTCAAACTTGAAATGGAATATGCGCTTCTTGGTTGCCATGCATTGAAATAGTACACTTGATGGACACACATCTGATGCACTTAGTGGAATAAGTGTATGGCTATATGTAGCTTGGATGAAATGAGCATGTGAAGATATTACAGGAGAAGCTTATGTTGAATTGTGACAAAGTATGCATGTAAGCAAGATAAATTCATGAATGGAACACTAGAAATTCTACTTAGGTGCTAGCTTGTACCTAAAGAGCACCCTAACATCATCTAGGAAGTAATTAATTGACAAGCTAGTACCAGAATAGATCCTGGAGTCACGACGTAGGTGTTCATAATAGTTAATAAAGCCCATTCCGTATGAATAACTTCTGCTGTATTACTCTGATAATCGGGCCCAGATGGGCCAGGGGCAGTTCGGGGCGTGACACATATCCCGAAGGATAGAGTGCTAAGGGAGCCATTCTGGACTTCCACGGAGGACATGAATTTGTTCTCCGAGGACAGCCAGTTAATGGCTCCCCAGATGGCGACGGGTGTGCTGACGAATGCCACCTTCCAGTCGCTCATCGACGAATGCCCCAACGAGAAGATCCTCACGGCGAGGATGACCGAACACGCCGCCCAGGTAGGTTTTTCTTCTTTTCCTTAGAAAGATTTCCCTCTGTTTTTGTTGCTTCCTGACCCTTATTCGAGGCTTTCTTTTTTGCAGCTCTTGGCATACAACGGGTACTTCCGCTCCTGCGTGGCGAAGCAGGCTGAGGCTCATTGTCGGTCCGAAGATTCTCTCAAGAAGGCAAAAGACTTTTACGCCAGATACGTTCTCAAGTACTGCGATTTGAACAAGATCGTTCAGGAGGACGTAGTGAATCTTCAGGCCGATATTAGGGAGAGCAAGAAAGAGCTCCTCCTCTACTTTTCAGCTAAGGTCGAGGATCTCGGCTCAAAATGCGCTGCTCTCTCTTCGAAGAATGAAGCCCTTCGGAAGGGAAAAGCAGAAGATGCTAAGAACCTTACGAAGGTGCTTACATTGAACGCCGAGCTCCAGGGTGAAGTTGACTCGCTGAGGAAGGGGGCCAAGAGAAAGAAGAAGAAGAAGCTGGAGAAGGAGGTTGCCAAACTTACGGCTAACTTAGCAGCACTAAGTGCCGAGAAGGACCAATCAGACCAAATGACGAAAGTGTCCTATCAGGATGGCTTTTGTCTGGCGCGACACCAGGTCCTTTCTCGGTTCCCCGAGCTCGACCTTTCCTTCCTGTCTGCTCTGGATTTTCCCAAGGAGCCCAGGTGGACTTGGTCGAAGCTGGAGTTCCTCAACCTTCCTTCTGCAATGCCTGTGCCTCCGAACGAGCCTGTCCGAGAAGATGCCGATGCTGAGGAGACACAGGACGCTCCTGCCCAGCCTTAGACTTTTTTATTCTTCTTTTTGCTCTTGTAACCTTACAATCTTACTCTTAGTAATGAAATTCTTTCTTTCAAAATTTGGCTAAGTCCCTGATAATTTTTCGTTCCCAAGGGTTGTTTTGACCCCTTTCGGTATGGGACCCTTAGTAATATACTTCTTGCGATTTTTATCTTCAGGAGAACACTAACTTCGGCAAATTCCTTAAGTCAATAATCGACCTACTCTCAGCAGACGTGTTTAGTTGATGCGTACTAAGGAAAAATGTCCCAACAGACTTTGAAGAAAAATGCGCTTTTCTCAAGTGCTTGTTTACTTCTCGTTCGGTAGGGTTTCTTAGGTGGAGTCAGTCTTTCCGAAAACTTTTTGTACTTAGAAAAATTTCTAACTGTACAATTTTCAAACAAGCTTTCAAGCGTAAAACTTTTTCAAGGCATCCGAGTGCCAAGTATTTTTCAGCTATCCACCTTCGGAGTCACCGACCTTGTAGACTCCTTTCCGAACTTTATCCAGGACCTGATAAGGTCCCTCCCAGTTAGCGCGAAGTACTCGTTGAGACGGTTTTTGAGGTTCGAACTCAGCCTTTCGGAGAACAAGGTCTCCCTTCCTTATTCCTTTTGGCTTAACGCGCAGGCTCACGGCTGTGGCCACTCTTTGCTGAAAGGTTTTCCTTCTTAGTTCAGCCACCTCTCTGTGTTCGTTAATTAGGTCAAACTTAGTTCTCAAGCCGAGGTCGTTCCCTCATTCGTCGAACACTTGTACTCTGATTGATGGCTGCACTACCACAATAGGGTTAATAGCCTTTGTACCGAAGACGAGTGAAAAAGATGTCTCCCCCGTGGCCCTTCGTGGCATTGTCCGATAACTCCATAGCACACTGGGAAGTTCTATCGGCCATTTTCCCTTGCTTCCCCCAACCTCCTTTTCAGACCCTCTTTTATGGTCCTGTTGGATACCTCTACTTGTCCATTGCTTTAGGGATGAGCTACCGGGGCGAAGTGCATCTTTATTTCAAGGTTGGTGATGAATTCTTGGAATCCCTTGTCCGTAAACTGGGAGCCATTATCGGCCACTATCACCCTCGGTATGCCAAATCTGCATATAATGTTCTTCCAGAAGAATTTTTGTATATCCTTTGCCGAAATGGTTACTAGGGGTTCTGCCTCGACCCATTTAGTGAAGTAATCCACTGCCACTACGCAGAACTTCACTCCTCCAGGTGCTGTCGGGAGTGGCCCGATGAGATCTATGCCCCAAACTACGAAGGGACAGGGGTAGTTTGCCGAGGTTATTACTTCCGAGGGCAGGCTTTGGATGCTAGTGTGTCTTTGGAAATTGTCACATTTTTAGACAAACTGCCTTGCGTCCTTTCTTAAGGTGGGCCAAAAGTACCCTTGGCAGAGTATTACTCTCGCCAAGGCGTCAGTTCCGATATAGGAACCACAATCCCCCTCGTGGACTTCTTCGAGGACTATCCCAGCATCCCCTTCGCTGACACACCTTTGCAGCGGGCTCATATACCCCTGCCGGTATAACTCTTCACCAATAAGGAAATATCGTCCAGAACGTCTTCACACTTTTTCCGCTCCGTGAGGATCATCGGGAAGCTCTACGGCTACAAGATACCTCTTTATAGGATTTTTCCACCCTTTTTCCGAGGTCGTTATGGTCATCGTCGCTATGCTCGGATGGCTCAATACTTCGATGAACCTCTTTGATTTGGCTTAGCTGTCCGCTTCAGTATTGTCTTGGCGAGGTACATTTTCAATATGTACTGCATCAAACTCCTAGATGAGCTTTGATACGAGCTCGTGATATTTTGCCAAATTTGGATCCTTCGCGCTATAGTCCCCTGCCATCTATAGCACCACTAGCTGGGAATCGCTGTGGGCTTTTAGGTTTCTCACACCAATCTTTCTGGCCAGGCATAACCCTGCTATAAGAGCTTCATATTCTGCCATGTTGTTGGTGACGTTAAACCCAAATTTGATGGCTTTCGCGACTTCCAAACCTTCAGGACCACGAATAACTACTCCAGCCTCCTGGTGTTTGGAGCCCGAGGCCCCATCTACAAAGAGAGTCCATTCTGGCTCACTTTTGCCGAGGTCCGATTGATCACCTTTGGTAACAGGTACTTCTGCAATGAAGTGCGCTAGAGCTTGGGCTTTTATTGCTTTCCTTGGCTCATAAGTAATATCATACTCGCCGAGCTCTATGCACCACTTGGAAAGCCTTCCTGAATGGTCTACTCTTTTCATGACTTCCCGAAGGGGTGGGTTACTTCGGATAATAATGGGGTGAGCTTGAAAATACAGACGCAGTATCCTGCTTGCTAGCACCAGGGCGTAGATAGCTTTTTGTCGTAGGGGATACCTGACTTCGGTGCCATGTAGGGACTTGCTCACATAGTATACTGGCCATTGTTCCACCCCCTCTTCCTTCACGAGAACCAAACTCAGTGCTTTTTCAGTAACGGCGAGGTATAATACAAGGGGTCCTCCCTCTCGTGGTTGCCGAAGAGTGGGTAGTCGAGCTAGATAGACTTTGAGCTCTTCCCAGGCCTTTTGGCAATCCTTGTTCCAAGGGTGGTCATTGTTTCTGAGGTCGCCACCATTTTTTGTTGCCTTGGTGAGGACCTTAAAGAATGCTCGGTAGCGGTCCCCGTATCTGGAAATGAATCTACTCAAGGACATTATTCTCCCAGTGAGCCTTTGTACATCCTTTGTTGTAACAAGAGTTCGAAATTCAAGCAGTGCTTTGACTTTTTCCGAGTTGGCGTCGATACCTCTTTCCGATACCATAAACCTGAGGAACCTGCCTGAGCTTACGCCGAAGACTCATTTTTCAGGATTAAGGCGAATTCCGAATGCTCTAAGATGGTGGAAAGTTTCCTCCAAATCTGCAATATGACTGCCAAGCAATTTGCTCTTGACTATCATGTCATCGACATAGACTTCCATGTTCCTCCCTATTTGGTCGTTGAAGACCTTGTTCATCAGCCTCTAGTAGATGGCTCCTGCATTTTTAAGCCCGAAGGGCATTCTTACGTAGCAATATGTACCGACTTCGGTGATGAAGGCGATTTTTTCCTCATCTTCGAGGTCCATCCTGATTTGATGGTAGCCACTGAAGGCGTCAAGGAAACTCAGGAGTCCATATTCAGCGGTCGAGTCTACCAACTGGTCTATTGGCGGGAGAAGATACAAATCCTTAGGGCAAACATCATTTAAGTTTCTGAAGTCAATGCACATTTGGAGCTTGTCACTCCCTTCTTTTGTGGCAATAACCACATTACTTAGCCATTCGGGGTATTTGACCTCTCTAATTACGCCCGCATTTACCAAGTGATGGACTTCGGTTTTGACGAAGTTGTTTTTGTGTGCCGATAGGCTTCACTTTTTTTGGCGAACAAGCTTTGCCTCTGGGCTTACTTTAAGGCTATGCTATATTATGCGTACCCCAGGCATGTCTTTCAACGAGTAGGCAAACAGATTTTATTCATTAGAAGGAAAGATACAAGTTTTTCCTTGTCATCTTCGACCAATTTTTTCCCTATTCGGGTATATCGGCCTGGGACAAGTTTTATTTTTTTCGTTTCTATTATCTCAGAATCTGCTGCTCCTTCTCCTTTTGACTCTTCTGCGGGTGCGACATTTGTTTCTGTAGTCTGCGCGCAGTTTGCCACTGGGGCTTTCCTCGCCTTGACAAACACCTTCTTCATCTCCCCCTGGTCGATGAGGATCTCAGCGTCTCCATCCTTGGTGGCGAAGGTGATAGTTAGGTATTTTATGTCCGGGCGGATGTGAATGTTCCCTTGCGTTTGCCTCCCGAGAATGGTGTTATATGACGAAGGGACATCTATGACGACGAACCTTGTCGTTACAGAGGCAAAGAACTCATCTTTGTTGTTCACCGAAGTTCCCCTTAGCATCAAGGGGAGATCAATCCAGCCGAGGACAGGGAGTTCGGACGGTCCTACTCCAAAGGTAGGAGAAGTGATGGACTTAAGGTCGCTACTCGATATACCCAGACTTGGTAGCAGGTGTGAGAATAGGACGTCTGCGTTTGAACCATCATCAAGCAATACTCTCTTGACGTCCCAGCTTCCTATTCTGGCCATAAGCAGCAGTGGATCATCATGGGGAAATATGACGGTGGACCCATTTTTCCGAACAAGCTTTTTTGATGGGTTCCCATATTCCATCACCGAAATCTCCCTAGCCTATCTTTTCCTTTCTGCCGATGGCAATCCTATTGTGATCATTTGTATCACTCCTGCCAGGGGTGGTGGACGCCTTTTTGGACTTCAGTTTCGGCGTCTGTCGGAGTCATACTCCTCATCATCTCATTTCCCCTCCTCTTCTTTTCTTCCCTTTGGGGAGGGCATCCGCAGGTAACGTCGGAGTTGACCTTGCTTTATCAATGATTCTATGTATTTCCTTAGTTGGAAGCAGTCCTCGTTATTGTGCCCGTGGTCCCGATGGAATTGGCAGAACTTTTTCATGTTCTTTTTGTTGTCCGAGGTCATGGCCTTTGGTCGTTGAATCTGGGTTCCTTGCCTTTCCATCGCCATAAGGATGTTCGTCCTTGTGGTGTTCAGAGGAGTGAAAGCCAGTGGCTTCCTTCCCTTATGCTTCCGAGGTCGTCCCCCTGCTTCGGTTGGGTAGCGAGTTTGCTGGCTCGGCCCCTCAGGGCGAATGTGATCAGATTTTGAGCCTCCCATTCTCAGTTATTCAGCAGTCATGTGCTGCTCGGCCCTTCGATAAAATTCACCGAGTGTGTCGGGGGGATCCTTGGAGAATTCATAGAACAACTAAGAGTCTCTCCGAAGTCTTCGTGTCATGGCCAAGATACATATTTCTGGCCTGAAGTCTGGGACACTTAAGGCTTCTCGATTGAACCTTTCGACATAGTCGCGAATGGTTTCCCCATTTCTCTGTGTTATGTCAAACATTTGGACTGGCATCTTCGCCGTTGGCCAGCTTCCGATGAACTGCTGCATGAAGGTAGTGGACAACTCTTGGAACTCCATGATGGTTCCAGGAGCCAGTGAGTTGTACCATGCCGTTGCTGGGCCCACAAGGGTGACCTCAAAGCATTTGCACAAGGTGGCATCACCAGCACCGTGCAATACCATGCTGCGCTTATATTTTGGTCAGATGAGCCTGGGGGTCAGTCCGGCCGTCGTAGGTCTCCAACTGAGGTACCCGAAAGTCACTCGGCATGGGTGCTTTGACCACCGCTCGGGTGAATGGTGATTCGTCTCCATTGAAGGTTTCCGACAACATAGCCCAAACGGGCTTCTGAGCTACTTGTCTCTAGGAACGGAGACTGACGTCTCCTTTTTGGGGAGTGACTTCGGCGTCGAGGAGATGATGACTTTTCTTCAGGTGAAGAACTCCTTCGGCGGGGAGTTCTGGGTCGTTTTGGCCCCATTTCTCCCATAGGTCGCATTCTGAGGGGTATGTTTTCCGTCGAAGACTCATCACGTTGATCCCCGCTTCCCGAACTCCGGTGAGTTGATCTGTGGCTCTTTTCCCGACGAGGTGCGGGTGAAGAGGGCCTTCCACCCAGAGTTGGCTGTGGCAATCTTCGGTCTAACTACTGTTGTGGCGGAACAGGGCCCCAGTGCCCTGAATTGCTAACACTGGTAGGCTCTAGGGAACTATGATCCCACTTAAGTTACAGTTGGCTAGTTATTACTTGTAAAATACCTTAAATCATTACGTGCAACTAGTTACTTAGCCTACCCTGCATAAGAGATATGCATGCGTTGTCCTGGCTATGCAATAATGATTAAATTAAAAATTCATCAAAAATAGTGCCGCGGCAATTAATGAAAACATAAATCAAATAAGCCAAGACATAAATCTTTAGTTGCTTTAACTTCAAGTAACAACTTTGTGCATACATTTCTAACTTATATGCACCCAAATGTAACTCTAGTGTTATACACACCAATGGTCATTAGTATAGGCAATCTATGTATGAAATTACCATTCATACTAAAAGAAGCATCTCCTAACTACTAAGATCCATCCTTAGCTCTTCACCCAAGCAAGCTAGCTTCAAGTGATGAGCCAAACTTTCCTTGTACTCACTTAGCCTCAACTGTAAGGCAAACACTTTGGTCAGTACTTACTTATGCCGTAAGTAACTTAGAAAACATGGAGTTTCCTACTTAGAGAATACCTTTGAACCAATAAATCTTAGCTTTAACAGCTGCCCCTTACCAACTGTTAAGCCCAAACAAAACTGCTTAAACCTGCACAACACTTAAGGGGTGAGTACTCCAAAGTACTCAGTAAGGGATTAGTACCTGCAGGGAAAAGCAATGCATGCATACAAAGCACAACAAGCATATAAATAGACAGCATACAAAACAAAACAAGCAATCAACAAGATAACCAGAAGCAAGAAAATAAACAACAAACAATGCAAGTGATGGATGGATGGATGGATGAATGAGTTATGCACATGCAAATGCACTTAGGACTTCCTTACACCCGTAGGTGCTGGACTTGTCGTGAGCTCTTACGACTGGGGTACTTGGATACTGGCCCTCGTATCCTATGCTAGCACTTAACTACTAACCCCTTGAAGTCCTCTTACGGGCACCTTAGAGTAAGACCTTGCTTACTCAACCTTACCCGCCTTGACGAGCTACTTAGAGTAAGTTTCCACTTACTCACTCCTTACCCGTCTCTTCCCTTAACTTATTGTGCAGAGTAGCTACCTTATGTGGTTTGACTTACCAAGCTTTTGAAGCTTAGCTTAGGGCCCCTTAGTGGCTTACTTACCAAACTATAAAGTTTGGTTGGGATTCTCTTGGGTTTCCTTTTCATTGACCATAGGTTTATGACATTCTACTCGGCCAACGAAGAGTCTGAGACCCGACTTAATCCCCTTAGTGCTCACTTGAGAACTGAAGCACTTTAACTTCCTTAGCCACTACTACTTACCCTTCCTTAACCACACCACTTAGCTACTACCTATATAATGCATAATTCCCGACTTAGGAACGAGTTCTAGACCCAACTGAGGCTATGGAACATCTTAACTTAGCCTAGGGATAGAAACCGAGAGTTTGAGACACTCTTAGGATGCCCAGAGCTTAAGGGCAAAATGCCTTGGCGGCGCCATTGGCGACGCGTCGCCAAAGGCATCAGCATTCGGAGAACTTTCGCATTTCTCGGCGACGCGTCTTCATCGGAGACGCGTCGCCAATATGGTGTCGACATTGGCGACGCATCTCCAACGTTTTCCAGCACTGCGCGACAGCGTGCGACCTTGCACGAAAACTGCTCAAACTTTCTCATCCCAAACTCAAATCACTTGGGTCTTGTTTCTAACTCATTCCCACACAAAACACTACATTTCTATGCATTATTTGAGCTTAATTAACTTGAATCCCTTACCTCAAATCGTCTTGAGAGCAAGAACAAGCTATGAGCACCTCCAAGCTCCAATGGTTCCCTTGAGTTCCAAGCTTGAAATCAACCAAATTGGACACCAAGAGCACGAAGTTAAGACCATTTCTAACCATTTAACAACCTGATAGCCAAAGGCTATTGCCTCCTCGGTAGTAACTCCCTGCCAGAATATTGGCCGAGGAGTCTGACGTCACCCAAGAGAGGATCTTTTCACTGACCTCGGAAGGTGCGAAGTCAAACACTATGAGCTCGAGACTTTGGTTAGCTCGTCAGGAATTCCGAGGACAACACCGTCTCCATCGAGGGGCTAAACTGACCGTCTTCGGGTAAGAGAGCCATCTCCCTGAAGCAAGGGAGAATCTCCCCGAAGGAAGAGGCCCCAAAGAGGTCTTCCTCGAACAAGAAACACCTGAACGAGGGAATCCCCGAACTATGGGTGTGAGTCCCGAAGAAGGTGTTCATCAAGGGCGCTCCCAGAATTATGGGATAGATCCCGAAGGAGGTGCTCGCACCGAAGGACGGATAGAATCCGAAGAGGGTGCCCGCACCGAAGGGAGACCTCGCCCAGGGGACCTCGGGAGTACGGTATGAGCATTTAAGGAGCCTCTGACATGTCACCCACAAGCCCTACACGTCACATCTGAACGGCGAAATGACACGCCGCAGCCGCCCCAGTCCTGACACAACCCGTCCGGGTCCAGGGCTAAAAGAGGCTGCAAACGGCTGCCTGTCCCCTAGGTCCAAAGAGACAGATCAAATCCGACCGAACACGTGTCATGATCTGAACAGACCAGCTACTCCTATAAATACTAGGAAATGGGACTGGGCAAAGGAAGGGCATTTTCCTCTCTCTGAGAAAACACAGAACAGGCAAGACACTTGATCCCTTAGTGTTCTTCCTCCACTCTCACTCAGAAAACTGACTTGGGCGTCGGAGGGTCCTCCCCGGAAAAGCAAACCGGGGACCTCCTAACCTTTTCTTTGAGCTTTTCAGGCGCACTCAGCTGGGAAACCTGAGCTCCAGGCGCTTGCCTCCACAGGAAGTCTCTCCACCTGTCAACATGACAGCAAACGAAGATGCCTTGGGGCATCATTTGGCGCCGTCTGTGGGAAACTACTCCCAGGTAGCTGTTGTCGAAACTCGGCGTTCGAAGGACAAAGGACTCCCAAAGTCCCCGTCCGCGCCTGAGACCCAACCAGCTACCGAACAAAGTCCCCCAGAGACTTCCTTGCCTGAAGAGGAACGCCCTCTTGTCATCACCATGGGTTTTTTCAGAGACTTTCAGAGGTCTGTTGTGGCTGAAATGACACAACAAATAGACCGAAGATGGCCGCAACCGGCCCAGGCGCAAAAACCCACTTCGCCAGCACGACCTCGGGAGAAAAGCCCAAGGGCAACCCATCATAGCTCGGGAAGTGGGGAACCACGAGAAGAATCCTCGACAGATAACTTGCCCCTCGGAGCACGGCTGGCGGAAAGAGCAAGGTCTGAACGACCTGAAGTCCCGTCCAGAAGAAGTTTATCACCAGAGGCAAGGTCCCCCGCACCTCGGTATCGAAGTCGCTCTCCGAAGAGACGGCAACAGTCCTTTTACCCAAGAAGCTCCAAGAACCAGGAAGAGGAGCCCAGTGCTACGCTCCTCCTGAAGAAAGTCTTCGCAAGACTGGAGAGAGTGGAACAGCAAGTGGCACGCAAGCCTGTTTGGGCCAGGCTAACTGAAACCGTCTCTGGAGATGAAACTCCGTTCGCCTGAACAGTAGTCGAGGCGGCCATGCCAAGTGACTTCAGGCTACCTCGGCTAGAGACCTATGAGGGCCGGACTGATCCCCAGGCCCACCTAAGAAAGTACAAACGCAGCATGGTGCTACACGGGGCTGATGATGCTACACTCTGCAAGTGCTTTGAAGTCACCCTCGCAGGACCAGCAACTGCCTGGTACAATTCCCTGCCTCCCGGAAACATCAGGGGGTTCCAGGAGCTGTCCACAGCGTTCACCCAACAGTTCATTGGGAGCAAGCCGACGGCGAAGATGCCCGTCCAGATGTTTGACATAGCACAAAGAAACGGGGAGACCATCCGTGACTATGTCGAGAGGTTCAACAGAGAGGCCCTCAATGTTCCGGACTTTCGTCCCGAAATCCGAATCCTCGCCATGACGAGGGGCCTTCGGAGGGATTCACACTTGTTTTATGAATTCTCCAAAGATCCCCCAGACACACTGGGAGAATTCTATCGAAGGGCTGAACAACATATGACAGCCGAAGAGTTGAGAATGACTGGACCGAAGGCTGACCATATCCACGCTCGTGGCGAAGGGTCCAGCCAGCAAGCCCGGTGTCCAACGGAACAGTTAGGCCGACCTCGGAGAATGCGAGTAGGAGGAAGGAAGCCCCAAAACTTTACACCTCTGAGCACCACGAGGGCTAACGTCCTCATGGCATTGGAAAAACAGGGGGCTCAAATCCAACGACCGAGGGGCATGACTGCTGACAATAGAAGGAACATGAAGAAGTTCTGTCAGTTCCACCGTGATCACGGTCATGACACCGAAGACTGCTTTCAGTTGAAAAAGTACATTGAATCACTGATAAAGCAGGGCCAGCTTCGGCGTTATTTGAGAATGCCTTCCCCGAAGGGGAAAAAAGAGGAAGAAGGAAAGCCTGATGACGAGGATTACGATTCAGACAGGCGAAGGAACCGAAGTCCGAGAAGGCGTCCTCCACCTTCGGCAGGAGTAATACAGACGATCACAACCGGGCTTCCATCCTCGGAAAGGAAAAGAAGGGCCAGAGAGATAGCGGTGATGGAATATCAGAGCCCAACAAAAAAGTTGGCCCGCCAGGATGGCTCCACCATCGTATTTCCCCATGACGATCCATTGCTGATAATGGCGAGGATAGGAAACTGGGACGTCAAGAGGGTACTGCTGGAAGATGGGTCAAACGCAGACGTCTTGTTCTCACATTTGCTGCCAAGCTTGGGCCTATCCAAGAGTGACCTCAAGCCTGTTACTTCACCCACGTTCGGCGTAGGACCATCTGAGCTACCTGTCCTCGGGTGGATCGACCTCCCCTTGATGATGAAAGGAACTTCGGAGAAAGGAACTGCTGAGTTGTTCGCCTCTACCATGGCAAGGTTCATAGTCATGGACGTTCCTTCGTCATACAACGCCATCCTCGGCAGACAGACACAGGGAAATTTGCACATTCGCCCTGATGTAAAGTACCTGACCGTCACCTTCACCACCAAAGAAGGAGACGCAAAAATCTTCATTGATGAAGGCGAGGTGAGAAAGGTGTTCGTCAGAGCACGAAAAGCTCCAGCAAGCAACTTAGCACATGCTGTAGAAGCAAAAGAGCTGGAAAGGGGCGAGGCAGAAGATCCCACAAAAGCGGAAACAGAAAAAGTAGAGCTTGTCCCAGGCCATAGCACCCGAATAGGGAAAAGCATGGCCGAAGGAGACAAGGAAAAACTTGTATCTTTTCTGCTTACAAATAAAGATCTGTTCGCCTACTCGCCGAAGGACATGCCAGGGGTAAACCCTTGCGTAATCCAGCATAGCCTCAAAGCGAGTCCGAAAGTAAAACCTGTCCGGCAAAAGAAACGGAGCATTTCAACTCACAAAAGTGACTTCGTCAAGACCGAAGTCCAGCATCTGATAGACGCTAGCATTATCCGGGAGGTAAACTTCCCCGAATGGCTAAGCAACGTGGTAGTTGCCACAAAGGAAGGAAGTATTAAGCTCCGGATGTGCATCGACTTCAGAAATTTGAGCGATGCTTGCCCGAAAGATTCATATCCTCTTCCGCCAATAGACCAACTGGTAGACTCAACTCCCGAGTGCGGGCTCCTAAGTTTCTTGGACGCTTTCAGTGGTTACCATCAGATAAGGATGGGCCCCGAAGATGAAGAGAAGACTGCCTTCATCACCGAGGGAGGAACATATTGCTATATTAGGATGCCCTTCGAGCTCAAGAATGCAGGAGCCACCTACCAGAGGCTGATGAACAAGGTCTTCAAAGACCAAATGGGGAGGAACATGGAGGTGTATGTCGATGATATGATAGTCAAGAGCAAACTGCCTGGCTACCACGTTGCAGATTTAGAGGAAACCTTCCAAAAATATGATAGTCAAGAGCAAACTGCTTGGCTACCACGTTGCAGATTTAGAGGAAACCTTCCAAAACCTCAGAACCTTCGGGATCCGCCTTAATCCTGAGAAGTGCATCTTCGGGGTGACCTCGGGAAAGTTCCTTGGGTACATGGTATCCGAAAGAGGCATCGATGCTAACCCCGAGAAGATTAAGGCTCTGCTTGAATTCCGAACTCCTGCCACAGTCAAAGACGTGCAAAGACTCACCGGAAGAATAACCTCTCTGAGCAGGTTTATTTCCAGGTACGGAGATAGGTGTCGACCCTTCTTCAAAGTCCTCACAAAGGCAGCAAAGATGGAAGGCGACCTCGGAAGGAATGGTCATCCTTGGGATGAAGATTGCCAAAAAGCCTGGGAAGAACTCAAAGTCTACTTGGCCAGCCTGCCGACTATGCGGCAACCTCGGGAGGGAGAGCCCCTCGTATTGTACCTCACCGTCACGAAAAAAGCTGTGAGCTCGGTCCTCGTGAAAGAAGAAGGGCCAAAGCAATGGCCGGTCTACTACGTCAGCAAGTCCCTGCATGGCGCCGAAGTCAGGTACCCTTTGCTTCAAAAAGCTATATATGCCTTGGTACTTGCAGGAAGGAGGCTACGGCCATACTTTCAGGCTCACCCCATTATCGTCCGAAGTACCCTGCCTCTACGGGATGTTATGAGGAAAGTTGATCATTCGGGAAGGCTTTCCAAGTGGTGTATAGAGCTTGGCGAACACGACATCACGTATGAACCCCGAAAAGCTATAAAAGCTCAAGCTTTGGCAGACTTCATCGCCGAAGTACCAAACACCGAGGAGGGACATTCGCTTTCGGGCGAAGACGAGCCAGAATGGACGTTATACGTTGACGGGGCCTCAGGATCCGAACACCAGGGAGCTGGAGTGATTATCAGAGGCCCCGAAGGCCTAGAAGTAATGAAGGCCATCAAGTTCAGTTTCAACGCCACCAACAACGTGGCCGAGTATGAGGCCCTCATAGCAGGATTACGCCTGGCCAGAAAAATTGGCGTGAGAAACTTGAAAGCCCATAGTGATTCCCAGCTGGTGGTCCGGCAAATGGCAGGGGACTATGGCGCGAAAGACCCGACCTTGGCGAAATACCATGAGTTGGTAACAAAGCTCATTCGGGAGTTCGACGTCATGAAAATCGAGAACGTACCCCGACGGGAAAATGCTGAGGCAGACTGTTTGGCGAAATCCAAAACTTGCGCCGAGGTGCTAAGCCACCCCAGCATCGCGGTGTTAAGCATAGCGACCTCGGGGAAAGGATGGAAAGAACCAATCAAAACGTATCTCGCAACCAACACACTCCCCGAAGACCCCAGCGAAGCCGCAAAAGTGCGAAGGCGCTCCGGACGTTTCTTCTTAATTGGAGAAGAACTATATCGGCAAGGATATGCAAATCCACTACAGAGGTGTGTTAGTGAAGAGGATACTGAAATGATCCTCGAAGAAGTTCACGAAGGTGCCTGTGGTTCGCACATCGGAACCGACGCCCTGGCAGCAGTGATACTTCGCCAAGGATACTTCTGGCCTACCCTGAGAAAGGACGCCAAGCAGTTCGTCCAGAAATGTGGTAGTTGCCAGAGACATGCGAACATCCAAAGAACACCCTCAGAGTTCGTGACTTCGGCAGACTATCCTTGGCCCTTCGCAGTTTGGGGCATAGATCTCATTGGGCCACTCCCAACGGCGCCTGGAGGCGTAAAGTTCTGCGTAGTAGCAGTAGACTATTTCTCTAAGTGGGTCGAGGCAGAACCTCTGACAACTATCTCGGCAAAAGAAGTGCAGAAGTTCGTATGGAAAAACATCGTATGCAGATTTGGCATACCGAGGGTACTCGTAGCGGACAATGGATCCCAGTTCATAGACAAAGGATTCCAAGAGTTCATTAGCGACCTCGGGACAAAAATGCACTTCGCCCCAGTAGCTCACCCCCAAAGTAATGGGCAGGTGGAAGTATCCAACAGGACCATAAAAGATGGTCTGAAAAAGAGACTGGGAGAAGCAAAAGGGAAATGGCCAGGAGAACTCCAAAGCGTGTTATGGAGCTACCGAACGACACCCCGAAGAGCCACAGGGGAAACGCCCTTTTCACTCATCTTCGGTACAGAGGCCATCATCCCCGTCGAGGCAGTACAACCGTCAATACGAGTCCAAGTGTTCGATGAAAAAGGAAATGACCTCGGCCTGAGAACCAAGCTCGACCTCGTCGGTGAACACAGAGAAGTAGCCGAGCTGAGAAGAAAAGCTTTCCAGCAAAGAGTGGCAGCAGCCATAAATCTACGCGCCAGGCCAAAAGGAATAAAGAAGGGAGATCTCGTTCTCCGAAAGGCTGAATTTGCACCCCGAAAGCCATCCCACGGGGTACTTCGCGCAAATTGGGAAGGACCGTACCTGGTACTTGCTGAAGTACGAAAAGGAGTTTATAAGCTCGGCGATGCCGAAGGCATAGAATTAAAAAACACTTGGCACTCAGAGGCCTTGAAAAAATTCTATGCCTAAAAAGTTTGGTGGGAAAGTTGTATTGCACAAGTTGGACAAATTTGTCTAAGTAAAAAGATTCTGAAGAAGTGCAAAACAAGAGTCTCACGAAAGCAATCGCCGAGGAAAGCAAAAGTATGGTTTTCCGAAGTCCCTTGAGCGAATACGTTCGGGACAAAGGAAAGCAAAAGTATGGTCTTCCGAAGTCCCTTGAGCGAATACGTTCGGGATAAAGGAAAGCAAAAGTATAGTCTTCCGAAGTCCCTTGAGCGAATATGTTCGGGACAAAAGAAAGCAAAAGTATGGTCTTCCGAAGTCCCTTGAGCGAAGATGTTCAGGACAAAGGGAAAACAAAGGGATCTGGTAAAAAATACTTAGCCAAATTTTTATCTATTGAGCCAAAGAGTGCTTACAGAGAAGAAAGTTGCTGAAAGACTACAAAAAAGAAGAAGAAAATGAAGACAAAAGGCCCTATTACAAACTAAGGAACCTCGGCGTCTTGAGAACTGCCAGCCTCTGTGCTTTTGTCAGCAGCCTTCGACGCCGGGAGAGAAGGAGGCAGTTTCAAGTGCTCGATCTTGGACCAAGTCCACCGAGGCTCCTTGGGGATGTTCATGCCTTCCAGGAAGGAGAGGTCAAAATCTGGGAACTTCTGCAGAATTTGGTGCCGAGCAAGACAGAAGCCGTCTTGAAAGCCCAACTTCGTCATATCATCGGACTCCCGCTTCTTGACCGCCAAATCCGCGTAGTCCTTCTCCAGATCCGCGTAATCCTTCGCCAGATCCTTGAGCTTTCTCCTCAATCCCTTCATCTTCTTCTTCTCTTCTGAAGGCTTCTTCAGAGATGCGACCTCGGCTTCGAGCTGGGCCTTTTCCTCGAGCGTCTTCGCAAGGATTGCGTCACTTTCTGACTTATCCTTTTGAATCGCTTCAACGGTCGAGGTCAGCTCCGCCACTCGAGAACCGATGTCGGAAAGTTTCTGGGAGGTGTCTTTCTGAAGTTCCTCTTTCTCTCTTTTGAGCCCCTCCCGAAGTTCAGCAACCTCCTTCTCCGCAGACTGCTTCAGCTGAGCATTTTCGGCTTCCAGCGCCGAACACTGGGCCTTCGTCTTGGTGTAAGCGTCCCAGAGTGACGCCCTCCTTTCTGATTCCCGAGCCACCCGAACTCGGAGGAACCCAGCATACCCCATCAACTGCAAAAAAGCAAACAAAGGGAAAATGATGCTAAGTAAAAAGCAAAGGTGAAATTGGCACTGAGAAAACAGTGAAGCGTACCTGGGCGGCATGTTCAGTGAGTTTGGCGGCCAAAGAGTTGTCACCTGGGTAAGCCGCCGCAAGGGCCTTGTAAGAGGCCTCGGTAAGCACCCCTTTGCACATCTGCCTGGCCATCTCAGGACAGTCCTCGGAGTACATATCCATGTCCTCCGTGAACGTCCAGAACGGCTCCTTCGGAACTTTCCCTGCTGGGACTTTGGCATCCCGAAGGGCCCTCTTGCGGGCGTGTTCGGCAACCCAGTCAGGAGCGGCCACCTCCGCTGCACAACAAGGCAGAAAAATTAGTTAAGGCCAGAAAAGTCTTAAGGATTTGCAAAAAACAAAAGGTTGATTCGACAAAAGTGCAAACCTGCTGGCACCTCGGTAACGTCGTCGTCAAGAATCGACGTCGCCTCAGTAGAGATCCCCTTGCCTTTTATTTGGCGCCGCTCCTCGGCAGAAGGGGTCTCCTCCCCATCGCCCTCCAGAAGAGCATGCGAAGGCGTGGGGCTTTGAGGAAGGACGTCGGAAGAAGGGACGTCGGCAGAAGGAACCTCGGGCAAAGGGGCAGCAGGGTCTTCGGGCTCCTCGCCTACCTCCTCCGGAATTTGCGGAAGAGAGGAAGGAGCAGCTTTCTTTGCCCGTTTGGAAGGAGGGCCGCCCGAAGTCTGCTTCCGCCTCCGAGAGGCGGCCTTCTTTGTCTGTTTGCCCCTCTCGCCAGCCAACCAGCCCCTGGTAAAAAGAGCCTTTCAGTCGAAGGCAGCCGCTGGGCGTCCCCATCCATCTGAAAAAAGAAAAAAAGATCAGCCTTGTAGAAGGCAGCCGCGTCGTCGCCCATCTCTGAAAAAAGAAAAAGAAGATCAGTGTAAGTCCAAGATGAAGTTATGAAGGAAAAAATGAGAAAGTAACTTACTCTCGTAAAAAGACTCATAAGTCTCTTTCCCCCGAAGGAGTTTCACGAGCCAGGAGTCCTTCCCCGAAGAAGCCGGTTTCGGCATGTTGAGGTCTGTCTCATGCTCCTTTACCACCTTGAGTTCCCGAAGGACCTCTTCGGTCATGAGCCTCCAGTTGATCGGAAAGGGGTAAAGGGCACGAGGAGGGACCTCGGCAGCCCAGTCAGAGACGGCCCGGATGCGCCTGTCGAAGTCTTCAAAGATAGGTGCTACATCGGCGTCTAGCAGTATCTTCGGGTCAACAACATCCATCTTGAGCCTCCCCTGAGCCCACTTGGTCGGGAAGTGCGACCAAGTCTCCGACTTCTTCAGGAAAAAGAATTTTTGTTGCCACCCTCGCCAGCTGTCTTTGGTGGCGAAAGGTGAACGTATACTTTTTGCTCCCGGATCCCCGAGGTAGCATAAAGTAGAAGCCACCCTTCGGGACCACGAAGAGCTTGTAGTACTGAAGAAAAACTACAAAGTGAGGTTTTATTTTGAAAACGCCGCACATACAGAGGAAGGCGTTAAAATAACAGTACGAGTTCGGTGGGAGCTGGTTAACGGCAATGCCATGGAAGTCGCAGAACGCGCTAACCATCTCCGGGGGGGGATACCGAAGTCCGGCCTTCAGTTGGGCTCGGAAAACGGTGATTTCATCACTTCGGTTGGAGAAAGGAAATTGGTCAGGACGGGGCAACCTCGTCACAGAGTAAGAGGGTAAGAAAAACTTTTTCTTCCATTTCGCTAGCTTTGCCGGAGTAGTGCAGCAGGGGTGAGAAAGAAGAGGTTGCCAACTCTCGGGAACAGGCATGATGAAAACGAGTTCGGGAAAAACAAAGAAAAAGCTTTGAAAAAAAGCAAAAGGACTAAAACCCACCAAGGGTCTTGCCGGAATCTGGATTTCTGGAAGCCGTCGTGAAAAGTGGTCGGAAAAATGCCTGAAAAAGGAGAACCGCCGCGGAAAATCGGGAGAGAATTAGAAGGCAGAAGAAAGCAAAAGCAGAAGCAAAAAGAGGGTTATGACAGGACTGGTATATATAGGCCGAGAAGGCCAGGTGAACCGTCGTCATTAGTACCCCTCGGAAGGCGAAGCGTCGCCATAACTGCTAAGTGAGCCTGAAAAGTCGCGCCTGCCGTACTCAGTGCATTCTCACCCAGTAATAGTGCGCCACGTGTCAGCCATCGCGCAGCAAACGTGCCGCGTGTCGGTCATCGCGCAGCGAACGTGCCACGTGTTGCCCATCACGTCGAGCACGCCCTCTGACATCGTTTGGTTTAGAGGCGCCGCCCTAGACTGACTCCGCTAGACGCAGGACGCGACGCATGAGCAGACCTATAAAGGCAAAAAAGTAGGTTACCTCGAAGACACCAAAAGACAGCCTGTGACTTCGGGCAGAAGGTCTATCTTCGGTACAAGGTTATCCTATCTTCCCTCGACACGAGGATACCAAGAGACAGCCTGTGACTTCAGGTAAAGGGTGTATCTTCGGCACAGGGACAGCCTATCTTCTCGCGCCTCGAGGACGCAAAAATGCTGCCCATCGCTACAAGCAGAAGAAGGCGTCTTCGGCGCAGATATCACAGCCACAGGACCCGAAAACCGATGAACCGAAGTTTCTCACTTCGGCTTTTCGGAGGTGGGCCTGTGATAGCCAAAGGCTATTGCCTCCTCGGTAGTAACTCCCTGCCAGAATATTGGCCGAGGAGTCTGACGTCACCCAAGAGAGGATCTTTTCACTGACCTCGGAAGGTGCGAAGTCAAACACTATGAGCTCGAGACTTCGGTTAGCTCGTCAGGAATTCCGAGGACAACACCGTCTCCATCGAGGGGCCAAACTGACCGTCTTCAGGTAAGAGAGCCATCTCTCTGAAGCAAGGAAGAATCTCCCCGAAGGCAGAGGCCCCGAAGAGGATCTTCCCCGAACAAGAAACACCTGAACAAGGGAATCCTCTAACTATGGGTGTGAGTCCCGAAGAAGGTGTTCATCAAGGGAGCTCCCAGAACTATGGGATAGATCCCGAAGGAGGTGCTCACACCGAAGGACGGATAGAATCCGAAGAGGGTGCACGCACCGAAGGGCGACCTCGCCCAGGGGACCTCGGGAGTACGGTATGAGCATTTAAGGAGCCTCTGACATGTCGCCCACAAGCCCTACACGTCACATCAGAACGGCGAACTGACGCGCCGCAGCCGCCCCAGTCCTGACACAACCTGTCCGGGTCCAGGGCTAAAAGAGGCTGCAAACGGCTGCCTGTCCCCTAGGTCCAAAAGCACAGATCAAATCCGACCGAACACGTGTCATGATCTGAACGGACCATCTACTCCTATAAATACTAGGAAAAGGGACTGGGCAAGGGATGGGCATTTTCCTCCCTCTGAGAAAACACAAAACAGGCAAGACACTTGATCCCTTAGTGTTCTTCCTCCACCTTCACTCAGAAAAATGAGTTGGGCGTCAGAGGGTCCTCCCCGGAAAAGCAAACCGGGGACCTCCTAACCTTTTCTTTGAGCTTTTCAGGCACACTCAGCTGGGAAACCAGAGCTCCAGGCGCTCGCCCCCTCAGGAAGTCTCTCCACCTGTCAACATGACAGCAAACGAAGATGCCTTGGGGCATCACAACCTTAAAACTAACCCATAAGGATCAAAATACGTTTACCTTTGGGTTTGAACCAAAACTTGCAAAAGCAACTCCAAATGCACCAATTCCATCAAAAACGAACTAAGGGCGCGTTGGGATAGCTTCGGGACCTTCAAATTCCATGTAAACTTGAGTGATTTGGGAGGTTTGGGAGAAGGAAGCAAGGGAGGAAGGTGAGCTGCGAAAATGGCTAATGGGGGAGATGATGAATAGTGTCATCTCCTCCATTTAAACCAATTTAGCCCAAGTTTCATCCACTTGTCACCTTGGCCCTTAAACTTTAATTTGCAACACTTAGGCCACTTAAACACTCCCATTTCTATCACTCCTTGGTCCCAAAAGAAAGGTTATTCTTACCTAAACACGCTGCCCTTGCGTCACCTAAGCCATTATAAGACATAATAGCTTAAATTCTTACTTAGTGCATTTTTCACCCTTAACTTAAGCTTTTGGTTCAAATGGCTATAAACTACTATGGTCTTAAATTAACTAGCTTAAAACACTTGCATGGAACTAATCTTACCAAAATTATGGTCATGCCACTGACTTGGGTCAAAATTACCATTTTTCCCTTTTTGCCCCTTAGGTGCCAATTACTCTTTGGAACTCAATTTAACCTTAACTAGCTTGCTTTCCTCGCTTAATACTACTTATTTGAGGGAAAAAATACTTGGGATTCACTTACCTCGACATTTAATGTAGAGGAAATACTAGGAGAGCCTTTACAACTGTGTCATTTCGGCCACTACAGAGCGTTGAAACTCGCGCAGGAAGCCCATGGTAATAGTCAGAGGACATTCATCCTCAGGCAAGGAAGTCCCTCCTACAGTTTGTTCAGTTGCCAGTTGAACTTCTAGCGCGGACAGGGACTTCGGAAGTCCCTTGTCCTTGGAACGCCGAGTTTTAACAACGGTGACCCAGGAGTGGGTTCCCACAGACGGCGCCAAATGATGCCCAGCAGCATCTTCGTTGTGTGACATGGTGAGGCCTGAAGGGACTTTCAGTGATGAAGAACGCCTGAAGTGGAGGTTTCCCAGGAGAATCTGCCTGAAATGCTCAGAAAACAGTGGTTAGGAGGTCCCCGGAGTCTTTTTCCAGGAGGTAGCTTCCGACGCCCAAGTCAGTGTTTAGGAGGTGAAGAGAAAGTAATAAATGAAGAAGTTTTCTCTTTAGAGTCCAATCCCTTTACTAAGGGTGCTTACCGAATATTTATAGAGGGGCGAACAGTAGAAGTCCGCTTGACGTGGACGGCCTAGATTATGACACGTGTTCAGTCGGATGTGATCCGCATCCTCTAGGAAAAGGGGAGTATCTAGCTGACCACAGGCCGCTTGGCCAGGAGCCTAGGCCGCGCGAGGGTTGCGTGTCAGAGCGTGTCTAGGGGCGGCATGTCAGGGGTATGTCAGAAGCTCCTTAATTCCTTCTGCCGTACTCCCGAGGTCCCTTTGGTAAAAGAGACCTCTTCGTAGCAGGAGAACTATCTCCCGAGGTTACTTCAGTATCCTAGGAATATCCTTGCTGAAGGTGGCCTTGTTTGGGGATGTTCTCTGCTATCGAGGACGGTTCAGTTGTCTTACCGAGGTTGACACTGTCATCCCTAGAGATGAAGTATTACCTAGGTCAGATGTGAGAGGGGCCGGACATGGTTCTTCCCGAAGTTGGTGTGTCATGCCCCAAACTGCCCCTGGCCCACCTGTTAGTGTTGTGCTCAAAAGCCAATCATGAGATGATTGTATTTTTGCACATTGAGTCATGATATTTTATTAAGGCGTTAATCCAACAATTATGTTTGTTGTTTTGTTCCTGCGTAACTTAACAAACATAATTGTAACCCTATAATAATGATATTCTTAAAAATCCCTGGGCTAGTATTATTGTTGACCGGGTTGCAATAATACATAACGACTAGCATATGTGGAGACTAATATGAGATATGTAGTCTACATATGGGTACAAGTTGGAGAACTTGTGTACTGGACCGACCCACCATGAGAACATTACATGGATCGTTATATGAGTGTCATAAGTGATTCCCATAGTGATCAGGGTATATGTAGTCCTTTGACCTAAGATCATCAAGGTTCCCTACATGTGAGTCACATACTTTGATACTTTCCTTTGTTGCTCGTAACTGAGTGAACTTGAAGGAGGTCATTGGGTATGTCACATATCATGCGGAGGGATTTGTATGATCAAGATGGGATTTGTCCCTCCTATGTAACGGGAGCGATATCTTCGGGCCCCTTGATAGAGTGAGACTTAGAAAATGCATGGCCATGCTCGGATGAGTTGATATGCGATATCAATGTCATCAGTTTAAGTTAGTCTACTCGGTAATCAAGAAACCAAAGATTGGGCTATACAAGAGTGACACATTACATGTCTCGTGCTTAGTCTTGATATCTTGGACAAAGGGACAATGGCATATATCGGTGATGATCATAAAGGTATAGTCGAATCATCGACAATCTTGTCACTTAGGTAGCAATGATGCGTTGCTAGACACCGCTCATTGCTTATGATCATAAATGTGATTTATGATCATTGCCAACGTGATAAGAGCCTACTGGGTCGCACACATAGAGCAATTTGGATCATTAGAGTGCATGGGCTAATTATTTGGGTTATGGTTTCACTTTAATTTCGTATTAATAATGGGCCCAAGAGTTGAGCCATTATTAAGCCCGAAATTAAATCCTAATTGGATTAGGGCTTTGAAACCCATTAGGCCTGGAAGTTGAGTCTCACTATAAATACAACTTTTAAGTGAGAAATTCGCAGGTCTCCTTGCCCTAGACTCCCAAAAGGATAGTCGTACTCTTCTCTTGCAATTCCTTGGAGGACGCAAGCTAGCACTGTGAGCGCAAGAGAAACGCATCTGCCGGGACGTGGTGGAAGCGTGGTGATCCCAAGAGGCTCGTGTGGATATCATAGAGAGCTTGAACACGTCAACTGTTCAGGTTTTGTGATTCGACTCTACAGTTGAGTGAGAGATCTCAACCGAAAATTAGGTATGAAAATTTTCGAACACCCGGTTTACCCCATTTCACTTGGATCCTGGAGGGTTTCGGTTAAATTCCGCTGCGCTGTTTGGCTCCCGAAACCCAACACCACCTGGGCCCGATTATCAGAGTAATGCAGCGGAAGTTACTTAAACAGAAGGGCTTAATTAAATATTATGAGCACATACGGCGTGACCCCAGGATCTATTCTGGTACTAGCTTGTTACTTAAATACTTTCAATATGTTGTCAAGGTGCTCTTTAGGAACGAGCTAATACCTATATGGAATTCTAGTGTTCCATTTATGGACTTTACCACTTAGTCAGTTCACATGCATATCAAGTCTTTAGATGCCATCTCAACAACTAGAAAACAATATCCATGCGTATCCAGATTCACTGGAAATCTTTCCTTAGATGCACATACTCAACTAATTACACTCGTAATACAAGTAAAGCATACACTTAAGCCATTAAGTGCATAGAATGTGTGTCCATCAAGTGTACTAATCCAATGCATGGCAACCAAGAAGCCCATCTCATTATCAATTTTGAAAACACATTTTTATGTCCATGAGCATCAGCCAAGTCTAGTACACATAACATGAATATCCATCATTGCATTCCATCTGCATAAAACCATGCAAACATGGCATATAATCATCCAAGGCTAATCACAATCATAATGGCAACAATAAAGCATCACCTTCTTGGAAAGGAAAATGTACCAAGGATGCTATATGTCTCTAATTAGCCAGGTTCAGGTTTTACAGACCACGCTCTCATACTACCCAAACCTTGACTCATAATAACCTGGAACACATTCCAGCTTAATAGACCTTGTTCCCACAACTTCTAAACTCCATAAGCCTGCACAAGGAAGTCCAAACCATTAGCTTGATTCCCAAGCAATCTATACCACATAAGTCACTTAGAGTCAAATGAATATAATGAGCAATACTAATCACATACCCAACCCTTTAGCAAATTAAATGAGTACTCCCGTACTCCTAGCTTGACCTTCAAGCAATCCATTTCCTACAAAATGTATATCAGGGCGGGTGAGTTTATAAAACTCAGTAAGGATCCCGACGGCATCCAATGCCTAGTGAGGTAATTATCTCATGACTTTCAAAGTCATCATATGGCTTCCAAAGCCTAAACTTGTGCCAAGAATGTAATGGCAATTAATCCATGTTCCTGCCAAGGAAAACACTAAAACAAAGAAAACACAAGATATAGCACAATAACAATAACAATAATAATATGGGTCAGCATGCACAAACAATTTCAGAGAAGCACGCAACTCAACACACACAACACTGTCCTCGTAACATCATGTTCCATGTCATTGTGGGCATCGCAAGCATTAGCATAATCCATGCCACTAATCCCGGCATGCCATTTATTTTTTATAACCTACTGAGCGCTCCTTAGCTTGGGAATTGAGTTGGCCAAACCCAATTCCTAGCCCTAAATGCTTGCTAATTACTCATGAGTAAACCATAACCATAGTTGCCAAAGCAACACTACTTCATCCATTATGCACTTATGTGCCCAATTATTCAACTAAGAAAGTATCATGAGTCCTCACAAAAAGTAACAACCACATAGCCCTGTCATGCACACCTATGGTCACTTGGTTCTTTGACCATCACATAGGGGCACTAATACTCACTATGAAATTTATGGAAATGTACCATGTAATAAGTGAGTATAGGAATCCTTACCAACATTTGTGTAACCTTTTTGCTCATTGTCTTTGCCTTGCTTTGCTTTGTTTGTTGTTGTAACTCTCTCTTTGCCTTAATGGACCTATAAAGCCCAAAATACTAACAAGTTACTTAATTGCTTTTCATTAAACAAGAGAACCATAATTTACCAAGCATACTTGGTTTAACTTACTCAACCTCACTTAAGGAGGTAAAGGCCCACTTAGCCTTTCTGTGAACTGAGGCCCAATTTTCTGTGAACTCAGGCCTACATTGGCCTTTTCCTGGAAATCCAGGCCCAATTTGCACTTTTCTGGAGTTCAGGCCCACTTAGCCTTTCTGTGAACTGAGGCCTTTTCTGTGAACTCAGGCCTACTTGGCCTGTTCTGGAACTCAGGCCCAACTGGCCTTCTCTGGAACTCAGGCCCACTTGGCCTTTTATTAATCCAGGCCTGCTTGCCCTTTTAATTAACTCAGGCCCATTTGGCCTTTTATCTTTTCAAGCCCACTCGGCCTTTTAATTCCTCAGGCCCACTTGGCCTTTTAATTTCTTTTCTGGACTTGGACCAACTTAACATTTAGGCCCAATTTTACATTTTCAGGATTTGGCCCATTTAACTTCTACAGGATTTTGGCCCATATTAACCTTTTCTAGGATTTTAGCCCATTTTCCAATAATACCATTATGGCCCAAAATAGCCCATTTAAGAGTTTCTGGACCAAGAATACTTGGTTTTCAATTTGGGCCTTCAAATTTAACTCTTGGCCCAATTAGCCCCATTACTTCTTTCTTTTGCTCAATTTAGTCCCATACGTTTTCTAAGGACTCATTTATGCCAAGAACACTTGGCTAACACCAATTTTTCACCAACTTGTCATTATGGCCGAATCTATCATCACTTTCCTTTACCATTTTGGCATCACTTTTTACTAGGAACACCTAGATACCATGAACACATGGATTACACACACAACCACCAAAAATGGCACTTATGGCCAAACTTCTCTTTATTTCGTCTTCATATTTACATAGGTACCATGAACACATGGTTTTGCACACAACTTCACAAAAGCACATCATGGCCGAATCTTCCATGGCTTGATTTTGCTTACCAAACTCCTCCTTTTGCATCCAACTCTTGGTTATGGCCTTTTACACTTACAAGAACATCTTTACTACCAAGAACACTTGGAAAAATGCACATACATGCCAAGATTCACACTTGGCCGAATATACTTCTTGCTTTTCCTTGCATCTTTTGCTTGTTTCCTTGCTTGGAATGGCCATACAAGCTTCAAGGCACCAAGAACACTTGGTTTCATGCCTCAAAATGCCATGTACACTCATGGCCAAAAATCCATCCTTGCTTTTTCTTGGAGTTCTCCTCAATTTCTTTGCTTCTTATGGCTTAAAATCGCCATCCATGTTCATGAGCTCTTGAGTTGAGCTCAAGAACACTAAAAATCCTCCATGGCCGAATCTTCAAGAGTTTTTCCTTGCAAAAATCCAACATAGCCGAGACATTAGAGAGTAATATCTAGCTCAACACATGAAACTACCAAGAAAACTTGAATTCACTTAAAACCTTTCTTTGGCCGAAATTTGAGCTTGTTCTTCCTTGATGTTCTCCTTGATTTTCTTGCTCCTCATGGCTTAGAAACGCCATGCATGCTCATGAGCTCATGAGTAAAGCTCAAGAACACTAATTTCTCCATATGGCCAAAACTTTCAAGTGGGATTTCTTGAACATCTTGCTTGATTCATGCTCTAGATGGGTTTAGAAGTACGAAATCACTAAGAAAATGTGTTTGCATGTGTGAGGATGAGTGTTTCTAGTCATGGCCAAATGGTAGAGTGAAGGAAGTGTTAGTGTTGTGCCCAAAAGCCAGTCATGAGATGATTGTATTTTTGCACATTGAGTCATGATATTTTATTAAGGCATTAATCCAGCAATTATGTTTGTTGTTTTGTTCTTGCGTAACTTAACAAACATAATTGTAACCCTATAATAATGATATTCTTAAAAGTCCCTGGCCTAGTATTATTGTGGAGCGGGTTGCAATAATACATAACGACTAGCATATGTGGAGACTAATATGAGATATGTAGTCTACATATGGGTACAAGTTGGAGAACTTGTGTACTGGACCGACCCACCATGAGAACACTACATGGATCGTTATATGAGTGTCATAAGTGATTCCCATAGTGATCAGGGTATATGTAGTCCTTCGACCTAAGATCAACAAGGTTCCCTACATGTGAGTCACATACTTTGATACTTTCCTTTGTTGCTCGTAACTGAGTGAACTTGAAGGAGGTCATTGGGTATGTCACATATCATGCGGAGGGATTTGTATGATCAAGATGGGATTTGTCCCTCCTATGTAACGGGAGCGATATCTTCGGGCCCCTTGATAGAGTGAGACTTAGAAAATGCATGGCCATGCTCGGATGAGTTGATATGCGATATCAATGTCATCAGTTTAAGTTAGTCTACTTGGTAATCAAGAAACCAAAGATTGGGCTATACGAGAGTGACACATTCCATGTCTCGTGCTTACTCTTGATATCTTGGACAAAGGGACAATGGCATATATTGATGATGATCATAAAGGTATAGTCGAATCATCGACAATCTTGTCACTTGGGTAGCAATGATGTGTTGCTAGACACCGCTCATTGCTTATGATCATAAATGTGATTTATGATCATTGCCAACATGGCAAGAGCCTATTGGGTCGCACACATAGGGCTATTTGGATCATTAGAGTGCATGGGCTAATAATTTGGGTTTTTGTTTCACTTTAATTTCGTATTAATAATGGGCCCAATAGTTGAGCCATTATTAAGCCCGAAATTAAAGCCTAATTGGATTAGGGCTTTGAAACCTATTAGGCCTGGAAGTTGAGTCTCACTATAAATACAACTTTTAGTGAGAAATTCGCAGGTCTCCTTGCCCTAGCCTCCAAAAAGGACAGCCGCACTCTTCTCTTGCAATTCCTTGGAGGACGCAAGCTAGCACTGCGAGCGCAAGAGAAACGCATCTACCGGGACGTGGTGGAAGCGTGGTGATCCCGAGAGGCTCGTGTGGATACCATAGAGAGCCTAAACACGTCAACTGTTCAGGTTTTGTGATTCGACTCTACAGTTGAGTGAGAGATCTCAATCGAAAATTAGGTATGAAAATTTTCGAACACCCGGTTTACCCCATTTCACTTGGATCCTGGAGGGTTTCGGTTAAATTCCGCTGCGCTGTTTGGCTTCCGAAACCCAACAGGAAGAAGGTGAAGCTTGGAAGAACACTCATGGCCGAAACTTAGAGAGAAGAGAGAGCGTATGGCTTAGAGAGAGAGTGAAAGATGTGAAATGAGAGTGAAAATGAGGTGGAGTGGTGATGGGCGGCCATTTACTAGCAAATGCAACACCAAATGCAAACCAAATGCAAGGTGGCCGGCCATTTGAATTTCAAAAGGGGAGAATTAGTCAAATGCAATAATCCTTGGACAAAAGAAAGTGGTGTCCCATCAAAACATCCCATTTGTTTAATTTATATGGCATGGCCGAATTTTTGAATGGAAAAAGGGGAGATTTAGTCAATTGCTCATTAAAGCATTGATTGGACAAGTGATGGTGGGGAGAATTAAATAATGTAAAGTAGGAGACAAAGACTAGTCAAAAATGATGGGCAAAATATTTGTTTATGGTCATGGTAGGGTCAAGTCCAAATGGACAATTTAAATAATCTGAGTGGAGGCTTATGTGGCCATTTTAAATAGCAAAAAATCATGGGATGGCCGGCCATGGCTTAAAATGCCATGCAAAATGGTCTAATCCCTTCAAGCATAATTCCTAGAGTGTCCACACTCATTAATGCCCATTCATTAATTAATTCCATGTCTCCTTAATTTAATTGCTAAGTTTCCAAATTAGGAAACTTTTTATGCCACTCATCCACTCAACCCGGGACTTAGTCATCTAGCCCTTTCCGGGTGTAACATGGTGCCTCTTCTTCCGAGGGTGGTGCTTTACTCAAACCTACGGGTTTGAAAGGTAATAGGCACTTCGGCTATCAGGCCTCGGGTTTAAGAACACTCTGCGGAAGTGGAGGTTCAAACCTGTCTCTATCAATTTCTCCGTAAATACTACAAATACTGGCTTCAGGCTCGAAAAGTAATTCCGATCATAAAAAATAGACATGGGCTGATGAAGGCGAACGCCAATCTAATGTTCCGTGATTGTCATATAGTTGACACATGTGACCTATCCAAATCCACTGAATGTGGACTACGAGCAATTCAAGGTACCCGTGTATTTTGATGCGACAGTCACCGGCCATCACTAGTCATTTTCCGAAGTTAAAACCACGACATAAAAAACACATGGACATTTCCAATGCTACCGCAATAGCACCATGAAAATACCGTGGTACAATCATTTTAAGTTCTAGCGATCTTCACAAAGATTTACATACTAACTGAGAACCTCGTCTAAAGGGCTGAGCTTAAAAATTTCCCGCCCTTCAAAAAAATGTGTTGCGCGCCTATGTTCTCTTGTTGCTAGATATTGAATGGCTTCTGCATGTTCAACAAAAACTTCAGCTTTTATATTCAAACCCTTACCTCATGCTTTCTCCTTTGCTGATGATGATATCAGTTGATGCAGGGTTGCTGCCTGGATAACAGCACTTGGGCCTGAGTCCTTGGCACGTGATGCTGATCGCCTTGAATCGAAGTTCCGGGCAGTAGCATTGCCTGGCACAAAGCGTCTTACAAGCCATGGACGATTTTGTATAAGCCTTGTAGAACTAACAAGTAAAACCACGCCCATGAGGATGAGTAGCCTGCATGAGCAAAAAAAATCTAGTAAAAGAAGTGTAGGGCAAACTCAAAATCTAACTCTGCTTGGATGATTGCTAAGCTTTGCAAATGCAGATTGGCAGATGCATCAAAATGCAATTTATGGAGACAGAAGAAATACAAAAATAATAGTCAGGGCAAAAAATATTTGCCCCTTTAGAAGAAAAGGGGTTGGAAATCACCAAACTGGAGTATAGACAATGTAACCCGCATGACTTCTCAAAAGGACCTTCCAACAAAACAATTGACTATGGAAGCTAAATGCTAAGCTGGATCAGCAATCCACATTCTGGAAAACCTATATGAGGGTTGTATCACAAGAACTGGTTTAGTTTATGCCTTACCATCCAAGTAAAAGTACAAGACGGCCAAAGGGTGCTGAAGGTAATCGCTCACCCAGGGCCAGCATACCAGCAAGAACACCAGTAACAATTGAAGCCACAGCAGCACAAGTAGATACTACAATTGCTCTCCCATGCTTAAGGCCACGAGTCTGTCCAAACAGAGAATAAGATCATGTTACATTGGCATTGCTAGTAGTTTCATCCAATCAAAGATAAAATGCACAAAACAAATCTGAACAACACGTACTATAAGGGCTAAACTATTTTCATTTCATGCAAGTAGTTTAACATAACTGTCAGCATAAATCAGGTTACTAAAATACCTGGTAGTAAAACCCTGTACCACTACACGATACACTGATTAAGATGGACAGAGGGATGAATAACGTAGAGTAGCCTTGCTCCACAAAGACAAATGCCATCTTTGATATCACTGATGCCATCCTGCAGGTAGAATAGAGAATGTTACTATTACATTTGAAAAGTATAGGTTTCATGACATAAAAGGCGCAACTTAAAATTGTTTCAAACTATAATGTCTCCTCTCCTCCAGCATATACTATTTTTTTTTAAAACCTGGATAAACTCATAAAACAAATACATTCTCCTCAAACTAAAAATCAGCAAAATTCATACACGCAATTTTCATAGGGTACAGATGTTTGAATACACTTTCCACTACCGCCCCCATCCTAAAATGTTTGTCACTTTTGACTTTTTGAAAATACTATTGATGATGTGCAACAAAAGTAAATTAGACATGTTTATCCAATGTTACCCTTACTAACAAGTATAATTATAACAATGAATAAAAGAGCATTCATAAGCTTTACATAATAAAAAGGGAATATTTGGAAGAACATGCATAATTTGAGAAACGTGACAAACATTTTGGTAGATAAAAGAATAGGGAAAGTGACATACATTTTGGGATGGAGTATCTAAAATACAGGCCAACCTAAGACCTCATCCAAGGCAGCGCACAATACTATAATCAATTGATACAAGGAGAGCAAAATGTGCGCATCAGATCAGTCCTTAAAATGCTAAAGCATACCCTACAACTTAATCCTCCTTCGATGCCTCCTTAGTTGCCTTCAACAAATCACATAGTTTAAAATCATCTGCAATTTATCATGCTCTTTTCCCAATTCACCCAATTCCTTCCAGCCTTCCAATTATTGCAACTTACAACATATCAATTTTCATTGTAGCACGTCCATTTGGTGAGAAATATTTGTAATTCTAAAGGAAGTGATACATGGCCCTATATTTTGAGATCTAAAACAATTAGACAAGGTAATAGCTGTTAACTATAAAGACTTGATGTATTAATTTATTGCCAAGTATTTTGAGACAATCAAAAAATAAAAGGAGGTCAAGTAAAATGGGATGGAATGAGTAATTAGTAACACACTCAACAAGACAATTTCAGAAAAAGCTTCCAGAACTGTACCCAAACAAAATCCCAGATTCTAAGCCATATATGATCTCTTCAACCACTTCATACTCCACCTGTACCAACAGAAATATCTATATTATTTGATTATTGTACCTTCAGCAGAACATAGAAGATAGAACACCAAAACTGGCTCAAATAAAATAGAAAGACAAAGGCTTAACCATTTCCTGTTCTCTCCTTTGACGCTTGTAAATACGAAGCCACCCATTCAAAAGTACCTGACCAATAGTACAAAAATCTCATCAGGACCAGTATCAAATGATAAGTGCTTGCTTATGAGAATGATTACAGCATTAGCATAATCCATAACAGCTTTTAGAGCAGGGGTCTTGGATATCAAATTCAAATTCATGAATGAAACGAAACCATGCATGAAGGAGCTAAGCCAATGTTTTCTAACATCAAGATTAATGTGGGGAATTTCAGTCTCAATAACTTCCGTTATTTATTTATTTATCTTTATCTGTAAATAATAGCCACACATCAAGCCAATGCTACTTCTGATACTCCTCAGAACAAGGTGTACTTGTTGGATGATGGGGGGCGAAGAATGAATAACAGAACACATCTCAATTATGAAGCTTACCAAAGGCTTATGCACATGTTATCTTTCAAACACAAATGCAGTAGAAAGTGAAGACTGTTGGATAAAGGGGGAAGAATGAATCACAGGAGGCATCTCCCCCATTACGAAGCTTATCAAGGGCTGAGGCACATATTATCTTTCAAATCAAAAGGGAAAGGCCAAAAAGTCAAGTGAGTCAAAAGCTGGCCCCCTTAAGAGCCCTAAGTTGCCTATCTTCTGGCCCCCTTAAAAGCCCTAAGTTGCCTATCTTCCATGATTTTAAAACTAGAAATTGAAATTTTATTAGCCACAGATTTGAGATATAAGGCTTCTTGGGGTACTCATATTACTTTCAGAAGATGGTGGAATATTCCATGATCAGTGCAGCTACAACCTTGAGATTACAAAGCTGCCAGGTTAATGCTACAGCACCTGCATCTGCTTATGTAAATAAGCTGGAATTGTGCATCCCATTTCAGTGAAGAAGTTTTTTAATATAACAAACTGAAAATCTTTGAATATTATCTATAAATCTATTATGTTCATTTGCATGACAGGATAAAGTAGACTCAGCCAGTAACTAGATTTCTGGGAAACACTAATTAGACCAAGCAGATGGTAATATTTATGAAGAAAGTGGTACCTACAAACAAGATCATGACAAAAAGTGCCAGCCATGGTAACCGGAAAACAGATACCGGAGAAACCTCTTGCTCCTCTCCACCAGCACCAACTCCTAACACACAAAATTAGACTTGATTACCACTCTTTTACAGCCAATTCCATTCATAAAAAATGACAAAAATGTGAACTTCTGAAGATACATTTGAGGGCTAATGGACGTTCTTTGCCAGTAGCCACAGTTCTTTTATTATTTTGTAGATTTTATCATCACAAAGAAAAATATTGCTGCCCACTAGGAAATGGGGATTTCAGTCAGAATGAAGGCAAATGTCACCCTTGCAATACAAAATTCAACCATATAAAAATACATATCTCTGATGCAATAGAACTTTTTCATTTTTGGGAAACATAACTTGTAATACAAGAATCAAGAGAAACATATTACCTATGGTTCCAACACCAGCCAAAGTAATTCCAACCCAATCAATGGCATTTATCACCTCCTTAAGATAAAAATGCGAGAAGACGCAAAGAATGGCAAGCCCACAGCCAGAAACAGGTTGGATGACAGAAACCTTATTTCAAAATTCATGGGGCGTTAGCTAAAACCCAGATAAAAACACAACAAAATGCCTACAACAATCAATTTTCACAAACAAACAGAAATATCCTTGAACTATTATGCTACATTTCAAAGCATTTTGATGAAAGACCTTTTCTGAAATTAAAAGATTGGAGACCATCATAGGTTCACCAGAGATATCAATGTTAACAATAAAGCGAATATTCAACAGTCGTTGGTGACAGCAAGATCACTAGAAACAAATAGAAAGGACAAACTCACAGGAGCTTGTGATAAAGCCATCAACATCAGCATTGCACCACCTATATCCATAAGAAATCCTATCAGCCAAGGTTTATTAGCAGCATATGCTCTTATAACCTGCAGGAAGAAGCAAACCCAATCAGCACTCACAAAGAATCAAACATCTGTTCGTGGCAATTAGGAACCATAAAAATCAAAAGAATAAATCATAGTTGCTTTTCAAGCCAAATCTTTCATTCTGGGCAGGCCTCAATAGTTGATTGGAATAAATAGCAATGAACAGAAACTAATACAGAAGGGCCCAAGAATACGAAATTAGAGAAGAACCATAAATCTAACAATTCCATCAACCTTGAGCTTGAAGGAGAGAGGGGGGAGAATGATGGTGCCCTTCTTCTGAAGAACCTTGCCGATGTTGTTACCTGCCGTCGCCGCAAGTGTTAAACAGATCGATTCCCACATCTCTCTGCAATGGATCTGCGAGAATCAAATCCGCCTTCTGAGTTCAGGATTCCGATTACCCAAATCACGAATTTAATAATTTATCTTCTGGGCAATTGAGTTAGAAAATATCACAATTGTTTCCTGCTGTCTTACGTTACCAATGGCTAATCTTCAGGAGGTTAGGCAGGTTCATGGGGTTAGGCTGCTTTACGCTTTTTGGCTGCCATTGAATGACGTGGCCAAGCAGGGGGGTTTTGCAATGGCCTACAGCCATTGTTTACCCCTAAACCTGAATCACCCGAACACTTTCCTCCCTCAACTCACCCCCTGAATTTACAAAGTTGGGACACTTTAGCCCTTTTCCCTAAAGGTGTTTGTAAGACGGATATAACCAGGTTTCAACTCAACCTAACCCTACCTGCATCATTGATCAGGTTCCCTAATTAACTACAAAAACCTACCTGCATGCCCTTAAACCAGGTGACAACCCAAACTGCATAAAACCTGATTATGGTCAATTCGGCATAACCAGGTTTTTATATTTTTCATGTAAGGCAATAATTTTTATCCAAAATAATTATAAATAAGTAAAAAACATACAATTATACTTCAAGTTTTAATTTATATAAAAAATGTCTCAATTCAAATAAAATTTCATGTGCTTAAAACTCTCAGAAAAAAGATAAATCAATTGTCTAACAATAATATAAAATAAAAAAAACCTACAAAAAATAGAAAGTATGGTTTAAACATACTTTGGTTTCAAATAAAGATCTCAAAACCCAAAAAACCTTGATATCAATGACTGAACAAGAAAAGTTAACTATAAAAGCTCATACTCATTGCCATAAATCTATATGTTATAAAAAAAAATCAGCTTGTGGTAACCTTCATAAGTAACTAAATAATCTAGCCTTTCCCACACATTTTCTGTCTCTTTGCTCCTTAACCTATATGTATGTCATATTTTCCAATTTTAATATTCAACAACAGAAACAAGATGTATAAAAAACAGCCAAAGTCTCATGTGAATTTTTGCAAAAAAATGTCTCAAATCCAAAACAGTTATAAACAACAAGAGAGAAAGAAGTAAGTTTTGAGCACTGTGATCATGTTATTATGGATTAGAATTTAGGAATTGGGGGAAGAAACTGGTCTGGTTAGGTTTATGCAGGTTTTACAATTAGTACCCATCTCTCCCTACATGAATGATCAAGTTCACCTTTTCACTACCCACCCGGCCCTAACCCACCTAAAACCCGCATTGCTATTGATTCGAATTGGTTTGGGGCAACCAGTTTTTGTGGGTTAACCAGGTTGGATGAACACCCCTATTTTTCCCTTATGTGATCATCACGTGATTTCTCTTAACTTAATGCCACTTGCATTCCGTTTGTCTCTTGTGGTTAAATACGCTTGGCTATACGCTTAACATAGCAAAACGACAAAGCAGAGCTGAACATAGAGAAGTAAAGGCATATTTGGGCTAAACTAGAGTTTTTTTCCCATTTCAGAAGTGCCTTCAACATTTGTGCAAACAGTAGGATTATTGATCAATTTCCTCACATTATTCTTCAGCATCATCAAAGATGAGGTTTGATGGTGAAGTCACAGATTGCAAACATAGGATTAGGGCAAATTTGGGTACCACAAGGGGAGATACAGAGAAATGCATGCATCGATTCTATAAATGTCACTATTATTCCATAACTGTCGTTCATTTTCAGTGATTTCGAAGAGACAGTGTTGAGTAAGAACATCATGAGATTTATTTAGACAGTGTTGAGTAAGAACATCATGAGATTTATTTGATTCCCAAGTTTTGTTTGAATTCAAGATAGATTTATTTGATGCTCATGTTTTGTTTGAATTCGAGAAAGATTGAGGACTTTTAATTCGATGGGTTTGTGTTTGTTTATGGCAATGACACTGTTAGAAAACTAATGTTCTATCCATATGGTGCAAAACTGGTGTTTGTTTATGGCAATGAGACTGCTGTAAAACCTTAGTCAGATTAGGTTGGTTGCTTTTATTTCTTGTTGCAATATTGTGGAAGGGGTCTTAGCAGGCTAAATGTTTTACCCAATTTATTTTATTAGATAGTACAATTTGCCTGCTTTTATTTTTCAATTGTATGAGCTGTTCTATTACCAAGTTTTTGGTTTCTTCTTGTTGTTTTGGCTATTATTTGCTTGTTATTCTATGGTTTATGCTTGAAGGCTGTTACCCACTCTAGGATAATCCAATTATGGTACCAAAATTGTGCATTTAGACTCTTAGAATTGGTAATGTTTTGTAGGCCATCAGAACACTACCCTTAGTATGTATACCAAAGTCGCCCTCTTGGGCACTATGTAAATACATGCATATTGGTCCAACCATCACACATATATTCACATTGCATGCACACCATGGCAGCAAAGAACGAAAACACTAGCATAAGTCTAAATTTTGGCTAACATAAATTAGGCAATGTTGTTAAGTTATAGTGACCAGCCATTGCACCTGTAACTTCCTCTAACAGACTGTATCATTCTAGCCATGTACCCCTATTTTGTTTTCTTCATTATCAAGTAGAGACCTAGATCAAACTAAGAAATTTTGTTTTACATCAATAGCCCACCTATGGACCAAGTTATGGATTTTTTAAGTTGGTTACAAAATTCTAACCAAATAAACAGTAACTTGGCGAACTTTGGCACATCATGACTTTGGCTACAAGGCTCCAAATTCAGAAATTATAAATCCTAGTATAATCTCTAGATGTGCTCTAGGTGTGGTCAAAATTTCATACCAAGATTCATTTTGCATAGGCAGATACATCATTTTGAGTGCAGAGTCAAAATTCTGGTCACTTTATGACCATTTTGCCCATACAAAATTTTATAAGTGTGTAAACACTTCATTCATAAGGGGTAGGCCCTCCAAGGCTATCCCATACATGTCCAATACACATGGGAAATACATTCTCTTGCATTTAGCAACTTTATGTGGCCAAAACAAAATTTACAAATAAGCAGCCTATCATTCACACTTAAGTTGCTTTGCATCACATCACATATATAGCCAAAACATTACTTAAATGTTCACTTACTTTTCTTATTTTACATACACTACATGTGCATGCATACATGCACTGCATAACGGTCTTAACTCAGCTAAATACACACCTTAAGTTACAAGAGTACTTGAGACAAAATGGACTCCAAAATAGGATACTGGACAACTGCCGCATAACACAATAAGCACTATCACTAAAAATACTACATGTGCTCCTAAAATCACCTAACTTTCCAGACCATAACTAGACATATAGAAGTTTAAGTATCTAAAAATTCAGGGCAAAAATCAAACCACAAAGGTTAGTTTGAAGGTGATCTTTCAATTGGACCTGAAAATGACAGAATTAAGGGCAGTATGTTTCATTGAGAAACTTAGTAAGGGCAGCACTTGGATTCAATAGGTGATAGCCAAAGTGCCTATCACCCTTCTAGCCCGTAAGCTCGGGTAAGGCACCACCCTAAGAAAGAAAAGCACCGACTATAAGCGACGTGAGCACCGACTTCGGAAAGAAGGGTGCCCGGCCCCTCTCACATTCGACCTCGGTAATTCTTCATCGTCCCTGGAGATGACAGTATCAACCTCGGGAATACGGTGCATCACCATCCTCGGTAAGGTGACTAAACCACCTTTGGCAAGGGAGAATGTCCCCGACAGGACCACCCTCGCCGAAGATATTCCTGGATTACTGGAATAATCTCGGAAGGAAGTCCTCCTACTCCGAAGAGCTCTTTTCTACCGAAGGGACCTCAGGAGTACGGCAGAAACAATTAAGGAGCCTCTAACACTTCGTACCTGCATGATTCCCTAACACGCCGCCCCCAGACACGCTCTGACACGCCGCCCTAGGGCGGCCTAGGCTCCTAGCCAGGCGGCCTGTGGTCTACTAAATGCTCCCCCTCTCCCCGAAGGTACTGATCACATCCGACCGAACACGTGTCATGATCTGGGCTGGTTATGTCAAATGAACTTCTATTGTTCACCCCCTATAAATATCCGGTAAGCATCCCAGGTAAAAGGATTGGATTCCTAGGGGAGATTTCTCCACTTTCTACTTACTCTCCATTTCTAAACGCTGACTTTTGGGCGTCGGAGGCTCCTCCCCGGAAAAACACTCCGGGGACCTCCTAACCCTTTTTTTCTGAGTTTGAGCAATCCTCCTCCCACTGGAGCTTCCTCACCTAGGTATTCTCCCACCGGCAGTCTCTGCTCTAGGCTCACCATGTCACACAACAATGATGCTGAAGGCCATCATTTGGCGCCGTCTGTGGGAAACCTCTCCCAGGTCACCATTGTAGAGACTCGGCGCTCAAAAGACAAGGGCTTCCCGAAGTCCACCTCCGCACCGGAGGCTCAGCCGGTGACCCAGCAGCCCACTGCAGAGACTTCTACACCGGAAGACGATCGTCTTCTTACAGTAACAATGAACTTCTTGCGAGACTTCTAGCGCTCCATCATCGCCAAAATGACTTGGCAGCTTGACCAGAGGTGGCCCCGGCCTCCACCGGGCTGAAAGACCTCCCCTTAGGCACCTGCCCAAGAAAGAGGCTCGAGGTCCACCCACTAGAGTTCCAGGAGTGAGGACTCTCTCGACGCATCTTCAATGGAGAACGTACCCCTAAGGGCACAACCCGGCAGAAAACAAGCCCCGAAGGAAAGCAGGGCCTCCTCTCGGTGGAGTCCATCCCCGTACCGAAGGTCTCAATCTCTTCGTCGCTGAAGTTATTCTCCGCGAAGGAGAAAAAGTTCGCCATTGCAAGTGGCCACCAGGCAGCAAGGGGAAGCCGACACGGCTACCTTTATGGAAAAGATCCTTGGAAGACTGGAAAAGGTTGAGAGGCAGATCTCCCAAAAACCAGTCTGGTCGAGACTGTCTGACACTTATACTAGAGGCACCCATGCCCAGTGACTTCAGGGTCCCATGCTTGGAAACCTATGACAGGCGTAGTGATCCCCAGGCGCACCTTACAAAGTACAAACGAAGCATGGTGCTCCATGGCACCGATGACGCCACCCTCTGACAATGTTTTGAGGTGACCCTCTCCAGTCTGGCAATGGCATGGTACAACTCCCTGGCTCATGGAACCTTGCTAAGTTTCCAGGAACTGTCTACTGCTTTCACCCAACAGTTCATTGGCAGCAGGCCAATAGCCAAGATGCCAGTACAGATGTTCGACATAGCACAGCGGAGTGGGGAAACCATTCGTGACTACGTTGAAAGGTTCAACCGAGAAGCACTAAACGTGGCAGACTTTTGGCCCGAGATCTGTATGGTGGCGATGATAAGAGGACTTCGAAGGGACTCCCAGCTCTTCTATGAGTTCTCTAAGGACCCTCTAGACACCTTGGGGGAGTTCTATTGAAGGGCCGAACAACACATGACGGCCGAAGAACTCAGAATGGAGGGGCCATAGGTGGAACACCCTCGGTCCGAAGGACCAAGCCACCAGCCTTGACACCGGAATGAGGTTGGAGGAAAGCCCCGAAAGCAAAGGGGTAAAAGGACAATGACGTTCACTTCCCTGAACGCCATAAGAGCCAGCATTCTTATGGCCTTGGAAAGGCAAGGGGCTATAGTCCCAAGGCCAAAGGCTATGACCTTGGAGAATAAGAAAAACATGAAGAAGTTCTGCGAATTCCACCGAGATCATGGCCACGACACTAAAGACTGCTTCCAGTTAAGGAAGTACATTGAGTCCTTGATAAAACAAGGCCAACTTCACTGGTACCTGCGGATGCCCTCTCCAAAGGGAAGAAAGGAGGAACGAGGAAGGGGGGACGAGGAGGACTATGATTCCGACAGACGTCGGGACCAAAGTCCTCGAAAAAACCCACCACCATCGGCAGGGGTCATCCAAAACATCACTACAGAGATACCTCAGCCGAAAGGAAAAGGAAGATAAGGGAGATCTCCGTGATGGAGTATGGGAACTCGCCAAACAGGCTTGTTCGCAAAGATGGGTCCACTATAAAATTTCCCCATGATGACCCACTCCTCGTCACGGCAAGGATAGGGAGTTAGGACGTCAAAAAAGTACTCTTGGATGATGGCTCCAACACTGACGTTATCTTTTTCGCATCTACTGCCTAAATTGGGCATCTCAAGAGGCGACCTCAACACAGTCAATTACCCTACCTTTGGGGTTGGGACATCCAAGCTCCCAGTCCTCGGATGCATCAATCTACCTCTAATGTTGAAGGGGACCTCACCTCAAAATCGGGAAGAACTATTTGCCTCTGCCATGAGGAGATTCATCATCATTGATGTTCCCTCATCATACAACGCTATCGTTAGGAGGCAAACTCAAGGCAATCTCCACATCCGCCCCGATGTGAAATACTTAACAGTCACCTTCACAACCAAAGAATGAGATGCAAAGATCTTCATTGACCAAGCCGAAGTCAGGAAGGTCTTCACCAGGGCCAAAAAAAGCCTGGCCAAGGTCCAGGTATAGACTGCGGCTACCAAAAAAACTATCACGATAGGCGAAGCGGCCACAAAAGAGGAAGCAGAAGAACTGGAAAAAGTCAAGATGGAAGACGTAGAGTTAGTCCTCGGCCGGAACACCCAAGTAGGGAAAAAATTGGCCAGAGGTGACAAAGACAGACTTGTATCTTTTTTGTTAATGAATAAAGATCTATTCGCCTAGTCTCCGAAAGACATGCCTGGGGTCGACCTCGGCATAATCCACCATAGTCTCAAAGTTTGCCTGGATGCTAGACCAATTCGGCAGAAAAAATGAAACCTGTCGTCTCATAAGAATTCCTTCGTTAATGCCGAGGTTAAGTGCCTGATTGAGGCAGGTGTAATAAAAGAAGTTAAATACCCCGAATGGCTTAGCAACGTGGTCATCGCCACAAAGGAAGAAAGTGAAAAGCTCTGAATGTGCATCGATTTTCGGAACCTGAATGATGTGTGTCCAAAGGACTCCTACCCTTTGCCAGCCATAGACCAATTGGTGGATTCAACCACCGAATACAGTCTTTTTAGTTTCCTCGATGCCTTAAGTGGGTATTATCAAATTCGGATGAACCCTGAAGATGAAGAGAAAACCGCCTTCGTCACCGAAGTTGGTACCTACTGCTACGTCAGAAAGCCCTTCGGGCTTAAAAATGCAGGGGCTACCTATCAGAGGTTGATGAATAGAGTGTTTGACTCTCAGATTGGGAGAAACATGGAGGCATATGTCAATGATATGATAGTTAAGAGTAGAATGCCTAGTAATCATATCGACGACTTAAACGAAACCCTTCAACGATTTCGGGAGTTCGGCATTTGCCTCAATCCCGAGAAATGCGTGTTCAGATTGAATGCAGGTAAGTTTATTGGGTTTATGGTGTCGGAAAGAGGAATAGACGCCAACCCTGAAAAGTCAAAGCCCTGCTAGGTTTCCGAACACCTACAACCGTTAAAGATATACAAAGGCTTACCAGAAGAATCACTTCCCTTAGTAGGTTCATCTCCAGATACGGTGACCAATGTCGACCGTTCTTCAAGGTGCTCACTAAAGCACGTAGGAGCGAAGGCAACTCTGGAATCGAGGAGCACCCTTGGAACCCAGAATGTCAGAGCTTGGGACGAGCTTAAAAGTTACCTAACCCGCTTGCCGACACTTTGCCAACCATGGGAAGAAGAACCTTTCATCCCCTACGTCGCCGTCACTGAAAAAGCTATGAGTTCAGTCTTAGTGAAAGAAGAGGGTGGGAGGCAGTGCCCAGTATATTACGTAAGCAAGTCCCTGCATGGTGCCGGGGTTAGGTACTCATTGCTCCAAAAAGCCATCTATACCTTGGTGCTCACGGGTAGAAGGCTACGGCCCTACTTCCAAGGGCACCCCATCATTGTCTGAAGCAACCTACCTTTGCACGACATAATGAAAAAGGTAGAGCATTTGGGAATGTTGTCAAAATGGTGTATCGAGCTTAGAGAGTATAACATCACTTATGAGCCGAGAAGAACAATAAAGGCCCAAGCTTTAGCAGATTTCATCGTCGAAATTCCAAGAATCGAGGACGCTGAAGTCACCTCGGAAGATCTGATAAGGATTGAACCCGAGTGGAAACTCTTTGTCGATGGAGCCTCAGGCGCCGAACACCAAGGTGCTAGCGTGGTTCTTCGGGGGCCCGAAGGCATGGAAACCACCAAAGCCATCAAATTCGGTTTTAATGTCACCAACAACATCACCGAATATAAAGCCCTAATAGCAAGACTAAAACTGGCCAGAAGAGTCGGTGTAAGAAACTTTAAGGCCCACAGCAACTTACAACTAGTAGTCCGACAGATGAAAGGAGATTACGCTGTAAATGACCCAACCTTGGAAAAATACCATGACCTCATCAAGAAGCTTGTTAAAGAATTTGACTCGGTGCGAATAGAAAACGTGCCTCGAAGAGATAACGCTCAAGCCGATACCTTGGCCAAATCCAAGGAACCCACCGAGGTGCTAAAACAACCTAGCACAGAATTAATGTGCATAGCAACCTCGGAAGAAGGGTGGCAGGATTCCATCAAAAAATACCTAGCAACTTCGGTACTACCCAAAGACCCTACTGAGGCCGCAAAGGTGCGAAAGCGCTCTAGGAGATACTTCCTCATTGGGGATGAACTGTACAGACAAGGGCATGCAAGTCCCTTGAAGAGGTGTACAAGTGAAAAGGACGTCAGAACGGTCCTCAAGGAAGTTCATGAGGGGGCCTGTGGTTCCCACATAGGAACGGATGCCCCTGCCGGAGTGATACTTCGCCAAGGTTACTTCTGGCCTACCCTAAGGAAGAATGCAAGACAATTTTTCCGAAAATGTGACAAGTGCCAAAGACATGCCAACGTCCAGAGGTTACCCTCGGAGTTAATAACCTCAGCTAATTATGTCCATTTTCAGTATGGGGCATTGACCTCATCGGGCCGCTCCCAACTGCACCTAGAGGATTGAAGTTCTGTGTGATTGCAGTAAACTACTTCACTAAATGGGTCGAGGCAGAGCCCCTGGCAACAATTTCGGCAAAAGACATACAAAAATTTGTTTGGAAGAACATCATATGCCGATTTGGCATACCGAGGGTAATAGTGGCTGACAATGGCACCCAGTTTATGGACAGGGGGTTCCAAGAATTTGTGGCTCACCTTGGCATTCAGCTACACTTTGCTCTGGTAGCCCATCCTTAGAGCAACAGGCAGGTAGAGGTATCCAATAGAACCATAAAAGATGGACTGAAAAAGAGATTGGGGAAGGCAAAGGGAAAATGCCTAGGGGAACTTTCTAGTGTGTTATGGAGCTACCGGACAACACCCCGAAGAGCCACAGGTGAGACGCCTTTTTCACTCGTCTTCAGCACAGAGGCCATTATCCGTATCGAGGTAGTCCAGCCATCGGTCAGGGTACAAGTGTTCAACAAAGAAGGGAACGACCTCGGATTGAGAACTAAGCTTGACCTAATTGACGAACATAAAGAAGTGGCCAATCTCAAGAGAAAAGCCTTCCAGCGAAGAGTGGCTATGGCTGCGAACTTACATGTCAGGAAAAAAGAAATAAAAAAGGGAGACCTCGTTTTCCGAAAGGCTGAGTTTGAACCTCGAAGACCATCTCACGGAGTACTTCGAGCTAACTGGGAGGCACCTTATATGGTCCTCGACGAAGTTTAGAGAGGAGTCCACAAGCTCGATGATCCGTAAGGTGGAGAACTGAAAAATACTTGCCACTCGGATGCCTTGAAGAAGTTTTACGCTTAAAAACTTGTCTGAAAATTGTACAGTTAGAAATTTTTCTAAGTATAGAAAATTTTCAGGAAGAATAACTCCACCTAAGGAATCCTACCAAACAAGATGCAGATAAGCGCTTATGAAAATGGCGTTTTCTCTACAAAGTGGGTTGGGGTCATTTTCCCCGATGGATGTATTGATCGAACGCATCTGCTAAAAGTAAGTCAATTATTGACTTAAGGAATTCACCGAAGTTAGCATTTTCCCGAAGATGGTCGATAAAAAGTGCAAAAAGTATCTTACTAAGGGTCCCAGACTGAAAGTGGTCAAAACAACCCTTGGAGATGAAAATTATTGGACACTTAGCCAAATTTTGAAAGAAAAAGTGTTATTAAGAAGGCCTTATTACAGGGAGGAAATTACGAGAAAAAGACTACAAAAAAGAAGAATAAGAAAAAACAAAGCCCTAAGACATCTAAGGGACCCTGGTGTCATGAGATGCTCCATCCCCTTTGTCCTTAGCCGCCGCCATCGGTGCCGAAGGATGGGCAAATTGGAGGTTCAGGAACTCGATCTTCGACCAGGTCCAGTGAGGTTGCTCGGGAATGTTCAGGGCAGCTAGGAAGGAGACGTCGAGGTCTGGATGCTTGGCCAAGACTTGGTGTCAAGCTAGGCAGAAACCATCCTGAAAGCCAACCTTGGTTGCCTGGTTGGCCTTGTCCAGCTCGACCGACAACTCTTCCACTTCGTTTTCCAGATCGGCCACCTCCTTATCCAACTTCTTCGTCTTCTTCTTCTTCTTTGTTTCCTTCTTCAAAGCCTCAACCTCGGCTTGAAGGGCGGCGTTGTCAGCAAGGGCCTTCGCCAGGAAAGCGGAGTCTTCCTCTTTCCCCTTTTGATAAGCCTCATTCACCGATGTCAAGTTGATGACCTTCACACCGGGGTTGGACATTTTTTGGAAAAAATCCTTGAGGAGCTCTTCTTGGCCCTATAGGAATTCCTCCCGAAGCTTGGCCACCTCCTCATTGGCTATTCGGCTGAACTCGGCGTTCTTGACAACCGAGTTGGCACAAAAGACTTTGGCCTTCTCCAGGTGATCTTCGGCCCAGGCTCAGACCAAAAACTGTTTTGCTGCCCAAGCTCTGAAGTATCCATTGTACCCCAGAAGCTGCAAAAAAGGGATGAAAACACTTGGTAAAAATCACACAAGGAAAGCTAGACACTTAGAAAAAATTGGAAGAAAAAATCATGAAGGGCCTGAAGGATACCTGGGTAGCATGCTCAGACATCTTGGCAGCGAAAACCTCCTTGTTCACGCATTCTTCGGCGACGGCTTTGGAGGAGGCCTGAGTGAGAACCCCCCTAGCCATCTGAGGGGCCATCTACTGGCAGTCATCGGAGAACAAATTCATGTCCCCCGTGAAAGCCCAGAAAGGCTCCCTCGAGACTTTATCCTTTAGGATATGGGAATCCCAAAGGGCCCGCCTCCGAGCATGCTCCACCATCCATGACGAGGGCGCCATTTCCTCTGCAAAGTCAAGGCAAAGTTCCATTAAGACATTGATCCTCAAGGCAGAAAATTGAGAATATTAAAGATTGTCTAAGGGACAAACCTAGCGACACCTCGGCGACGTCATTGTCGGAGTCCCAAACCTCCTCTACCTCGGCAGGGATATGTTTGCCCTTACTCTTTTGGTGCTCCTCAAGATTCTCGACAGAAGGACCTTCTGCCAATGAGCCTAGTATATCCGCCGAAGTAGCGGGACTCCGGACAATAGAGCTGATGGCAAACTTCGGTGGAGGAACTGCTTGGACCTCGGGCAGATCCTCGGCCTCTGCAACATCTTTGGGAGGTGGGGGAAGGGGGTCTGTCTTCGTCGAAGACGGACCTGCCCTAGATGTTTTTCGCTCTTCGTTTGTTCCCCCTTCTCGGCTTGACCGAGGAAGAGGGATTTGTAGAATGTGGCCGACTAATCGCCCATCTCTGAAAAAGTAGGAAAATATCAATGTAAGTCCAAAAGGATACTTATAGTAAAAACTGAAAAGAAACTTACTTTCAAAAAGGGCTTCGAAAGAGAGCTCCCCCCGAAGGAGCATCACCAGCCAAGACTTTTTCCCGTCAGCTTTAGGAGCTGGCATGCCGAGGTCCGTCTTATGCTCCTTGAGCACCCCCAGCTCCCGAAGGACCTCCTTGGTCATGAGGTCCCATTTAATGGGGAAGGGATACAACGAGCGAGGTGGGACCTCGGCATCCCAGTCGGCGACAGCCCGGATACGGCTGTCGAAGTCCTCAAATCTCGTCGCCAACTCAGGAGTCAGCAACTTTTTAGGGTTAATGACGTCCGTCTCCAGCTTTCCCCGAGCCCACCTAGTCGGCATGCCCGACCATGCCTCCACCACCTTCAAGAAGAAGAACTTCCTTTGCCACCCTCGCCAATTGTCCTTAGTGTTGAAGGTGAACATATATTTTTTGCTCCCTGATCCCCGAGGCAACATGAAATAGAAGCCACCCTTCAGGATCGAATAGAGCTTGTAGTACTGCATGAAAAGGATGAAGTGGGGTTTTACCTTGAAGACCCCATACATGCAAAGAAAGGCGTTAAAATAACAGTAGGAGTTGGGTGGAAGCTGATTCACGGCTATGCCATGGAATTGGCAAAAGTCACAAATCATCTTCGGCGGAGGAAACTGAAGCCGAGCTTCAGTTGGGCATGGAAGACGGCAACCTTGTCCTTATCATTCATGAAACTAAAGTGGCTGGGATGAGGTAGTTTGGTGGTGGCATAAGAGGGAAGGAAGAACTTGGTCGGCCACTTCTCTAACTTTTTCGAAGTGGAGCAACAGGGGTGAGACATGAGAGGTTGCCAGTTTTCGGGAATGGATTGGATAGACATAAGATGAACAGGGGATGACATGTTCGGCAAAAGGAGAATGAGTTTGGAAAGGGCAATCAAGGGACTTCGGGAAGAGAGGAAGAAGTTTCGGGGACTGGAAAAAAACAGAAACTAAAACAACCGAAGGACCTCTGAAAAATAAACCCACCGAAACGTTTGCCGAAGTCTGGGTTAGAGGACGCCATCATAGATGGTTGCCGGAAATCTCTCCACCGCTTGTACCGCCGTGAAAAGGGGAGGAAGAGAAGGAAAAGCTCAGAAACAGATGAGAGCAAAAGAAGAATAAAAGAGAGCAAATGAGGGGAAAAAGGGTTTATATAGGTCGAACAGGGGTAGCCGAATCGTCACCATAACTACCCTGCGAAGGCGAACCGTCGCCATAATTGCCCCTCAAAGGTGAAAGCACGTGGCTGGTGTAACCGACGTGACTGTCTCAAACCATCGCGTGCCACGTGTCATCCGATGCGAGAAACCAAGACACGCTTTCTGACACCGCGAAAACCAGGCACATTTACCCATAACTGACACACCTGGTTACGAGACGTGACGGTTCACTGACCTGTAGTAGAAAAAGTAAAAATAAAGGAAGTACGTGCCCTGAGATCGCCAGGGGGTTGGGTAATGACACCCCGACCTAGGAAGGAACTCCTTCGGATGACGAAGCACCTCCCTGAACAGTGTCCCACTTGGAGTCCGGCAAAATGTCCTCCAGGAGACTAGAGCCGAAGTCTCCACTTCGACTTTTCAAGGAAGGCATGTGATAGCCGAAGTGCCTATCACCCTTCAAGCCCGTAAGCTCGGGTAAGGCACCACCCTCGGAAAGAAAAGCAGCAACTACAAGGGACGCGAGCACCGACTTCGGAAAGAAGGGTGCCCAGCCCCTCTCATATCTGACCTCGGTAATTCTTCATCGTCCCTGGAGACGACAGTATCAACCTCAGGAATATGGTGCATCACCACCCTCGGTAAGGTGACTAAACCACCTTTGGCAGGGGAGAACGTCCCCGAACAGGACCACCATCGCCGAAGATATTCCTGGATTATTGGAATAATCTCGGAAGGAAGTCCTCCTACTCCGAAGAGCTTTTTTCTACCGAAGGGACCTCAGGAGTACGGTAGAAACAATTAAGGAGCTTCTGACACTTTGTACCTGTATGATTACCCGACACGCCGCCCCCAGACACGCTCTGACATGCCGTCCTTGCGTGGCCTAGGCTCCTGGCCAGGCAGTCTGTGGTCGGCTAAATGCTCCCCCTCTCCCCGACGGTACGGATCACATCCGACTGAACACGTGTCATGATCTGGGCCGGCTATGTCAAACGAACTTTTAATGTTCACCCCCCTATAAATTTCCGGTAAGCATCCCAGGTAAAGGGATTGGATTCCTAGGGGAGATTTCTCCACTTTCTACTTACTCCCTATTTCTAAACGCTGGCTTGGGCGTCGGAGGCTCCTTCCCGGAAAAACACTCCAGGGACCTCCTAACCCTTGTTTTTTTGAGTTTAAGCAGTCCTCCTCTCGCCGGAGCTTCCTTACCTAGGTATTCTCCCACCGGCAGTCTCTGCTCCAGGCTCACCATGTCACACAATGATGATGCCGAAGGCCATCAATAGGTAACATAACCATCATCAAAACCTACATCAAAAGATGCTAAAACATAAAACCACAATGCATATATACAAGATATAGCAACCAAATGCAGTAGCCATTCACAACTAACAAACACAGGAAATGTGGCAACAATAATAACCATACATTAGTCCATAAAACATGTAATAAACATAAATAAATCACTATGGCAGCCCTCCTCAAGCTAATGCTTGGTCTTATGAGTATTTTAACACTAGTTAGTACTAACTTTGGGATCTAGAAACCCTAATTTCCTGCCATCTTTGTGCACTTCACACTAGGTCACAAAACCTTTAATAAGTACACTCCCCTCACTAAGCTTGGTTCATCAAGCTCATGGCTCTCTTCCAAGCTTAGCCCTAGCTCTATGGTTGCTTGAAAATATATAAAACAACCCATGAGAGTAAGAGAACCCTTGCCAAAGTAGGTAGGCATTCTAATGATGCTTTGGATGTTGCTTGCCTCATGCTTATTACCATGAAGCAACATGAAAACATGGGGGCATTCAATATGATCCAACATCTCAAAATGTTGTTCCAAGAGCAAGCTAGGCATGAGAGGTTTGAGACCTCTAACGCATTATTTCGGTGCAAAATGTCTGAGAGAAGTCCCATGGGTCCTCATGTGCTTAAGATGATTAGGTACATTGAGAATCTTGAGAGTTTGGGATTTTCTCTTCAGAAAGAGTTGGCTATTGATCTAGTCTTACAATCATTGCCGAAAGCTAGAATCAGTTCATCATCAACTATAACATGAATGACCTTGACAAGTCTTTCCTTGAATTGCTCAACTTGTTGAGAACTATTGAGAAAAACATTAAGAAGGCTAAGCCCATTTTGATGGTTCAAAAAGGGCAAAGGAAACAGAATAGCCAACAAGAAGAAGGATAAAGCTAAAGGAAAGTCCAATCCTAATTCTTTTTCAGCTGCATTGAAACCATCTGGTAGTGTGGCTAAGAAAGGGGAGTGCTTCCGTTGTAGGCAACCTGGACACTGGGAGCGCATTTGCAAGCTCTATCTTGAAGAAACTGCGAAGAAGAAGGGAAGTATGACTTATACTTCAAGTATGCTTGTTATGGAGGCTAACTTTTCTATTTCCTCATCTTAGGCATTGGATACTGGATGTGGATCTCACATTTGTCCAAATGTGCAGAATCTAAGTAGGAGTAGATGATTAGCTCAAGCTGAAGTGGACCTACGTGTTGGAAATGGAGCAAAGGTTGCTGCCTTAGCCATAGGGGCTTATGTTCTCACTTTGCCTAGTGGATTAGTTTTATAATTAGACAACTGCTACTTTGTGCCTACTATTAGTAGAAATTTGATTTCTATTTCTTGCTTGGATAAGAAAGGTTTTTCATTTATAATAAATGAAAATTGTTGTTCTATGTATTTGAATGAAATCTTTTATGGCAGTGCTCAGCTTAGAAATGCATTTTATGTTTTAGAATGAAAAGATCCAATTTATAATATGAATACCAAGAAAGTTAGATTGAATGATTCAAACTCAACCTATCTCTGGCACTATCGTCTAGGCCTTATAAATAAGACCTGCATATCCAAGCTCCATAATGATGAACTCTTGGACTTATTTGATTTTGATTCATATGAGACATGTGAGTCATGTTTATTAGGCAAGATGACCAAAGCCCCATTCACAGGGCAAAGTGAAAGGGCTAAGGACTTAGTAGGACTCATACATAGTGATGTATGTGACCTTATGTCTACACATGCTAAAGGAGGTTTCCAATACTTCATTACCTTTACTGATGACTTCAAGGGGTATGGCTATGTTTATCTCATGAGACAAAAATCAGAATCCTATGAAAAGTTCAAAGAATTCAAAAATGAAGTAGAGGATTAACTCGGAAAGAGTATAAGTACTTCGATCAGATCGAGGTGGAGAATACTTGGATCGAGAATTCCTTGACTATCTAAAGGAGTGTGATATAGTATCACAACTCACTCCACCTAGTACACCTCAATAGAATGGTGTATTTGAAAGGAAAAATCGAACTCTATTAGACATGGTTCGATCTATGATGAATCAAGCTAACCTTCCAAACTCCTTTTGGGGACATGCCCTAGAGACAGCCATTTTTACACTAAACTAAGTTCCATCTAAACTGGTTCAAATGACTCCATATGAGATATGGAGTGGGAGGCATCACAGTTTGTCTTTTATGAAGATTCGGGGCTGTGACGCTTATGTAAAATGTCAATCCTCTGACAAGTTAGGGCCCAAATCTCACAAATGTCACTTTGTTGTGAATCCCAAAAAAACAAAGGGTTACCATTTCTACAATCCTTCTAAGCAAAAAGTGTTTGTTGCTTGAAATTGTGTCTTTTTAGGGAAAGAGTTTATCTCTAAAGGAACCAGTGGTAGTAAAGTAGGACTTGAAGAAATTCAAGAACAACAAGGGGACATCAAACTTGAAATGGAACCTGAACAGACACCATAAGATGTTGTGGTTCAAGAGTTTGTTCCTGTAGCATAGAGCCCACGTAGGTTTGGTAGGATTCGACATGAGCCTGAGAGGTATGGATTTCTCATGACTCACACTGGTGATGTGATGCTCATGGATTAGGATGAGCCCACAACCTACCAACAAGCTTTGTCGGGGCTTGACTCTGAGAAGTGGCTAGTGGCCATGAAGTGCAAGATGGAATCCATGTATAAAAACCAAGTATGGACTTTGGTTGATCCACCTGAAGGGGTAAAACCTATAGGGTGCAAATAGGTTTTCAAGAAGGAAACTAACATGGATGGTAGTGTGATTGCCTTTAAAGGATGATTGGTTACAAAAAGTTTCAAGCAAATTCATGGTGTTGACTATGATGAAACCTTTTCACCAGTTTCCATGCTTAAATCCATCTAAATCTTATTGGCTATTGCTACACACTATGATTATGAGATATGGGAAATAGATGTCAAAACTACGTTCCTAATACTTGAGGATGTGTACATGATACAACTAGAGGGTTTTGTCACTCCTGAGAATGCCAATAAAATGTGCAAGTTGCAAAGGTCCATTTATGGACTGAAGCAAGCTTCTCGAAGTTGGAATCTTCGTTTTGATGAAGTAATCAAAGAGTTTGGTTTTATCAAAAATGAAGATGAACCTTGTGTCTACAAGAAGGTTAGTGGGAGTACTATTGTCTTCTTGGTGTTGTATGTAGATGACATACTACTCATCGGGAATGACGTTCTCGAGCTATAGTATGTGAAGACTTGGTTGGGGAAATGTTTCTCTATGAATGACTTAGGTTGAGCAGCCTACGTATTAGGCATTATGATCTATAGAGATAGATCTCAAAAATTACTCAGCCAAAGTCAAAGTACATACATTGACAAGGTGCTAAAGACATTTAGCATGCAAGATTCAAAGAAAGGATTCTTGCCCATGTCACATGGTATAACTTTTTCTAGACTTAGTGTCTGAGTATACCTGAGGAAAGAGAGTGCATGAGTAAGATTCCATATGCCTCAATAATTGGATCTATCATGTATACCATGATATATACTCATCCCAATGTCTCGTATGCCTTGAGCATGACGAGCAGGTACCAATCAAACCCCGGTGAGAGTCACTAGACAGCTGTTAAGAAAATCCATAAGTACTTACGAAGGACTAAGGATGCATTCTTGGTTGTTGGGGGTGAAGATGAGCTCACTATAAGGGGTTACACCGATGCTAGCTTCTAATCTACTAAGGATGATTTTAGGTCACAATCTGGTTATGTGTTTTGTATCGGTGGTGGTGCTATATCCTGGAAGAGTTCAAAGCAAGAGATAGTAGCCGACTCTACAATAGAATCTGAGTACATTGCTACCTTTGATGCTTCAAATGAGGCAGTTTGGATCAAGAAGTTCATCACTGAACTTGGAGTGGTTCCAAGCATTACCGACCCGATAGAGCTTTATTGTGACAACAATAGAGCAATATCATAGGCTAAGGAACCTTGATCTCACCAGCGATCCAAACACATACTCCGATGCTATCATCTCATCAGGGAGATCATCGGGAGGGGTGATCTGACGATATGTAGGACTTTGAAAGACAGCAACATTGCTGATCTGCTGACAAAGTCCCTTACGTAGCAGAAGGATGATAGCCATTCTAGGTCCATCGGTATTAGATACATGGATGATTGGCTTTAGTGTAAATGGGAGATTGTTATTGTTGTGCCCAAAAGTCAATCATAAGATTATTGTATTTTACACATTGAGTCATGATATTTTATTTTGACATTAATGTAGTAATTATGTTTGTTGTTTTGTTTCTGCGTAACATAATAAACATAATTATAACCCTGCAATAATGATATTCTTAAATATCCCTGGTCTAGTATTCTTGTGGGGCGAGTTACAATAATACATAATGACTAGCATATGTGAAGACTAATATGATATATGCAGTCTACATATGGGTACAAGTTGGAGAACTTGTGTATTGGACTGACCCACTATGAGAACGATACATGGATCATGATATGAGTGTCATAAGTGATTCTCATAGTGAACATGGTGTATGTAGTCTTTTGACCTAAGGTCATCAAGGTTCCTTACACGTGGGTCACATACTTTGATACTTCGCTTTGTTGCTCGTAACTAAGTGAACTTGAAGGAAGTCATTAGGTATGTCACATATCATGAGGAGGGTTTTGTATGATTAAGATGGGATTTGTTCATCCTATGTAACGAGAGTGATATCTTCCCTTGATAAAGTGAGACTAAGAAAATGCATGGCCATGCTCGGGTGAGTTGATATATGATATCAATGTGATCAGTTTAAGTTAGTTTACTTAGTAATCAAGAAACTAAAGATTGGGCTAGACGAGAGTGACACATTCCATGTCTCGTGCTTAGTCTTGATATCTTGGACAAAGGCACAATGGCATATATGGATAATGATCATAAAGGTTTAGTCGAATCATCGAAAATTTTGTCACTCGGGTAGCAATGATTTGTTGCTAGGCACTGCTCATTACTTATGATCATAAATGTGATTTATGATCATTGCAAATGTGGTAAGAGCCTATTGGTTGTACACATAAAGCCTATTTGGATTATTTGAGTGCATGGGCTGATTTATTTGGGTTATGGTTTCATGATAATTTCATGTTAATAATTGGCCCAAAAGTTGAGCCATTATTAACCCTGAAATTAAAACCTAATTGGATTAAGACTTTGAAACCCATTAGGCCTGAAAGTTGAGCCTCATTATAAATACATCATATAGTGAGAAATTTACAATTTTGCCCTAGCCTCTCCAAAGTGACAGCCGCACTTTTCTCTTGCTATACCTTGGAGGACACAAGTTAGCACTATGAGTGTAAGAGAAACACATCTACCTGGACATCGTGGAGGCGTGGTGATCCTGAGAGGCTCGTGTGGATGCCATAGAGAGCTTGAACACGCCAACTGTTCAGGTTTTGTGATTCGACTCAACAATTGGGTGAAAGATCTCAACCGAAATTAGATATGAAATTTTTCAAACACCCGATTTTCCCCAATTCACTTGGATCCTAGAGGGTTTCAGTTATATTTTTCTATGCTTGTTTGGCTCCCGAAACCCTACAAATTGTGCATTTAGACTCTCAGGATTAGTAATGTTCTGTAGGCCATCAAAACACTACCCTTAGTGTGCATACCCAAGTTGCCTCTCTTGGGCAATATGTAAATACATGCATATTGGTCCAACCATCACACACATATTCACATTTCATGAACACCATGGTAGCAAAGAAGGAAAACACTAGCATAAGTCTAAATTTTGGCTACCACACATTAGGCAATCTTGTTAAATTCTAGTGACCAGCCACTGCACCTGTAACTTCCTCTAACAAACTGTATCATTCTATCCATGTTCCCCCTATTTTCTTTACACCATTATCAAGTAGAGACTTAGATCAAATGAAGGAATTTTTTTTTACAACAATAGCCCACCTATGGACCAAGTTATGGATTTTTTAAGTTGGTTACAAAATTCTGACCAAATGAACAATAACTTGCCAACTTTGCCACATTAAAACTTTAGCTAAAAGGCTCCAAATTCAGAAATTTCATATCCCAGTTCAATCTCTAGATGTGCTCTAGGTGTAGTCAAAATTTCATACCAAGATTCATTCTACACAGGGAGATACAACGTTTTGGGTGTAGAGTCAAAATTTTGCTTACTTTATGACCATTTTGCCCACACAAAATTTCATAAGTGTGCACACACTTCATTCACAAAGGGGTAAGCCCTCCAAGGCTATCCCATATATGTCCAATACACATGGTAAATACAATCTCTTGCATCTAGAAACTTTATGTGGTCAAAACAGAATTTACAAATAAGCAGTCTATCGTTCACACTTAGGCAGCTTTGCACCACATCACATGCATAGCCAAAACATTACTCAAATGTTAACATACTTGTCTCATTTTATATACTATACATTTACATGTATACATGGACTACATAATGGTCTTAACTCAGCTAAACACGCACCCTAAGTTACAGGAGTGCTTGAGAGATAATGGACTCCAGAACAGGATGCTGGATAGCTACTACATAACACAATAAGTACCATCACTAAAAATACCAAATGTACTCCTAAAATCACCAAAATTTTTAGATCAAAACTAGACATATGCAAATTCAAGTACCTAAAAATTTAAGGCAAAATTCAAACCACAAAGGATAGTTTGAAGGTGATCTTTCTGCTGGACCTGAAATGAAAGAATTGAAGGGAGTAAGTTTCATTGAAAAACTTAGTAAGGGTAGCACTTGGATTCAATAAGTAATGCAACCATCATTAAAACTTACATCCAAAGAAACTAAAAATAAAAAACTACAATGCATATGTACAAGATATGGTAACCAAATGCAGTTGCCATTCACAACCAACAAACAAATGAAATGTGGCAGCAACATATACCATAGGTTAGTCCATAAAACACATAATAAACATAACCAAATCACTATGGAAGCTCTCCTTGAGCTAATGCTTGGTCTTAGAAGCATTTTAACACTAGTTAGTACTAACTCTGGGCTCTAGAAATCCCAATTTTTGCTGCCATCACTGTGCACTTTATACTAGGCCACAAAACCTTCAATAAGTGTGTTACCACTCTAAGAGCTTAAATGCAATGACCATATTTAATGTGACAATTCCTAGGAGCTATGTATGTTCTATAGGCCATCAGAACAATGCTAACTATATTACCCGAGTGGCCCTTTTTGTCTTTATGCAAACATATGTATATTGGTCCAACCATCACACACACATTCACATACAATTTCATCCGGAAGTAACAATGCTGACAATCATTTCTTTATTCTTACTCAGTATGGGATTTGAGTAAAATCCCCAAGTGCATGTACAATCACATGCACACTTGGTACCATTGGTGCCTATTTCACATGTCCAACTCAAATTCTACCCGTGTTCCCCTGTGCCCTAAAGATCTTAAACCCATTAATACAGTTAAAAATTCATAGGGAAATAAATTTAAGGCATTAAATCCATACAATTTTTCAATTATGGATTTTATACTCAACTGGGTAAAATAGACCATATGAACAGTACACAGCAAAATCAGCCATCTTTGACAGGTTATAACTCTGGTTACAGAGCACCAAATCCAGTGATTTAATAGCCAAATTCTTCATCTTGAAGTTTTCTAAGTGTGTTCAAAATTTCATAGCCAAAATCATTATGTAAAATAATTTATGGCTCTTGGAGTATAGGGTACCAAATCTGTACAACTAATGACCATAATACCTATACAAAATTTCATAAAATTCCTACACTTCATTTCCAGGTGCAAAACCAACATGGGCAGGTTGTTACATGTCTTAAACACTTGGGAATGTCATTCCCCTGAATTTAGAGGCATTCCATAAGCATTAAACATAATTTTCTTTGGAATAGCTAATGAGTTGCAAAATGGACAAAATTGAACATTTAAGCTCAAACATGACTTTACTGCTTCATATATCATCCATACACCATCCATAGTGTATTTAGATGTATAGATGCATTATACATATGTCCTAGGTTAGTTGGGTATGTACACTAGCTTTTTGGAGAGCCTTGCAAACACAATGCACTCCAAAAACTTCAAAAGGCAGCTGCTACATAAGGTAGAAAGTACCAATACTAAAATTAGTAAATGTGCTCTAAAAATCATGAAACACTCCAATTTAATACTAGACATGTTAAAGTTTAGGTACCTGAAATTTCATAGGAAAAATCAAGCTAGAACTATGAGTTTGAATGTTCTTTTAGGTGTTCTTAAAATGGATTGAAAGGGGAGTAAGCTCTTTGCAAAGAACTTAGTAAGGGCTCTCAATGTAAAGCATTCCATAGCAACGTACCACTTGAAATACAAAGACATAAAGACACAAAAAAACAACACATACACACAAATATGACAACCATATGCACCAACAAACACATGTAATGCTGGCAGCAATAACACATTAGGGTTAGTCCATAATCATTCAATAAAACAATAAGATATCACTTTAGTAACACTATGGCAACCTTCCTTAAGCTTTTGCTTGGTCTTAGGAGTCTTTTAGGTCTTAGTTAGTACTAACTTAGGCTCTAGAAACCCTGTTTTCTTGCTGCCATCTTTAGCATGGTAACACTAAGGCCGAAACCTTGCCATGCTTCTTTCCCTTCAACCCATACTTGGATCCTTGAGCTTTTTGCTCTCTTCCAAGCATGGTCTTAGCTTCATGGATGTTTGGAAATACAGTAAACAATCCAGGAAACTTTAGAAAACCCTTACCTTTGCTTTCTCTTGGTTCCTCTTGTTTTCTTAAGGTATGGTGGCTATGGAGGATGATGGAAGAGTTTAAGGAAGTGGTTTTAGCTGTTGGAGGCCAAAATTTAAGGAAAATGGCAATGAAATGAAGAATTTTCTTTGTTTATACATCATTTTGACCAAGGTGGCATATATGCAAATTTTTGAAAATTTGGCCAACACTTGGACAGGTTATTTCCATCCATTTTGGCTAGGAAAATAATAGATTTTGGCCTCTTTTAACCTTTTCAATAGGTCATTTTGACTTTAGGTAAAAGTGTGGACACTTAAGCACCTTAGTTGGCATTATGCCATAATTGGTAAGCTTTGCCTCTTTGAGCACTTTGGTCGGCAACAATGTCATTAATTCCTTCCATGTCCTTTCCATAGCCATCTTTGTAAATTTGTGCAATTGAGTACCCAACCTTTGTAGCCTTACAATTTAGTCCATAGGTTACTTAAAAATTAGGCGATGTGCTAATGCTTTCTTAAGGGCCAAGCTATCATTGTTTTTGCCACTTAAAGGGGTGTATATTGAACATTTTACACTTCACAATTCATACAATATGGTGAAAATTAAAGAGTATAATTTTAGGTCCTTATGCTATAATTTTCCCATTTTGTGAATGTGGTAACAAAGTGCACTCTCCTCACTAAGCTTGGTTCATCAAGCTCATGGCTTTCTTCCAAGCTTAGCCCTAGCTCCATGGTTACTTGAAAATACAGAAAATAACCCATAAGAGTAAGAGAACCCTTACCTTGATGGGTATGTTGAAAATGGAGCTTGATCCTAGGTGCACTCAAGCAATAGCACCAATAGCTTCCAATTGTGCTTCATTGACTTCAATTACAAGTAGTTTTGAGTTTGAAGGTATGGTGGCTATGGAGGAAGTGTGGAGGAGAGGGCTGGCTTCCTTTTTGCTAGTGGAGGCCAAAATTTGGGAGATAAGGACAACAATGGACACATATATGGTTTTAAGTGCACTAAACACACTTAACAAGCTTAACCAAGCTTTATGTCATTTTCCTTGCTACATGACCATGGTTTGTTTACCTTAATCTCTTGGCCCACATTTGGCTTCCTTATCCATAGTAGCCCCTCCTTATGTGGGATAAACCCACAAAACTTCCATTTGACTTAAGTCATAAGCATGGACAACCAAAGGCACACATTAGGACACTTAAGTCCTTAAAGCCTTTTTGTATTTTCATTTGTCTATACTTGTCTTCTATAAGCAATTTTCTCCTCCAATAGCAATTTCATACCATTCATATCCTTCCCATAACTCTCCAAATCTCTTTTGAGAAAGTTTTAAAATTGAGTACCCGAATTTCCAAAATCTTACAAAAAAGTCCATAGGTTGCTTGAAAAACAAGCAATCCTTAAGACTTTCTTTGGGGGCCAAGTTATTAACTCGAAACACTTTTAAGGAGGTGTTGATCATGCCTTTTACCCCCCACACTTTAATCAATTTGGTGAGAATTGCACAATATAATGGTTTTTAGCCATTATGACACACTTGTAATTCTCCCATTTTTGTGAGGTGGTATCACCTCTTCAAGAGGTTACTTAGCCCTTACCCTTCCACTTTCTTACCTAAAAAGGGAAAAATAGGACATGAGTACACAAGTGCTCAGTAGGATTCAATTCAGCACCTAGTGCATGCATAGTGTTCTAAACAGTATTATTCATATAAACCTCCAATTTCATCATTCAACTTATAAACAGAGACAAGGAAAACACAAAAAAAACAAGGCATAACATAATACAAGATACTCATATACATAATTCAAAGGTTAACACACACAAACAATCAAAGAAGCATGCAAACACACACACCACACACACGGTTTCACTTAACATAGCAAGCATGTCTTTTCTTCAAATTTAGCAAGTGATGACTTTAATTAAGTTCAATTTAACATTGAGCTCTAGGTAATTGAGCAAGTTTGGCTGAGCTTGTCAAAAACCCTAATGCTTGCCGAAAGTAAACTAGCTAGCTCACCCTAATGCTTAATGCACACATAGGCATAGCCCATTAATATAGTGTCTAGGTTCCTTTACCATAGCCATCACCTAGGGTAGGTGTTTCCCTTTCAAAATCCAGGAGAAGAAGTTTCATATGAGCCCTTACCTAGCTCAGAAATGACATCAAAGAAGCTTGATCATTCATCAAATACCACACGCACCATCATGGACTAGCCATAAGCCAACATGTCTCAATTTTGTTCTTTTTGCTTCTCCTTGATTCATGCTTCATTTTTGGTCTTTTTCAAGAACTTTAGCTCAATTTTTTTATGGATGGTAGCTAAATTGAATGAGCATAGAAGCCGCCTTGAAAGATTTAAATCCAAGCGGTTTCCAAATGACCATTCTTTGGTCTAACTCCCCTTGACTACCTTGAATCATTTTGATTGCTATATTAACCTACTTAATTCACTTGGTGGCATGTGTAGAGCACCCACTTTAATCTTTAATTTGGTCAATTTGGTTATCAACTTTCACACAAAGTTGGACACACTTTAGGTGCACTTGAAAGTCTCCTAGTGCACCTTAGAGTGCCCACATTCTTTTTCATATGTTGTTACCACCTCTCAAAAATGGGAGAATTACAAAGTGTGTCATAATGGTAAAAAACCATTATATTGTGTAAGGGGTAAAAGGTATGATCAACACCTCCTTAAAAGTGTTCCAAGTTTCTAACTTGCCCCCCGAGAAAAGCTTTAAGGATTGCTTGTTTGTCAAGCAACCTATGGACTTTTTTATAATGTTTTGTAAATTTGGGTACTCAATTGCAAAAATCTCAAAATAGAGCTAAGGAAAGTATGAGAAGGATATGGATGGTATTAAAGTACTATTAGGGGACCAAATTGGTTATGGAAGACAATTTTGGACAAAGAAAACACAAATAGGGCTTTAAGGACCTAAGTGTCCTATTATAGGCCTTTGGATGTCTATGCCTTTGGGTTAAGTCAAATGGAGACATTTTAGAGTTATCCCACTCAAGGGATGGCTAGCCAAAGCATGGTAAGGAAGTCAAATGTGGGCCAAGAAGTTAAGACTAAGAAACCATGGTCTTGTAGTAAGGAAATGGACATAAAGCATGGTTAAGGCTAGTTAAGTGTGTTTGTGCATGTAAGTCCATATAAGTGGCCATCTTTATCCTTATCTCTCACATTTGGCCTCCTCTAGTAGCAAATAAACATAGCCCCTTCACCTTTACACTTCCTCCATAGCCACCATACCTCGAAGCTTGCAACTATTTGCAATCAAAGTTAAGGAAGCACAATTAGAAGCTTATTGGTGCTATTGTTTGGGCGCACCTAAGATCAAGCTCAAATTTTGGCCTACCCATAAGGTAAGGAGCTCTCTTGATCTTATGAAATGTTTACTATATTTTTCAAACGTCCATGGAGCTAGGGCTAAGTTTGGACAGAGTCAAGTGTTTAATAAACCAAGCTTAGTGAGGGGAGTGCACTTAGTGAAGGTTTTGTTACCTAGTGTGAAGTGCACAGTGATGGTAGCAAATTTAAGGTTTTTTGGGCTCAAAGTTAGTACTAACTAGTGTTAAATTTCTCCTAAGACCAAGCTTAGGCTTGAGGAGGGCTGCATTAGCAATTTGCATATGTTTATTGCATGTTTTATGGACTAACCAATGTTATTGTTGCTACTACATTTCATGTGTTTGTTGTTTGTGTTTGGCTGCTGCATTTGGTTATTTTATGTTGGATATATGCATTGAATTTCTTGTGTTTTAGTGTCTTTGGATGCAGGTGATACCATGGGTTACATTACCATATGAGTATAAGTGTTGACCTTACTAAGTTTCACGTTGAAACTTACTTCCCTCATATCTGCCCATTTTAGGTTCAGTAGAAAGATCATACTCAAACTAACCTTTATGGTTTAATTTTGATCTAAAATTTTAGGTATTTGAGCTTCCATGTATCTATTTTTGATATGAAAATTTTGGTGATTTTAGGAGCACATTTGGTATTTTTAGTGAGTGTGCTAAGTGTGTTATGTGGCAATTGTCTAGCATCCTATTTTCTGGAGTCCATTGTATCTCAAGCTCTCCTATAACTTGGGTACGTGTTTTAGATGAGTTAAGGCCATTATGTAGTGCATGTATTCATGTACATGTGAGACATGTAAACTTGAAACAAATATGTGAACATTTGAGGACTGTTTTGCTATGTATGTGAATGTGGTGCACAAGTTGTGTAAGTGTGAATGATAGGTTGCTTGTTTGTAAATTCTGTTTTTGCCACATAAAGTTGGTAGATGTAAGAGCATGTAATTCCTTTTTGTATTGGACATGTATTGGATAGCCTTAGAGGGCTTACCCCTTGTGAATGAAGTGTTTGCACACTTACAAAATTTTGTATGGGCATAATGGTCCAAAAGTGGACAGAATTTTGACCCTGCACTCAAAGATCTATATCTCACAGTGTAGAATGAATCTTGGTATGAAATATTGACACATTAGAGCACATCTATTGGTTTAATTGGGCTTTGGAATTTCTGCATTTGGAGCCTTGTAGCCAAAGTTATGATATTACAATGTTGGCTGAGTTACTGTACATTTGGTCGGAATTTTGTAACCAAGTTCAAAAATCTATAACTTGGTCCATAGGTGGGCTATTGATGTAAAACTAAATTGCCTGGTTTGGTAAAAGTCTCTACTTGATAATGAAGCAAAATAAAATAGGAAGGGCACATGGCTAGATTAATATAGTTTTTTGCAAGAAGTTTCGGTTGCAGTGGCTAGTTACTTAAACTTAATAAGATTGCCTAATGTGTGGTAGCCAGGATTAATACTTGTGCTAGTGTTTTTCTTCCTTGCTGCAATGGTGTGCATAAAATGTGAATATGTGTGCAATGGTTGGACCAATATGCATGCATTTACATAGTGCCCAAGAGGGTCACTTGGGTATGCACACTAAGGATATTGTTCTAATGGCCTATGATGATACTCACCCTTGGAGTTTTAAATGCACAATTTTGGCACCATAATTGGACTACCCCAAAGTGGGTAATAGATGTTGGTATTAGTCCATGGTTTGTACATGTACATAGCATATAGTTGCATTATGCATGCTAGCTACATACATGAACTTAGTTTGGTCAGCTGCTAGTGTTAAGTACCATTAAAATATCTACGATCTTTATATGTGCTCTATGATGAGTCATGAAATAGGAAGAAAACATGGTTGCCACAAGGAAAGGGGAACAACACTAGAGGCCTCCTATTGAACCCAGGCAATAAAAGGACAGATAGGAAAGGGGGAATCAGGGCAAACAGGGGGCACCAAACCCTGAAGTGCCATAAGTCTGGTTAAAGTATTAGAGAAACTTAGCTCTAGTCAACGAAAACTTAGTAAGACTGATTCAAGCACAAAATCAAGGAGTTTAAGTAACACTAGCTGAAGCAGTTCAAAGTGCACAATAGCAACCAGAGGAGGAGGCTAGGAACAATCTGAACATGTTCCTTCTAGAATATTGGGAAACAGAAATGATGAAGTTGATCAGGTGGAAGATGAAGATAGGAGAAATCCTAGAGGAGGAAAAGTGAGATTTGAGATTGGTCAGGTGTCTAGGGCCAACCCCTTAGTCTATGACCATTCCTTCACCAGGAATGAGATTGGGGAAGATCATGAGAGAAGGGACAGGAGAAGGCGTAGAGAACATCACCATGCTGACGAGTCTAACAGATCCAGGAGATAGAGAGCAGAGGATCTAGATGGCCTAGATAAGGTCAGACTGTTGGACATGTTCCAAGGACTTAGGCTTCCACAGTCTGATGAAAGAACAAGACCAGAAAGAGCTGAGGAGTTGTTAATCTTCATAGAAAATATGTTTAAGAGGATGTCACTCAGCTCCACCAAGAAGATGTCACTAGCTACTTACAATTTGGTAAGCAATGTAGAGATGTGGTAGAGAAACACCAGAGATAGATATGTTGTCCAGAAAGGTAGAAGGCTAGGAAGAGATATAAAGATGAGTTGGCCAGAGTTCACTTAGCTTTTTTAGGAGCAGTATATCAGTGATGCTGTCTAGGACATAAAGTAAGTTGAATTTGATGCTCTAAGGCAGGAAAACTTGAGTGTCCTAGAGTATGAGCATAAATTCAATCAGTTAGTGAGATATGCTCCTTAGTATTATGGATTGGATGAGTTAAAAGCAAAGAGATTTGTCAGAAGACTAAGATTAGACATTAGAAAGGCTATAAGGCCATTTAAGGTAGTGCCATATTATGAAGCAGTGTAGAAGGATTTATTAGTAAAGCAAGAGGAGAATGAGACTAGGTGCTTTCCCAGTGGACTAGGGGAAAGTAGTCAGACAAGAAGCAAGCAGAAAAAGCCACCATATGGTAAGGGAATTGCCAAGAATTCCCATTCTGGTGGTGAGGGCAAGGTTAAGGGAAAGTTCTATCTTGTAAGGTGCCCTAAGTGTAAGAAGTTTCATGCAAAGAAACCTTGCTACTTTGACACTCAAGTGTGTCTGAGATGTGGTGCAATTGATCATTGGATCAGAGATTGCCCATGTGCTCAAGGAAGAAGGCTAGAAGACCAAGGTCTAGTGAGTCCTACTAGGGCAAGACCAAAAGAAGGAGCACCTAGGGAGAGACGTCAGAGACCAGTTCCTCCAGTGCCAAGGCCTTTAGTGCAAAAAGCTGGCAGAGTGTTCCAAGTGGAGAAACCATAGACATAACAGTAGGGAGGAGCACTAAGAGGTAACATTAACCTAAATGGCATACTTATTAGTGTTCTGTTTGATACTGGTGTGTTTTTGTCCCTAATGGCTAGGAAATTGGTTGATGCCATGAATTTGCATATTGAAATCATACCTAGTATATCCTTAGTGAAAACAGCAGGTAGTCAATGTATTTTCACTAATGAACTAGCTAAGAATTATGAGCTTGTAGTAGGAAAAACTAAGGTTATGACTAATCTACTAGTGTTGGACATTCCTAAGTACGATATAGTACTAGGTATGAATTGGTTTGCTATGCATAACATAAGAATTGATTGTGCTAAGAGGGAAATTACATTGCCCGATGGTGAAGTGCATGCATTAGTGAATTCTATGGAATTAGTGTATAAAATGCATGACATGGAACTAGAGGTACTAGATGAGATACCTGTGATTTCTGAGCATGATTACAGTTATGTATTGAATGAATTGTACTATGATGGGGAAGTAGACAAAATACCTATAGTGAGAGGCTTTCCACAAGTCTTTCCTAAAGACCTGCCAAGTATTCCTCCACCAAGGGATATTGAATTTCAAATCAAACTGCAACTAGGAGCTAGTCCAATAGGCACACCTCCTTATCAAATGCCTATCATAGAGATGAATGAGCTCAAGAAACAACTTGATGAACTTCTTGAAAAAGGGTTCATAAGGCCAAGTGCTTTACCGTGGGGAGCTCTAGTGCTCTTTGTGAAGAAGAAGGATGGATCACTGAGACTATACATTAACTACAGAAAACTTAATGTAGTAATAGTCAAGAACAAGTAGCCACACCCTAGGATTAAGGATTTATTTGATAAACTTAACGGAGCTAAGATCTTTTCTAAGATAGATTTGAGATCTGGATAATTTTAGTTAAGAGTAAAGGAAGAGGATGTTTCTAAGATTGCATTTAGGACCAAATATGAGCATTATGAGCACTTAGTCATGCCATTTGGTTTGACTAATGCCCTAGCTACTTTTATGGACCTAAAGAACAGATTGTTTAGACCACATCTGGACAAATTTGTGGTTGTGTTCATTGATGACATGCTAGTGTATTCCAAGGATGAAATTGAACATGAACATCATCTGAAGATTGTTTTAAGGACTCTATTAGAGCATCAGCTTTATGCCAAGTTATCCAAGTGCCAATTTTTTATAAAGGAAGTAACTTTCCTAGGATACATTATAGATGCACAATGCCTTAAGGTAGACCCTGAAAAATTCAAGGTAGTACAAGAATTGGAAAGACCAAAAAGTGTAAAGAAAATAAAATGTTTCTTAGGATTAGTTGGATACTATAGAAGATTTGTATCCCGCTGTTGCATGGTTGCATCAGTTCTTACTTATCTGACCAAGAAAGGTCAAAGATTTGAGTGGACTGAGAAATATGAAAAGGGTTTCCAGGAGCTTAAGAAGAGGTTGATTGAAGCTCTAGTACTAATTCTTCCTGATCCAAACAAGCCCAACACCATCTTTACAGATGCATCTAGATCTAGATTAGGTTGTGTACTTATGCAAGACAAAAATTTCATTGGTTATGGGTCAATGCAGTTGAGACCTTATAAGCAAATTATCCTACCCATGACCTAGAACTGGCAGTAGTGATTTTTGCTTTGAAGCAATTGAGGCATTACTTGATGGGTGGTTCTTTTGTGATTTACACTGACCATAGAAGCCTAAAGTACTTGTTCACTCAGAAAGAGTTGAACATGAGGCAAAGGAGATGGTTAGAGCACATCAAGGCTATGACTGTAGTATACAGTATACTGAGGGCAAAGGCAAGTGGTCATAGATGCTTGGAGCAGGAAGTACACAGGTCTTCTGAAAGGAGGATCTATAGCTGATCATGATGAGTAGAATAATCTGCTATGCCTACGACATAAGTGACAAGACTGGGAAGAAACCCAAATCTACAGATTGACAATCCAATCAGGATTAATTAAAGAGGTTAGAAAGGCACAAAAGACAGATCTTGAATTGAAAAGGATATCAGGAAAGGAAAAAGGTTCCTTGTATGAATCCTTTGCCTACAAGCAAGGATTACTGTCCTTCACGGACCGAATCAATGTGCCTAAAGGATCAAAGCTCAGGGATGAAATACTTGAAGAAGCTCACACAAGCAAGTTGAACATCGATCCAGGAAGTGAAAAAATGTATAAAGACTTGGAGACTCACTTCTGGTGGCCAAACATGAGGAGAGACATAGCTACTTATGTCTCAAAATGTGCCACATGCCAGAGTGTAAAGGTAGAGCACTAGAAGCCAGCTGTTACCCTACAAACTTTGCCTATACCAGTGAGGAAGTGGGGCAACATAACCATAGACTTTTTGATTGGGTTGCCTATGACCAGATTAAAGCATGATACAATTTGGGTCATTGTGGATAGGCTAACCAAATGCGCCCACTTCTTACCTATGAAACTCACAGATTCTCCAGAGAAGTTGGTTCAGATGTATATCCAAGAGATAGTGAGACTACATGGAATACCAGATTCCATTGTATCTGATAGATATCCAAGATTGACAGCTTGTTTTTGGAGTGCTTTTCACAAAGCACAGGTGCAAAAATCTACCTAGGTACTGTTTATCACCCTCAGACTAATGACAAACAAAAGGGGTGATACAGACACTAGAAGACATGCTCATGAGTTCTATGTTGCATTTTAAATGTTAATGGGACCAACACTTTCCATTGGTGGAATTTTCTTATACCAATAGTTATCAAAGCACCATTGGCATGACACCTTATAAAGCATTATATAGAAGAGGTACATGACACCTCACTATTGGGTGGAAGCCTTAGATAGGCTAGAGTTGGGTCCCAAAATCATTGAAGAGGGTACTGCAAAGATCAAGAAGATTCAACAAAGATTAAGAAGATTGAACAAAGATTAAGGGCAGCCAATGAAAGAACCACAACCTATGTGAATAGAAGAAGAAGAGACTTGAAGTTTGAGGTTGGTGACAATGTTTGGTTGAAAGTTTCACCAACCAAAAGCACTGTCAGATTTGGCAGAAGAACCAAGCTCGCTCTAAGATATATTATTACCCACTCCGGGGTAGTCTAGTTATGGCGCCAAAATTGTGCATTTAGACTCCCAGGATTGGTAATGCTCTATAGGCCATCAGAACACCACCCTTAGTGTGCATACCCAAGTGGCCCTCTTGGGCACTATGTAAATACATGCATATTGGTCCAACCATCACACACATATTCACATTTTATGCACACAGATGCAGCAAGGAAGTCAAACACTAGCACAAGTCTTAATCTTGGCTACCACACATTAGCCAATCCTGTTAAGTTCTAGTATCCAGCCACTACACCTGTAACTTTCACTTATAAACTGTATCATTCCAGCCATGTAAACCCATGTTTTATTTGCTCCATTATCAAGTAAAGGATTAGATAAAACCAAGGAATTTTGTTTTACATCAATAGCCCACCTATGGACCAAGTTATGGATTTTTCAAGTTGGTTACAAAATTCTGACCAAATGAACAGTAACTTTTCCAAATTTGCAACATCATATCCTTGGGTACACGGCTCCAAATTCAGAAATTCAAAATTTTAGTTTAGCCTTTGGGTGTGCTCTAGGTGTGGTCAAAATTTCATAGCAAGATAGCATCTACACAAGGAGTTATAGAACTTTAAGTGCAAAGCCAAAATTCTAATCACTTTATGACCATTTTGCCCATACAAAATTTCATAAGTGCACAAATCACTCAAAAAGGGAAAGCCCACCAAAGCTATCCCATACACATGTCTAATACACATAGGAACTACATGATCTTGCATCTAACAACTTTATGTGGCTAAAACAGAATTCACAAGTAAGCAGCCTATCATTCATACTTAGGCAGCTTTGCACCGCATCACATACATAGCCAAAACATTGCCCAAATGTTCACATTGTCTCATTTTACGTACACTACATGTGCATGCATACATGCACTACACAATAGTCTTAACTCAGCTAAATACACACCCTAGGTTATAGAAGTGCCTGATATACAACGGACTCTAGAACAGGATGTTGGACAGCTGCTGCATAACACAAAAAGCACCAACATTAAAAATACCAATGTGCTAATAAAATCACCAAACTCTCCAGATCACAACTAGACATATGGAGGTTTAAGTACCTAAAAATGCATGGCAAAAATCAAACCCAAAAGGTTAGTTTGAAGGTGATCTTTTAGCTGGACCTGAAATGGCAGAATTGAGGGGAGTAAGTTTCATTGTGAAACTTAGTAAGGGTAGCACCTGGATTCAATATGCAATGTAAACACCGTCAAAACTTGCATCCAAAACACTAAAACACAAAACCATAATGCATATATACAAGATATAGCAACCCAATGCAGCAGCCATTCACAACCATCAAACACATGGAATGCGGCAGCAACAAAAACCATAGGTTAGTCCATAAAATATGCAATAAACATAAATAAATCACTATGGTAGCCCTCCTCAAGCTAATTCTTGGTCTTAGGAGGATTTTAACACTAGTTAGTACTAACTTTGGGCTCTAGAAACCCTCATTTCATTTCCATCTTTGTGAACTTCACACTAGGTCAGAAAACATTCAATAAGTGCACTCCCTTCACTAAGCTTAGTTCATCAAGCTCATGGCTCTCTTCCAAGCTTAGTCCTAGCTCTGTGGTTGCTTGAAAATATAGAAAACAACCCATGAGAGCAAGAGAACCCTTACCAAATTGGGTAAGCTGAAATTCATGCTTGATCCTTAAAGTACTCAAGCAATAGCTCTAGTTTGCTTACAATTGCTTCCTTTTGCCTTCAATTTTAATCTTGGAGGTATGGTGGTTGTGGAGGAGCTGTGGAAGAAGTGTGGAGGAGGGTGGTGGCTGTGTGGGTCAAGTATGGGAGAAGAAAATTCAAGTTAGGCTTTTCAAATTACCTTTAGGGCACTAAACACTCTTATTAGACTTAATCATGCTTTCTATGATTTTCCTTGCCCATAAGCAGGAGTTTTTTGTCTTAAACTTATTGGTATATATGTGCCCAACATTTTTTACCCTTGAACAAGCCATAGCTGCCCCTCCCTAGGTGGGAAAACTCCAAATTGCTCCATTTGACTAAAGTAAAAGACATACACGTCCTAAGGGCTACAATAGAACACTTAGGTCCTTTACGCCTTTCTGTGCTTTCTTTTTCCTTTGTAGTCTTCCATAAGTAATTTGGTCATCGATGCCCATCGGCATCTTCATTGTACGACATAGTGGCCTGAAGTAGGGACTTCCTATGTGGAGGGTGTTTGAAGGAAAGACTTCTGGCGTGAGAGTGCCTGAAATCCTCAAAAGAACAAGGGTTAAGAGCTCCCCGGAATGTGTTTTCGGGGGAGGAGCCTCCAACGCCCAAGTTAGTATTCGGCAAGTAAGGAGTAGAGAGTGAAGACTAAAAGAGTGGGTAGAGTTCTGTCCTCCTTTACCAAGGTTGCTCTCCAGGTATTTATAAGAGAGCGTTGGGAGAAGTCTGTTTTACATAGCTCGCTCAATTATGACATGTGTTCGGTCGGGTGTGATCCGTATCTTCGGGGATGGGGGACCTCCAGCTGGCCATGGGTTGTTCTGTCCAGGAGTCAGGGCCGTGGGAGGTCTTGTGTATCAGAGGTGTGTGCGAGGTCTCTGTGTCAGAAGCTCCTTAACCGTTTTTGTCTTATCTCCCTTAGACCCCTTTGGGGAATGAGACCCCTTTGGGATATGAGACCCCTTCGGAATAGGAGGCCCTTTTCAGCTAGATATCATCACCAAGGGTTGTTAGGATAAGTTCTTTGGCAGAGCAGGGCATCTTCGAGAAAAGTTCTCTGTGGCCGAGGATGGTGAGTCTATTTTTCCTGAAGTTAGACAGGTCATCTTATCGCGGGTGGTAGCACACAGTACTCCTGAGGTCAATCCTGTTATTCTCCGAGGGTGATGGTAGGTTACCGAGGTTAGGGGGTCAAGGACTGCAGACCCTCTCTTTCCTAGGTTGGCGTTCATCTGTTCCGAGGGTGATGCTTGACTCGCTGAGGGTGGTGCTCGTCAGAGCTTAGGAGTAAAGGGTAATAGCCCTTGGGCTATCACATGCCCCCCTCGGAGAGCCGAAGATATGTCTACGGCTTTTAAGCTTTCGCTAGCCAGTCATGGAACTCTTCGGAGGCCTGTTCAGACCTTGAAATGGCTGAGTCACTCTTTTTGGATGAGAGGCTCTTTGACCCAAAACATCTATTTCTTGATAATGGCATTTATCTTTTCGGGAGAGGTGTCTGGTGTTCGCGAGGTGGTCTATTCAGTTAAAGTGTATCCGTTCCAGGCTCTTTAATGCCTGTCTATGGATCGTCACATCTATTTGACGCGTTTCCTTGGGAAGAGTCTAAGTCTGACAGTTGTCAGGGGCATGCCCTCGTTTCCCGCACTAGATCCTCTCTGGGAGGATGACCGAGCAGGCTGCCCAGGTAAACTTTTACCCTTTTGATACTAAGTGATTTTTTGTTTACCTTATGTTCATTACTCAAGATCTCCCTTCTGCAGCTCTTGGTGTACATGAGGTACTATCAGGATTGGGCAGCCAAGCAAACTTCGGTCCGGAGTTGCTCCGAGGAGTCTCTGGCGAAGGCCAAGGAACTCTTGGCTAGCTCTGTCGTTAAGTACAGCGACTAAATAAAATAGCCAAGGAGGATCTAGCCAATCTTCAGGAGGAGATGCTCAAAAGCCAAGGGGAGTTTATCCAAGACTTTTCTACGAAGATCTTAGACCCCAGAGCGAGGTTGATAGCTTTGACCTCGACCAACGAGGTTCTTCAGAAGGAGAAAGACGATGTTGCTGCCCAAGTGGTGAAGGCCTTCGCTCTCAACTCTAAGCTTCAGGTCGAGGTCGAGAGGTTGAAGAAGGAGGGAAAAAAAAAGAAGAAGAAGCTGGAGAAGGAGATCGTGGAGCTTCAGAAAGATCTGGAGGATTTGGACGCGGAGAAGACTAAGTCCAACCAAGCAACCAAAAGGTTTTATCAGGATGACTTCTGCCACGCCCGTCAGCAAGTCTTATCAAGATTTCTAGATCTCGACCTCTCCTTCTTGGCGGCCCTGGACATCCTCGAAACGCCATTTTGGTAGTGGTCAAAGGTGGAGTTCCTCAACCTCCCTGCTGTTCCACCTTCGACGCCCAGATCTACTGATAAAGATTTTGAAGACGTGGAAGTTGAGGATGGTGAGGAACCGGTGGATGCCTAGGATTGTGAATAGGCCTCATTTTTGTTCTTTCCCTTCTGTAATCCATCTTTTGCATTCCTTTTTTTTTTAGGGTTAATAAAAATTTGCTTTCTTCAAACTTGTTGCATCCGGTCAGTACTTCTTCAGAAAGCACTGCCTTTTGTGAAGCTTTACCTTTGTTCGAATTATGTCTGATCAATGTTTTTTCGGCAATATACACTCTCGGATGACCAACTTCGGCATACATAGCGTTTATTTTCAAAAAAATTTCTACGTTCTAGCCATGCACTTGGGGAAATTCTCCTTCAGGAACTATGTTCGACCGAGGGAAACACCTATCTTCGGGAATAACCGTCCTCAATCTTGCTTCCTTGGTGTTTTTTCCTAACTTAAAAAAAAAAATCTCTCCAAGTGTCCATCTAGGCACTTTTAGGGGATAAATGCCTTTAGTACCAAATAAGGTCGTACATTTGCCGAAGGCTGGTCATTTTTACGAGCTCATCGCTTTGGCGTGCCCACGTACGGCCTTCTGCTTCGTCATCGGATGTTGTCGTTGTTCGGGAGTGGGCATGTTTGCGATGTATTTGCTCAGATGCCTTCGAAAGAAATCTCATTACACCAGGTTCGGTCAATTACCTAGGGGAGAATGATAGAATTTTTCCTTTTCCTTAGAAACTTCTAAGTATAGAATTTTCTTAAAGAATCCGAATGCCATGTATTTTTCAATTCTCCACCCGCGGTGTCATCGAGCTTGTACACTCCTGGAAGAATTTCTTCGAGAACCAAATAGGACCCTTCCCAGTTTACGTGAAGTGCTCCATGTGATGGTCTTCGGGGTTCGAACTCGGCTTTTCGGAGAACGAGGTCTCCCTTTTTGATTCATTTCCGTTTTACATGTAAGTTGGTAGTGACTGCTACTCTCTGCTAGAAATCTTTTCTTCTCAGCTCGGCCATTTCTCTATGTTCGTCAATGAGGTCCAACTTGGTCCTTAATCCAAGGTTGTTTCGTTCTTTGTCGAACACCTGTACCCAAATCGATGGCTGTATGATTTCTACGGGAATAATGGCCTCTGAACCGAATACGAGTGAGAAGGGTGTTTCACCCGTGGCCCTCCTCATAGTGGTTTGGTAGCTCCACAGCATGCTTGGGAGCTCTCCCAGCCATTTTATTTTTGCTTCTTTTAGCCTCTTCTTCTGGCCATCCTTCATTGTCCTATTAGACAATTCAACTTGTCCATTGCTTTGAGGATGGGCCACTGGGGCGAGGTGCATTTTTATTCCAATGTCAGTTATGAATTCCTAGAATCCTTTATCGGTGAATTGGGAGCCATTATCGGCCATTATTACTTTTGGGATACCAAATCTCCATATGATGATTTTCCAGACAAATCTTTGTATATCCTTGGCCGATATTGCTGCTAAGGGCTTTGCCTCAATCCATTTGGTGAACTAATCTCTAGCGACTACATAAAATTTGACCCCTCTGGGAGCAGTCGGGAAGGGCCCAATGAGGTCGATGCCCCATACGGCAAAGGGGCAAGGATAGTTGGCCGAAGTTATCTTCTCCAAGGGTAGTCTTTGGACAGGAGCGTGCTTTTGGCAATTATCGCACTTTTGGACAAGCTGCCTTACATCCTTCCTCAGAGTGGGCCAGAAATGCCTTTGTCGAACGAGGACTCTAGCAAGGGCGTCGGTTCCTATGTGTGAACCACAGGCTCCCTCATGGACTTCTTTGAGGATTGCTTCGACATCCTCTTCACCGATACACCTTTGTAATGGGGTGGCGTATCCTTGTCGGTACAGCTCTTCCCTTATCAGGAAGTATCTTCCTGAATGTTTTCGCACTTTAGCTGCTTCGAGTGAGTCCTCGGGGAGTTCCGAGGTTAAGAGGTATTTTTTGATAGGGTATACTTGGTTGGTGTAGTACCTCTGTTGACTTTCTTGACTTGGCCAGTGTGTTAGCCTCCATGTTATCTCATCGAGGTACATTTTTTATGTGCACTGTGTCGAACTCTTGGATGAGTTCTTTGATGAGGTTATGATATTTTGCCAAGGTTAGATCCTTTGCGCCATAATCTCCTCGCATCTGTCGAACCACTAGCTGAGAATCGCTGTGGGCCTTAAGATTTCTCACACCCACCCTCTTTGCTGGCCAAAAGCCTACTATGAGGGCTTCATATTCAGCGATATTGTTGGTGACATTGAATCCAAATTTGATAGCCTTCGTGGCCTCCATTCCTTCAGGACCTCAGAGGACTACTCTAACTCCCTGGTGTTCGGAACCCGACGCTCCATCAACAAATAGTGTCCACTCAGGTTTGTCTTTTATGAGATCTTCTGAGGTATCTTTAGTTTTTGGGACCTCAGAGATGAAGTTTGCCAATGCTTGGGCCTTTATGGCCTTCCTTGGCTCATAAGTGATGTCATATTCATTGAGCTCAATGCACCATTTTGACAGCCTTCCTGAGTGATCAACCCTCCTCATGATATCCAGAAGAGGTAGGTTACTTCGGACACTAATAGGGTGTGCTTGGAAGTAACATCGTAACCTTCTGCTTGCCAATACCAAGGCATAGATGGCCTTTTGTAGAAGATGGTACCTGACTTCGGCTTCATGTAGCGACTTACTTACATAGTATACCGGCCACTGTCTTCTTCCCTCTTCTTTTATGAGCATCGAACTTACGGCTTTTTCGCTGACGGCGAGGTAAAGGATGAGGGGTTCTTTATCCTTCGGCTGCCGTAGTGTCGGAAGATTAGTTAAGTAGGTTTTGAGCTCATCCAAGGCTTTTTGGCAATCTTCATTCCAAGGGTATTCTTCAGAGCCAAAGGTACCGCCATTTTTTACGGCTTTGGTGAGCACTTTGAAGAATGGTCGGCACCGATCCCCATATCTGGAGATAAACCTACTAAGAGAAGTGATTCTCCCAGTTAGCCTTTGCACATCCTTGACTGTTGTGGGAGTTCAGAATCCTAGCAACGCCTTGAATTTTTCTGGATTGGCATCGATTCCTCTTTCCAAAATGATGAATCCGAGGAACTTGCCTGCATTTACCCTGAACACGTACTTCTCCGTGTTGAGACAAATTTTGAATTCCCGAAGTTGGTGGAATGTTTCTGTTAAGTCTACGATATGTGTACTAGACAATTTGCTCTTAAATATCATATCATCGACATACACTTCCATATTTCTCCCGATCTGGGTGTCGACCACCTTGTTCATTAGCCTTTGGTATGTGGCTCCAGCATTCTTTAAATCGAAAGGCATTCTAATGTAGCAGTAAGTCCCAACTTCGATGATGAAAGCAGTTTTCTCCTCATCTTTGGGATCCATTCGAATTTGGTGGTATCCACTGAAGGCATCGAGGAAACTAAGTAGGCCATTTTCGGCGGTAGAGTCAACCAACTGATCTATTGTTGGCAGAGGATAAGAATTCTTAGGGCAAGCATTATTTATGTTTCAGAAATTGATGCACATTCGGAGTTTATCAGTCCCTTCATTCGTAGCAATGACAACATTTCTAAGCCATTCAGGGTACTTTACCTCCCTTATTATGCCTGCTTCCATTAAGCACTGTACTTCGATTTTGATAAAGTTGTTCTTATGTGTCAAGAGGCTTCACTTTTTTTGTCGAACGGGATTTGCCTCAAGGCGTACCTTAAGACTATGTTGGATTATGCGAGGGTCTACCCTAGGCATGTCCTTCAGCGAGTAGGCAAACAGATCTTTGTTGATTAACAGAAAAGATACAAGTTTTTCCTTGTCACCTTTGGCCAGTTTTTTGCCCATTTGGGTACTTCAACCTGGGACAAGTTCCATATCTTCTGTTTCTATTTTTTTGAGTTCTACTGTTTCTTCTCCCTTTGCCTCTTCTCCGAGCATAGCCTTTGCTCCTGAAGTTTGTGTGTGGATCTTTGATGGGCCCTGTTTTGTGTTCACAAAGACCTTCCTCACTTTTGCTTGGTCGACGAAGATCTCAGCATCTCCATCATTTGTTGCGAAGGTGACAGTCAAGTATTTCACATCTGGACGGATGTGGAGATTCCCCTGCGTCTGCCTCCCAAGGATTGCATTGTATGACAAACGGACATCTCCATCCTTTGTTGCGAAGGTGACAGTCAAGTATTTCACATCTGGACAGATGTGGAGATTCCCTTGTGTCCGCCTCCCAAGGATTGCATTGTATGACAAAGGGACATCTATGACGATGAAGCTTGTCATTGTGGAAGCAAAGAGCTCACCCTTGTTTTGTGGCGAAGTTCCTCTTAGCGTTAAAGGTAGGTCAATCCATTTGAGGACAGGGAGTTCGGACGGGCCTACCCCGAAGGTAGGGGAGGTGACAGGCTTCAGTTTGCCTTGTGTGATATCCAAACTTGGCAGCAAATGGGAGAATAAGATGTCGGTGTTGGAACCATCATCGAGGAGTACTCTCTTAACATCCCAACTTCCTATCCTTGCCATGATTAGGAGTGGGTTGTCATGAGGGAACATCACGGTGGATCCATCCTTTTGAACAAGCTTGTTCGACTGGTGACCGAATGCCATCACCAAGATTTCCCATATCTTTCTCTTCCTTTCAGCCGATGGTATCCCATGTTAGTGTTGTGCCCAAAAGCCAATCAAAAGGTGATTGTATTTTTTGCCCAATAAGTCATGATATTTTATTAAGGCATTAATCCAGCAATTATGTTTCTTGTTTTGTTTCTGCGTAATGTAATAAACATAATTGTAACCCTAGAATAATGATATTCTCAAACGTCCTTGGTCTAGTATTATTGTGGAGCGGGTTGCAATAGTACATAACGACTAGCATATGTGGAGACTAATATGAGATATGTAGTCTACATATGGGTACAAGTTGGAGAACTTGTGTACTGGACCAACCCACCATGAGAACACTACATGGATCATTATATGAGTGTCATAAGTGATTCTCATAGTGATCATTGTTAGGCTCATATTTATAGTGCTTGGCCCAGGGCAAGGAAATACAGAGAAATACTATAAGGGACTATGAAAGCAAGGCACAGTGATATATGTGCTAAGTTGAGGACTTTTGGGTCCTAAATGCACAAAGAAAATTGACCATGGGAAGAATGCAAGAAAATAAAGTGGGAGGACCAAAATGCACATTTAAACTAATCATATTAGTGAAACTACAAACTTTGAATGGGAACTTTTGGCCATGCAAAATTGTGAGAGGACTAGTGTGATACTAGACTAGTTTTGGCAAAAGTTCAATGATGGCTAGTCAAATCATGTTCCCCACTAAGGTGTTAAGGCATCATTGCCTTGGTTTACCAAATTAGTACTAGTTTTAGTACTTGGCCGGTTATACATAGAACTAATGGTCAATTTGGACTCCTTTAAAGTTTACTTGGCAATGTGAGCCATGAAGTGACATAAGTGCCAAAATGTGCATGTGTTTTAGTGGTGAAATTGTAGCCATGGGGAAGTGAGGGCTTAAATGAGCCATGCAAGAATTGTGAGGTCGAGAGCTAGCTTATTGCCACTTTTATCAGATGTGGTTGTGTCCAAAAATGCATGCCTCCACTTAACTCATTTGCCTTCATTTTATGTTTACTTCACCTTGGCCAAAACTTGCTTTGGTTGTGTTCTTGAGTTGTTCTTGAGCTTCCACTAAAAGGGTTTCAGATTAAGAGCACTAAGGAGGCAATTGGAAGCTTGAAAGGAAGGAATCAAGCTTGAGGTCTTGTTTTCGGCACTAGGCAACTCAAGTGAAGCTTTTGATTTGAAGAAATCATGGAGGCCGAGATGTTTCAAGCTTGGGTTTGAGGTAATTACTTGTGTTTCCCTTGAATACATGGTATATAGTCCATGAACAAGGAGTATTGATGCTTAATTGGTAATGTGTTAGGCCAATTGTTTGAGGAACATTTCGGTTTGGATGTTGAGCTTTGACCGAGAGTAACTCAAGCTTGGAATTTGAGGTAGGGTTCACTAGTTACTTGATTGCTTGGTAGTATACCATGATTCAAGTATTAAAGTAGCTAAGTGATGGTTAAATTTGCTAAATGACCTTAGTTGCTTGATGGGCTATTGTGATGTTTCGGTTATGGTTGTTGATTAGCTAATTGACTATGGACATGTGCTAGAAATCCTAGTGAATGAGGCCAATTTGCTAGGCATTTCGGAGCTCTAGTAGATGTGGACTTTATGGTGAAGTTTGGTGTGCAAAAGTGCACAATGGTACATGTTATGGTACTTGGCCGATGTTGGGCTTCGGGAGCCAAACAGCGCAGATAGGAGGGACAAATCCCATCTTGATCATACAAATCCCTCCGCATGATATGTGACATACCCAATGACCTCCTTCAAGTTCACTCAGTTACGAGCAACAAAGGAAAGTATCAAAGTATGTGACTCACATGTAGGGAACCTTGATGATCTTAGGTCGAAGGACTACATATACCATGATCACTATGAGAATCACTTATGACACTCATATAACGATCCATGTAGTGTTCTCATGGTGGGTCGGTCCAGTACACAAGTTCTCCAACTTGTACCCATATGTAGACTACATATCTCATATTAGTCTCCACATATGCTAGTCGTTATGTATTATTGCAACCCGCTCCACAATAATACTAGACCTAGGGACGTTTAAGAATATCATTATTCTAGGGTTACAATTATGTTTGTTAAGTTACGCAGAAACAAAACAACAAACATAATTGCTGGATTAATGCCTTAATAAAATATCATGACTCAATGTGCAAAAAATACAATCATCTCATGATTGGCTTTTGGGCACAACACTAACAATCTCCCACTTGCACTAAAAGCCAATCATCCATGTATCTAATACCGATGGACCTAGAATGGCTATCATGCTTCTGCTGCGTAAGGGGCTTTGTCAGTGGATCAGCAATGTTGCTGTCTGTCGAAGTCCTGCATATCCTTACATCACCCCTCTCGATGATCTCCCTGATGAGATGATAGCGTCGGAGTATGTGTTTGGATCGCTGGTGAGATCGAGGTTCCTTAGCCTGTGCGATTGCTCCATTGTTGTCACAATAGAGCTCTATCGGGTCGGTAATGCTTGGAACCACTCCAAGTTCAGTGATGAACTTCTTGATCCAAACTGCCTCCTTCGCAGCATCAGAGGCGGCAATGTACTCAGATTCTGTTGTAGAGTCAGCTACTGTCTCTTGCTTTGAACTCTTCCAGCTCACAGCACCACCACCAATACAAAACACATAACCAGATTGCGATCTAAAATCATCCTTATCGGATTGGAAGCTTGCATCGGTGTAACCCCTTACAACGAGCTCATCTTCACCTCCAAAGACCAAGAATGCATCCTTAGTCCTTCGTAAGTACTTAAGGATGTTCTTAACAGCTGTCCAGTGACTCTCACCAGGGTTCGATTGGTACCTACTCATCATGCTCAAAGGCATATGAGACATCGGGACGAGTACATATCATGGCATACATGATAGATCCAATTGCTGAGGCATATGGAATCTTACTCATGCGCTCTCTCTCCTCGGGTGTACTCGGACACTGAGATCTAGAAAGAGTTGATACCATGTGACATGGGCAAGAATCCTTTCTTGGAATCTTGCATGCTAAACCTCTTTAGCACCTTGTCAATATATGTACTTTGACTTAGGCCAAGAAGCTTTCTAGATCTATCTCTATAGATCCTGATGCCTAACACATAGGCTGCTTCACCCAAGTCCTTCATAGAGAAACATTTCCCTAGCCAAGTCTTCACAGACTGTAGCTCAGGAATGTCATTCCCGATGAGTAGTATGTCATCTACATACAACACCAAGAAGACAATAGCGCTCCCACTAACCTTCTTGTAGACACAAGGTTCATCTTCATTTTTGATAAAACCAAACTCTTTGATTGCTTCATCAAAATGAAGATTCCAACTTCGAGAAGCTTGCTTCAGTCCATAAATGGACCTTTGCAACTTGCACACTTTATTGGCATTCTCAGGAGTGACAAAACCCTCAGGTTGTGTCATGTACACATCCTCAAGTAGCTTTCCATTTAGGAATGCAGTTTTGACATCCATTTGCCATATCTCATAATCATAGTGTGCAGCAATAGCAAACAAAATTCGGATGGATTTAAGCATAGCAACTGGTGAAAAAGTTTCATCATAGTCAATACCATGAATTTGCTTGAAACCTTTTGCAACCAATCGTCCCTTAAAGGTAATCACATTACCATCCATGTCAGTTTTCTTCTTGAAAACCCATTTGCACCCTATGGGTTTTACCCCTTCAGGTGGGTCAACCAAAGTCCATACTTGGTTTTCATACATGGATTCCATCTCGGATTTCATGGCCACTAGCCACTTCTCAGAGTCAGGCCCCGACATAGCTTGTTGGTAGGTTGTGGGCTCATCCTGATCCATGAGCATCACATCACCAGTGTGAGTCACGAGAAATCCATATCTCTCAGGCTCACGCCGAATCCTACCAGACCTACGTGGGCTCTGTGCTACAGGAACAGACTCTTGAACCACAACATCTTGTGGTGTCTGTTCAGGTTCCATTTCAGGTTCGATGTCTCCTTGTTGTTCTTGAATTTCTTCAAGTTCTACTTTCCTCCCACTAGTTCCTTTAGAGATAAACTCTTTCTCTAAAAAGACACCAGTTCGAGCAACAAACACTTTTTGCTCAGAAGGATTGTAGAAATAGTAACCCTTTGTTTCTTTGGGATACCCAACAAAAAGGCATTTTTGAGATTTGGGCCCTAGTTTGTCAGAGGATTGACGTTTCACATAAGCGTCACAGCCCCAAATCTTCATAAAAGACAAATTGGGACGCCTCCCACTCCATATCTCATATGGTGTCTTTTGAACCGATTTAGATGGAACTCGGTTTAGTGTAAAAGCGGCTGTCTCTAGAGCATGTCCCCAAAAGGAGTTTGGAAGGTCAGCTTGACTCATCATAGAGCGAACCATGTCTAACAGAGTTCGATTTCTCCTTTCAGATACACCATTCCATTGAGGTGTACCTGGTGGAGTGAGTTGTGATACTATACCACACTCCTTCAGATAGTCAAGGAATTCTCGATCCAAGTACTCTCCACCTCGATCTGATCGAAGCACTTTGATACTCTTCCCGAGTTGATTCTCTACTTCATTCTTGAATTCTTTGAACTTTTCAAAGGATTCTGACTTGTGTCTCATAAGATACACATAGCCATATCTGCTGAAGTCATCAGTGAAAGTAATGAAGTATTGGAAACCTCCTCTAGCTTGTGTAGACATAGGGCCACATACATCACTATGTATGAGTCCTAGTAAGTCATTAGCCCTTTCACTTTGCCCTGTGAATGGGGCTTTGGTCATCTTGCCCAACAAACATGACTCACATGTCTCATATGATTCAAAATCAAATGAGTCCAAGAGTCCATCCTTATGGAGCTTGGATATGCGGGTCTCATTTATATGGCCCAAGCGACAGTGCCAGAGATAGGTCGGGTTTCGAATCATTTAATCTGACCTTCTTGGTATTCACATTATAGATTGGATCTTCGAGGTCTAGAACATACAACCCATTGCTAAGTTGAGCACTACCATAAAAGATTTCATTCAAATAAATAGAACAACATTTGTCCTTTATTATAAATGAAAAACCTTTCTTGTCCAAACAAGAAACAGAAATCAAATTTCTACTAATAGTAGGCACAAAGTAGCAGTTGTCTAATTCTAAAACTAATCCACTAGGTAAAGTGAGAACATAAGTCCCTACGGCTAAGGCAGCAACCCTTGCTCCATTTCCAACACGTAGGTCCACTTCACCTCGGGCCAATCTTCTACTTCTACTTAGATCCTGCACATTTGCACAAATGTGAGATCCACATCCAGTATCCAATACCCAAGATGAGGAAGTAGAAAAGTTAGCCTCTATAACAAAAATACCTGAAGTGGAAGTCTTACTTCCCTTTTCCTTAGCAAGTTCTTCAAGATAGAGCTTGCAGTTGCGCTTCCAGTGTCCAGGTTGCTTACAATGGAAGCACTCCCCTTCCTTTGCCACACCACCCTTTGGTTTCAGTGCAGCTGAAGAAGAATTAGCATTGGACTTTCCATTAGCTTTATCCTTCTTCTTGTTGGCTTTTCCCTTTCCCTTGCCCTTTTGAACCATCAAAATGGGCTTAGCCTTCTTAAGGTTTTGCTCAGCAGTTCTCAACATGTTGAGCAATTCAGGGAGGGACTTGTCAAGGTCGTTCATGTTATAGTTCATGATGAACTGACTGTAGCTTTCAGGCAACGATTGCAAGACTACATCAATAGCCAACTCTTTCTGAAGAGCAAATCCCAAATTCTCAAGATTCTCAATGTACCCAATCATCTTGAGCACATGAGGACCCACGGGACTTCCCTCAGACATCTTGCACTGAAACAATGCCTTAGAGGTCTCAAACCTCTCATGCCTAGCTTGCTCTTGGAAAAGCATTTTGAGATGTTCGATCATATCGAACGCCCCCATGTTCTCATGTTGCTTCTGAAGCTCAGATTCCATGGTAATAAGCATGAGGCATGCAACATCCAAAGCATCATCAGAATGCCTCTTGTGAGCATCCCTTTCAGCTCTTGGAGCAGTGGCAGCAGGCTCATTCGGAATGGGCTGCTCTAGGACATAAGCCTTTCTCTCTTGTTTGAGGACTATCCTCAAGTTTCGGTACCATTTGAGAAAGTTGGTCCCATTCAGTTTTTCCTTCTCAAGGATCGATCGCAACGAAAGTGTCGATGTGTTTTGTGCCATGGTTATCTACAACAGTAAATATGCAGTGTAAGAGTCATGTATTTTAATTCATTTAATAAGGACTTTTATTAAACGATACTCCCACTATTTTCCTCAAAATAATAACCCTCGATATTATTTCGGAACACCTCGGCGCTAAGGTATTCTAGTGGGCCAAGATCCATATTTGACCACAACCTGAGTCAGCTTTGGCTTTTCTCTCAAGTTACAGCTATTTAGGTAGGCAACTCCTTGCCAATTGCATCTTATGCAACTCTTGGATAGTTGGGTGAACAACACTTGTCCAAGCTCATCTCATGAGCTTAAGCCCAACTCTATGCCTCTAAGTCCCTAATCCTATTAGGATGACTTAGTTAAGTCAGACCCAAAGTTAGCAATTTGGATATCACTATTATCCCATCGCGCCTTACCAAGATGAACATAGGTGCTTTGCTTTGGCAAACCCACCTAATGTTGATCAAAGTCTTGACGAGTGCCAACATTTGGAAGGCATCACATTTAATGACTTAATATTTGTTTGAGGGATTTTTTTCTTTTGATCTCACCAATTTGTTATCTCCGGTTGTCTTATACATGCATCACATACAAATATAAAACATGCATCTCATGCTTACAAGAAATAAACGTGACATGGTTATAGCCCAAACTATGCGATATTCTCAAGCCAATGAGAATATCATAAAAGCCTAAGAAAAGAAAAGAGTCTTCACAAGCTCCTTCTCTTCCTTTCTTGGTTGCCCTTTTGTTGTCACCTCCTTGGACATACCACCTTGGATGATCCCATAATGCACCATTACATCAATAATAGAAACCTCGAGTTACATTCGAGGGGAGTAAGGTGAGAAGAGAATGTACAATGAGAGTGATAAGAAAAGGCACGACTCGCAGGCCGTATTTACAAGTACAACCAATCAAGGGCTATAACCATGCACCATGCTTCAAACACCAATCAGCATATCATGTCAAATCTCATTCAACAAAGATGCATGCCAATTTTTGCGCGTTGATTAACCAGTTTTTATTTATGTGGCGCTTCGCATATTGCACCCGCTGCCGGTCAGTTTTTATTTATGTGGCGCTTCGCAGGTCAAGGGGAGCCGCCCTTTGGGGGGCGTGGGGGGCAGCGCCCCCCGGCGCAAAAAATTGTCTTACAATTGCTTAGCCCGAAATCTTCTATTTCGAGCAAGTAGGCACCCGAGACTCCTCCATTCGAGCCACCAAAAATACCTTACTTTCGGTGCCCGAACAGGCCGAATCCGAACCAAAGCTAGGGTTTTTGCAACTATTGCAAGAATCCTAATCCATATAGGTATCTCATACCTATCAATTTCGGGTTAATCTCATTAACCAATTTGTGTCGTTTCTTCATATATCTCATATGTTCATTACGAATTCCGGTTTCATGCATCATGAATCAATCTAATTAATCATGGCCGAAAAGCAACCGAACACATAAGCATCATGCGATTCAACACTCAATCCCGATTTAGGGTTTCACCAGTAGCTCTGATACCACTGTTGGGTTTCGGGAGCCAAACAGCGCAGCGGAATTTAACCGAAACCCTCCAGGATCCAAGTGAAACGGGGTAAACCGGGTGTTCGAAAATTTTCATACCTAATTTTCGGTTGAGATCTCTCACTCAACTGTAGAGTCGAATCACAAAACCTGAACAGTTGACGTGTTCAGGCTCTCTATGGTATCCACACGAGCCTCTCGGGATCACCACGCTTCCACCACGTCCCGGCAGATGCGTTTCTCTTGCGCTCGCAGTGCTAGCTTGCGTCCTCCAAGGAATTGCAAGAGAAGAGTGTGGCTGTCCTTTTTGGAGGCTAGGGCAAGGAGACCTGCGAATTTCTCACTTAAAAGTTGTATTTATAGTGAGACTCAACTTCCAGGCCTAATGGGTTTCAAAGCCCTAATCCAATTAGGATTTAATTTCGGGCTTAATAATGGCTCAACTCTTGGGCCCATTATTAATACGAAATTAAAGTGAAACCATAACCCCCTTATGCTTGCTAACCCATTACTTGATTATTGTGCATATATGTCTCAGGTGTGTTAGCTTGTATATATATATGTTGTGGTTTTGTTGTCTTTGTGTCTTATTTTGCAGGTTATTATGAGCAAATGGAGGTTAAGCCTTGAGTTGTATACTCGGCTTAACTAAATAAACTCTATTATGAGTTGGTATAATGGTGAACTCTACTGAGTATTATACTCATTGCCCATACATTTGTTTTTCAGGAAAGGATATCCAGCCTGAGTTATAGTTGCTTGGGTTGTGCTAGTGTGTTTGTGCTAGCTTGCTTGTGTACCAAGGTATGTGCCAATGTGTGCTTGGCTTGATAATTTTGTACATTACAAGTCTTGTTTTTGAAGTTGGCCGAGACTTATGTATTAAGTTGTGCAGGCTTGTAGAGTGGGACTTGTCTAGGTGGGCTGCAATGGATATGTGGACACTTGCTCTGATAATAGTTTTCACCTTTATGACCATGAACATGGCCATAGGACTTGTACTGCAGTGTGTGCTGCTTTATGGCATACTTAAGGTTCTGTTTGAGCACTAGATGCTTTGGGTTGTAACATAACTTGGTATTGAAAACTTTGGAATCATGGCATGTAGCCATGTATGTGTACTAGGTAGACTACTTTTGTATGTACATATTTATGTAGTCTCGGTTGCCTAGTTATTTTGTGGTACATGGAGTACCTTGGTAGGCCAAGTTATGTTTGCACTTATGGTATGGTTTTGGACTTGTAAATTGAATGGTTATGGGCTTATGTATGTTTTGGTATGAATGAGAAGTATGTTCATCTTGTGAACCTCCCTTGTACTTTTATGGCCGAATGCTCATATGCACATAAACTTGAGTTTTCAAACTAGATGACTACCTTGGGCTTCTTGGTTGCCATTCTAAGTAGCACACTTGATTGCACACATCTTAGACACTTAAATTTCATTAAGTGTTTGCCTTGCTTGTTTTGCAAGTTACCTATTATAGCCTTGCTTGTCTTGCAAGTTACTGGTATTGGGCCTTACTTCTGCTGCAAAAAATTAATTGGGTTATACTCCTAAGCCTCCTGGGCCACCTCCCAGGCTGACACCTTAAGAAAATAAGACTTAGGGTTAAGAAACTTTAGTTGGCCGAATTGAAAGTTGGTAACTAAACTACAGTTTGGGTGAGAGTAACACTAAGTGAATGGGCCAAGGCCTGTGTGAGGTGTGACAATCATGGTATATGTAGTCCTTCTACCTAAGATCATCAAGGTTCCCTACATGTGAGTTACATACTTTGATACTTTCCTTTGTTGCTCGTAACTGAGTGAACTTGAAGGAGGTCATTGGGTATGCCACATATCATGCGGAGGGATTTGTATGATCAAGATGGGATTTGTCCCTCCTATGTAACGAGAGTGATATCTTCGGGCCCCTTGATAGAGTGAGACTTAGAAAATGCATGGCCATGCTCGGATGAGTTGATATACGATATCAATGTCATCAGTTTAAGTTGGTCTACTCAGCAATCAAGAAACCAAAGATTGGGCTATACGAGAGTGACACATTCCATGTCTCGTACTTAGTCTTGATATCTTGGACAAAGGGACAATGGCATATATCGATGATGATCATAAAGGTTTAGTCGAATCACCGACAATCTTGTCACTTGGGTAGCAATGATGTGTTGCTAGACACCGTTCATTGCTTATGATCATAAATGTGATTTATGATCATTGCCAACGTGCTAAGAGCCTATTGGGTCACACACATAGAGCTATTTGGATCATTAGAGTGCATGGGTTAATTATTTGGGTTATGGTTTCACAATAATTTCATATTAATAATGAGCCCAAAAGTTGAGCCATTATTAAGCCTGAAATTAAAGCCTAATTGGACTAGGGCTTTGAAACCCATTAGGCCTGGAAGTTGAGTATCACTATAAATACAATTTTTAGTGAGAAATTCGCAGCTTATTGCCCTAACCTCCCAAAAGGACAGCCGCACTCTTCTCTTGCAATTCCTTGGAGGACGCAAGCTAGCACTGCAAGCACAAGAGAAACGCATCTGCCGAGACGTGGTGGAAGCATGGTGATCCCGAAAGGCTCATGTGGATACCATAGAGAGCTTGAACATGTCAACTGTTCAGGTTTTGTGATTTGACTCTATAGTTGGGTGAGAAATCTCAACCGAAAATTATGTATGAAAATTTTTGAAAACCCGGTTGACCCCGTTTCACTTGGATCCTGGAGGGTTTCTGTTAAATTCTGCTGCACTGTTTGGCTCCTAAAACCCAACATCCCAGTGGTGATCGTCTAGATTACTCCTGCCGGTGGTGGTGGATGCCTTTTGGGACTTCGATTTTGATGTCTGTCGGAATCATAGTTGTCATCATCTCATTTCCTATCCTTTTCCCTCCTCCCTTTTAGGGAGGGCATCCACAGGTAATGCCAAAGTTGGCCCTGCTTTATTAGAGACTTGATGTACTTCCTCAGCTGGAAGCAATCCTCTGTTTCATGCCCATGGTCTCGATGAAACTGGCTGAATTTCTTCATATTTTTCTTGTTTTTTGAAGTCATGGCCTTCGGACGCTGGATTGGATTGCCTTGCCTTTCCATGGCCAGTAGTATGTTTGTTCTGGAGGTGTTCAGCGGAGTGAATGACATGGGTTTTTTCCCCCTCTAATTCCAGGGTCTTCCCCCACCCTCGGCTGAATACCGAGGTTGGTGACTCTAACCTTCGGGCTGACAGTGATTAGACTTCGGTCCCCTCATTCTCCGCTTTTCGGCTGTCATGTGCTGCTCGGCCCTTTGGTAGAATTTTCCCAGGGTGTCTTGGGGATCCTTAGAGAATTCATAGAAAAGGGGAGAGTCTCTCTGAAGTCCCCTGATCATTGCGAGTACACAAATTTCGGGGCGGAAGTCCAGCACGCTTAAAACCTCTTGGTTGAACCTTTCAACATAGTCCCAAATGGTCTCCTCATTCTTTTGGGCTATGTCAAACATCTGGATGGGCATTTTTGTCATCGGCCTGCTCCGATGAACTGTTGAGTGAAGGTGCTGGACAACTCCTGGAAACCCATTATGGTTCCGGGGGCTAGGGAGTTGTACTAGGCGATCGTCGAGCCTGAGAGGGTGACCTTAAAGCATTTGCAAATGGTGGCATCATCAGCACCATGCAGCACCGTGCTGTGTCTATACTTTGTGAGGTGGGCTTGGGGGTCACTACGCCCATCGTACATCTCCAAGCATGGCACCCGGAAGTCGCTTGGCATAGGTGCCTCAACTATCGCTCGGATGAAGGGTGACTCTTCTTCGGTGAAGTTTCCAAGAACCTTGACCAGACAGGTTTCCGAGCCATCTGCGTTTCCACTTTCTCCAATCTATTTAGGATCTTTTCCATGAGGATGGTGGTGCTAGGCTCTTCTCGCTGCCTGGAGGCCTCCGGCAATGCTGAACGACGTCTCCTTTTCAGGGAATGACTTCGGCGATGGGGGGATTGTGATCTCTCTTCCGGCAATGAACTCCGCCAGCGGGAAGATTTGGTGCCTTTTGACCCCGTCTCTGTGGTACGTCGACCTCTGGGGGGTGCATCATCCGTTGAGGACTCGTTGCGAAAGTCCCCACTGCCTAAGCTCAGGTGAGTGGACTTCGGGCTTTTCTCCTAACGGGGAGTTAGTGAGGATGCCCTTCGGCCCGAATGTAGTTGAGACCACTTCTTGCCCAACTGTTGCATCATTTCAGCTACAACAGAGTGCTGAAAATCACGTAGGAAGCTCATCGTGATCGTTAGGGGACGTTCGTCCTCAAGCAAGGAAGTCCCTATGGTGGGTTGCTCAATCGCCGGTTGATTCTCCGGTGTGGATGAGGACTTATGGAGTCCTTTATCCTTAGAATGCCGAGTCTCAATGATGACTACCTAAGGATGGGTTCCCACAGACAGCGCCAAATGATGCCCATCGGCATCTTTGTTGTACGACATAGTGGCCTAAAGTAGGGACTTCCCGTGTGGAGAGTGTCTGAATGAGAGACTTCCGGCGTGAGAGTGCTTGAAATGCTCAAAAGAACAAGGGCTAGGAGCTGCCCGAATGTGTTTCCGGGGGAGGAGCCTCCGACGCCCAAGTCGATATTTGGCAAGTAAGGAGCAGAGAGTGAAGACTAAAAGAGTGGGTAGAGTTCTGTCCTCCTTTACCAAGGTTGTTCTCTAGGTATTTATAGGAGAGCGTTGGGAGAAGTCCATTTTACATAGCTTGCTCAGATCGTGACACGTGTTCAGTCAGGTGTGATCCGTATCTTTGGGGATGGGGGACCTCCAGCTGACCATAGGTTGTTCTGTCTAGGATCAGGGCCGTGGGAGGTCTTGTGTGTCAGAGGCATGTGCGAGGTCTCTATGTTAGAGGCTCCTTAACCATTTTTTTCTTATCTCAGTGAGACCCCTTCAAGGAACAAGACCCCTTTGGGATATGAGATCCCTTCGGAATTAGAGGCCCCCTTCGGCTAGATATCATCACCAAGGGTTGTTAGGATAAGTTCTTCGGTGGAACGTGGCACCTTCAGGAGAAGTTCTCAGTGGCCGATGATGGTGAGGATATTTTTCCTAAAGTTGTCCAGGTCATCTTACCGTAGGTGGTAGCGCACAGTACTGCCAAGGTCAATCCTGTTATTCTCCGAGGGTGATGGTGGGTTATTGATGTTAGGGGGTCAAGGACTGCGGACCTTCTCTTTCCAAGGTTGGTGCTCGTCTGTTTCGAGGGTGATGCTCGACTCTGCAAGGGTGGTGCTCGTCAGAGCTTAGGAGTAAAAGGTAATAGCCCTTTGGCTATCAGTCATCTAATAGCACTTTCATACCATTCATATCCTTTTCATAACTCTTCAAAGCTCTTTCTTAAGAATTTGCAATGATGTACCCGGATTTCCAAAACCTTACAAAAAGTCCATAGGTTGCTTGACAAACAAGCAATCCTTAAGGGTTTTCTTGGAGGCCAACTTACCAACTTGAAACACTTTTAAGGAGGTGTTCATTATACCTTTTATCCTTCATACTTCAATCACTATGAAGAGAATTACACAATATAATACTTTTTTGACCACTATGCCACACTTGTAATTCTCCTATTTTTGTGAGGCAGTAACATATATAGGTCCTTATGAGATCTTGGACACAGTTGGCAAGGTAGCATACAGGTTGGCTCTACCACCAAGCATGTTAAGTGTTCATAATGTTTTTCACATTAGTATGCTTAAGAAGTGTCTATTGGACACAAAGCATACTATTGTAGTGGAAGACATACAGTTGGAACCTAACATGACATATGAAGAGAAACCTATAGCCATCTTAGCCAAGCATACCAGAAGGTCAAGAAACAAGCTCATTCCCATGGTTAAAGTTCAGTGGTCACACCACTCTAAAGGGAAACAACCTGGGAAACTGAGAAAGACTTTATCAAATGGTATCCTATAGATTAACCGAAGCTAAAAGTAATTTTGGAGGACCAAAACTTTTAAAGGGGGGAGGACTATTGCCACCTCACAAAAAAAGGAGAATTATAAAGTGTGGCATAATGGTAAAAAACCATCATATTATGTAATTCTCACCATAGTGATTCAAGTGCGAGGCATAAAAGGTGTGATCAACACCTCCTTAAAAGTGTTCCAAGTTGCTAACTTGGCTCCCAAGAAAAGCCTTAACGATTGCTTGTCTGTTAAGCAACCTATGGACTTTTTTGTAAAGTTTTGAAAATTTAGGTACTCAATTGCAAAACTCTCAAAAGAGAGCTAAGGAGAGTATGAGAAGGATATGGATGGTATGAAAGTAATATTGGAGGACTAAATTGCTTGTGGAAGACAATTTTAGACAATGAAAACACAAAAGGGGCTTTAGGAACCTAAGTGTCCTAGTGTAGTCCTTTGGATGTCTATGCCTTTAATTTACGTCAAATGAAGCCATTTTGGAGTTATCCCACTCAAGGGATGGCTGGCCAAAGCATTCTAAAGGAGTAAAATGTGGGCCAAGAAATTAGGACTAAGAAACCATGGTCTTGTAGCAAGGAAAGGGACATAAAGCATTGTTAAGGCTAGTTAACTGTCTTTGTGCACTTAAGTCCATATAAGTGGTCATCTTTATCCTTATCTCTCACATTTGCCCTCCTCTAGTAGAAAAGAAATGTTGCCCCCTCACCTCTACACTTCATCCATAGCCACCACACCTCCAAGCTTGTTACTACTTGGAATTGAAGTCAAGGAAGCACAATTGGAAGATTATTGGTGCTATTGTTTGGGTGCACCTAGGATCAAGATCAAAATTTGGCCTACCCACAAGGTAAGGAGCTCTCTTGCTCACATGGAGTAGTTACTATATTATTCTAACATCTATGGAGCTAGGGCTAAGTTTCGAAGAGAGCAGAGTGCTTGATGAACCAAGCTTAGTGAGGGGAGTGCACTTAGTGAAGGTTTCGTGACCTAGTGTGAAGTGCACAGTGATGGTAGTGAATTTAAAGGTTTCTAAAGCACAATGTTAGTACTAACTAGGGTTATCACTATTACCCACTCCAGGGTAGTCCAGTTAAGGTGCCAAGACTGTGCATTTCGACTCCCAGGATTGGTAATGTTCTGTAGGCCATCAGAACACTACCCTTAATGTGCATACCCAAGTGGCCCTCTTGGGCTCTATGTAAATACATGCATATTGGTCCAACCATCATAGAAATATTCACATTTCATGCACACCATGGCAGCAAAGAAGGAAAAAACTAGCACAAGTCTTAGTTTTGGCTTCCACACATTAGGCAACCTTGTTAAGTTCTAGTGGCCAGCTACTGCACCTGTAACTTCCACTAATAAAATGTATCATTCTAGCCTCATACCCATATTTATTTGCTCCATTATGAATTAGAGACTTATATAAAACCAAGGAATTTTTTTTTACATCAATATCCCACCTATGGACCAAGTTATGGATTTTTTAAGTTGGTTACAAAATTATGACCAAATGAACGGTAACTCAGCCAATTTTACAACGTCATATCTTTGGCTACAAGGATCCAAATCCAGAAATTCCAAATTCCAGTTCAACCTCTAGATGTTATCTATGTGTGATCAAAATTTCATACCAATATTCATTCCACACAGGGAGATATTAAACTTTAGGTCCAGAGTCAAAAATTCTGGAAACTTTTGGACCATTTTGCCCATACAATTTTTCTAAACCATGCAAACACTTCATTCACAAGGGGCAATTCCTCCAAGGCTATCCCATACATGTCCAATACACATAGGAATTACATTCCCTTTCTTTTAAGAACGTTATGTGGTCAAAACAGAATTTACAAGTAAGCAGCCTATCATTCACACTTAGGCAGCTTTGCACCACATCACTTACATAGCCAAAACATTACTCAAATGTTCACATACTTGTCTCATCTTACATACAATACATGTAAATGCATACATGCACTACAATATGGTCTTAACTCAGATAAATACACACCCTAGGTCATAGGAGTGCCTAAGACACAATGGACTCCAGAACAGGATGCTGGACAGCTACTCCACAAAAACAATAAGTACCACCATTAAAAATACCAAATGTGCTCCTAAAATCACCAAACTTTCCATATCACAACTAGACATATGTAAGTTCATGTACCCGAAATTTCAGATCAAAAAGCAAACCAAAATGGTTAGTTTGAAGGTGATCTTTCAGCTGGACCTGAAATGACAGAATTGAGGGGAGTAAGTTTCATTGAGAAACTTAGTAAGGGTAACACTTGGTTTTAGTAGGTAATGTGACCATCATTAAAACCTGCATCCAAAGACACTAAAACACAAAAACTACAATGCATATATGCAATATATAGCAACCAAATGCAGCAGCCATTCACAACAAACAAACACATGAAATTTAGCAACAACAATAACCATAGGTTAGTCCATAAAACATGCAATAAACTTAAATAAATCACTATGGCAGCCCTCCTCAAGCTAATACTTGGCCTTAGGAGGATTTTAACAGTAGTTAGTACTAACTTTGGGCTCTAGAAACCCTCACTTTATTGCCATCTTTGTGGACTTCACACTAGGTCACAAAACCTTCAATAAGTGCACTCCCCTCACTAAGCTTGGTTCATCAAGCTCATGGCTCTCTTCCAAGCTTAGCCCTAGCGCCATGGATATTTGAAAATTGTAGAAAACAGTCTATGAGAGCAAGAGAACCCTTACCAAAGTGAGTATTTGAAGCTTAATCCTTGAAGTATGCAAGAAATAGCTCTAGTTTGCTTCCAATTGCTTCCTTTTGCCTTCAATTTCAATCAATTGCAAGTTTGAAGGTGTGGTGGCTATGGAGGAAGTATGGCTATGTTCTTGGGCTGGGGGATGAAAAAAATGAGAGTGGGATAAGTGATTTGGCCACTTAAATGCCCTAAATGAGCTTAAGGGCACCAAAACACACTTAAACAAGCTTAACCTTGCTTTATGTCATTTTCCTTTTCACTAATTATGGTTTTTTTGTCTTAAACTCATTGGTACGCATGTGCCCAACATTTTTGACTAATTATCAAGTCATGGCTGCCTCCTGATAGCCGAAGGGCTATCGCCTCTATCTGACCCGAACTCGGAGCGTCAGGAAACTCGAGGATACTATTAGCCCCCCGAGGTACTAAACAGATCGCCTTCGGAGATGAAGAAACAGCTATTGCAAGCTGAAGAGGATCTCCTCGAAGGCAAAACCCTGAATCAGGGAACTCCCCGAACTACGGGCATATTTCCCGAAGGGGCATCATCCACGCCAGAGGACGACCTCGTCCAGGGACATCGGGAGTACGGCATGAGCATTTAAGGAGCCTCTGACATGTCGCCCACAGACGTTACAAGCCGCCCCAAATGGCGGTCTGACACACCGGTGCCATCCAGGTCCCGTCACGACCTGTCTCACCTCAAGGCTCAAGAAACCTGCCACCGGCTACTTGTCCCCTACGCCCAGAAATTCAAGAAAGATCTGACCGAACACGTGTCATGATCTGAACGGGCCGGATACTCATATAAATACCAGGAAATAAACCTGGGCAAAGGATTGATCCTTGAGCAGACTCCTCTCCTTGAGAAAACACAAACAGGCAAGGCCTTTCTACTTTTCAGGGCTCCTCCCCGGAAACACACCCCGAGGACCTTCTGACCCCCTCCTCTGAGCTTTTCAGGCATGCTCCCCTGGGCAGTTCGGGACTCCAGGCGGTCTCCCTCTCAAGAAGTCCCTCTACAAGTCTCAATGTCACTCCACGAAGATGCTGACCGGCATCATTTGGCGCCGTCTGTGGGAACCCACTCTGAGGTTGCCGTCGTTGAAACTCGGCGTTCTAAGGACAGGGGACTCTCGAGGTTCCCGTTCGCGCCTGAGGATCAACCGACCGCTGAGCAAACATTCCCAGGGACTTCTGCGCCTGAGGAAGACCGCCCTCTAGTCATACTATGAGCTTTCTACGGGACTATCAGCGTTCTGTCGTGGCTGAGATGACATAGCAGATAGACCGAAGGTGGCCACAACAAGCTTAGGCCCAAAGGCCTCCCTCATAGTTCGGGAAGCGGGGACCCACGTGAAGAGTCCTCTACGGAAAACATACCCCTCGGGAAACGGCCTGCGGGACAAACAAGGCCCAAGCGACCCAAAGTCTCGCAACAAAGGAGTTCGTCACCTGAGGCGAGGTCCCTGTCCCCTCGACGCCGAGCTCGCTCCCCGAAGAGGCGCCGGCAATCTCCCTTCCCAGAGGAAGAGCCTAACGCCACGATCCTTATGGAGAGGATACTAGCGAGACTAGACAGGGTGGAGAAATAGGTAGCCCGCAAGCCCGTCTGGGCTAGGCTGTCGGGAACCTTCTGCGAGGATGAGTCCCCGTTCACCCAAACTGTAGTTGAGGCAGCCATGCCAGGCGACTTCAGGGTACCTCGGCTGGAGATCTATGATGGCACGGAGCATGATAATGCACGGAGCCAATGATGCTACCTTGTGCAAATGTTTTGAGGTCACCCTCACAGGGCCAGCAACTGCGTGGTATAACTCTTTGGCTCCAGGAACCATCACGGGGTTCCAGGAGTTATCCACGTCCTTTACCCAGCAATTTATTGGAAGTCGGCCAATGGCGAAAATGCCTGTACAGATGTTCGACATAGAGCAAAGAAATGGAGAAACCATCCGTGACTATGTCGAAAGGTTTAACAGGGAAGCTTTGAGCGTCCCGGGTTTTTGGCCCGAAATACGCATTCTCGCCATGACACGGGGCCTTTGGAGGGACTTGCAGTTGTTTTACGAGTTCTCTAAGGACCCCTCGGACACCCTCGGCGAATTTTACCGAAGGGCCGAACAGCACATGACCGCCGAGGAGATGAGAATGGGTGGGCCGAAGTACGATCACGCCCGCGCCGAAGGGTCCAACCAACAAACTCGGCATCCAACCGAACAGGCAGGCCGACCTCAGAGGATGCGGGGAAGGAAACTCCCAGCTTTCACGCCCCTGAACACTACACGGACAAACGTCCTCATGACGTTGGAAAGGCAGGGGACGCAGATTCGGCGGCCAAGGGCCATGACCACTGATAACAAGAAAAAAATAAAGAAGTTCTACCAGTTTCACCGCGACCACGGCCATGACACCAAAGATTGCTTCCAACTGAAGAAGTACATAGAGTCACTAATAAAACTGGGCCAACTTCGACGATATCTGCGGATGCCTTCCCCAAAAGGGAAGGAAAGATGAGGAAGAAAAGGCTGAAGATGAGGACTACGACTCTGACAGGCGAAGAAACCAAAGTCCGAAGAGGCGCCCTCCACTTCCAGCAGGGGTAATACAAACAATCACGACGGGGCTCCCATCCTCGGAAAGAAAGAGGAAGGCCAGAGAAACAGCAGTCATGGAATATCAGAATCCGACAAAGAAACTGGCCCGCAGGGATGGATCCACCATCATCTTTCCCTATGACGATCCGCTGCTAATCATGGCGAGGATAGGGAACTGGGACGTCAAAATAGTGCTGCTCGACGATGGGTCGAACGCTGACGTCCCGTTCTCGCACTTACTATCGAACTTGGGCATATCTAGCAGTGACCTCAAACCCGTCACCTCGCCTACTTTCGGGGTAGGACCGTCCGAACTGCCAGTCCTCGGATGGATCGATCTGCCCTTGATGATGAAAGGAACTTCGGTAGAAGGGACCGCTGAACTTTACGCCTCCACAATGGCGAAGTTTATTGTCATGGATGTCCCTTTATCGTACAACGCCATCCTTGGGAGACAGACACAGGGAAATCTACACATTCGCCCGGATGTGAAGTACTTAACTGTCACTTTCGCCACCAAGGATGGAGATGCAGAGATCTTCATAGATCAAGGCGAAGTAAGAAAGGTGTTCGTAAAGGCACAAAAAAACTCCGGCAAACAACTCTGCACAAACGATGGAGGCAAAGGTACCAGAGAAGGGCAAGGAAGGAGATCCCGTGAAAGCAGAAATGGAAACAGTAGAGCTTGTCCCAGGTCAATCTACCCGAATAGGGAAGAGCTTGGCCGAAGGTGACAAGAAGAAACCTGTATCTTTTCTACTGGAAAATAAAGATCTATTTGCCTACTCGCCGAAAGACATGCCAGGGATAAACCCTAGCGTAATACAGCATAGCCTTAAAGTTAATCCCGAGGCAAAACCTGTCCGGCAAAAGAAACGGAGCACCTCGGTCCATAAAAGTAACTTTGTCAAAACTGAAGTGCAGCGCTTGTTAGACGCTGGTATCGTCAGGGAGGTCAAGTACCCCGAATGGTTGAGCAACGTGGTTATTGCCACGAAAGAAGGAAGCAGTAAGCTCCGGATGTGCATCGACTTCAGAAACTTGAACGATGCTTGCCCAAAAGACTCATACCCCCTCCCACCGATAGACCAATTGGTAGACTCAACTGCCGAATACGGGCTCCTAAGTTTCTTAGACGCCTTCAGTGGGTATCATCAAATAAGGATGGACCCTGAAGATGAGGAAAAAACCGCCTTCATCACCGAGGGGGGAACATACTGCTACGTCAGAATGCCCTTCGGGCTTAAAAACGCAGGAGCCACCTACCAGAGTTTGATGGGCAAGGTCTTTAATGACCAAATAGGAAGAAATATGGAAGTGTATGTCGACGATATGATAGTCAAAAGCAAGCTGGCTGACGACCACGTTGCAGATCTAAAGGAAACTTTCCACCAGCTCAGAGCCTTCGGGATCCATCTCAATCCCAAAAAGTGCATCTTCAGAGTGACCTCGGGAAAATTCCTTGGGTACATGGTATCAGAAAGAGGCATTGATGCTAACCCAGAAAAAATCAAGGCTCTGCTCGAGTTCCGAACTCCTACCACAATAAAGGATGTGCAGAGACTCACCGGAAGGATAACTGATGCCCTGAGACATCTTCACTGGAAGGCATGGTGACTTCCGGGAGGACTTCCTGTGGAGGAGAGCGTCTGGAGTTGAAGTTTTCCAAGGGAATATGCCTGAAATGCTCAAAGAAGAGGGTTACGAGGTCCCCGGGGTGCTTTTCCGGGGAGGAGCCTCCGACGCCCAAGTCAGTTTCCTGAGACGGTAAGGGGGAAGCACTGGAGTTTTTAGTGGGCTTGCCTGTATTTTCTCAAGGAGGAGGAGTCGAACCGTTTGCCAGGGTCTGTTCCCTGGTATTTATAGAGAAGCCCAGCCCATTCAGATGATGACACGTGTTCGGTCGGATGTTCTCTGAGTTTCTGGGCGTAGGGGGCGAGTAGCTGGTGACAGGCTCCTTGAGCCTTAAACCGAGACAGGTCGTGACAAGACTTGGATGGCATCGGTGTGTCAAATCGCCGTTTGAGGTGACATGTAGCATCTGTGGGTGGCATGTCAGAGGCTCCTTAAATGCTCATGCCGTACTCCCGAGGTCCCCTGGGTGAGGTCGTTCTTTGACACGATCGCCCTTCTTCGGGAGTTATGCTCATGCTTTTGGGGGGTTCCCTTGTTCGAAGGTTCCACCTTCGGGGAGATTCCCTTCTGTTTGCGATAGCTAATTCTCTGTAACCGAAGGCGATCCGTTCGGTCCCCCGAGGGAGCCGGCACCACCTTTGCAATCCCTGGCGTTCTTGCCGAAGTTCCAAGTTCGGGGTGCTTGGCTCCGTTCCTTTCGAGGTCAGTGATAATGTCTCTTTTGGGTGATGTCAGGCTTCCTGATCATACTTAAGGCAGGAGGTACACACTGGGAGAGGAGATGGTCCTTAGGCTATCACAAGCCCCCCTCGAGAAAGCCGAAGTGGAAACTTCGGTTTGGCAGCTTTCAAATGGAGTACTTCGGGGCCTTGGGTATAGCACTCTTGCTGGAGGTGCATCTTTTGTCCGAAGACACGGGTTGTTCAAACATAGCTCATCTTTTGGTGTCTCCGGGGTAACCTACTTCTTTACTTTTCTAGGTCTGTGAAACGTCGCATCTCGTAACCAGACGTGTCAGTCTGGAGCAGCGTGCCGTCTGTCAGAAGGCGTGTCCCCCTTTTGGGAGCGATGGCTGACACGTGGCAGCTTTTTATTGGCTGGGGGTTGCATCGGTTACAGCGGGCATGCCTTTTTATGCTAAGTAAGCAATTATGGCGACTCCTTGCCTTCGCGCAGCATTTATGACGCCGTTTCTGTCACGCCCCAAACTGCCCCTGGCCCACCTGGGCCCAATTATCAGAGTAATGCAGCGGAAGTTACTTAAACAGAAGGGCTTAATTAAATATTATGAGAACCTACGGCGTGACTCCAGGATCTATTCTGGTACTAGCTTGTTTTCAATTTGTTGTCAGGGTGCTCTTAAGGAACGAGCTAATACCTATGTGGAATTCTAGTGTTCCATTTATGGACTTAACCCCTTTGCCAGTTACACACATAAGTCTCTAGATGCCCTCTTAACAACTAGGCAACAATATCCATGCATATCCAGATTCACTGGAAATCTTTCCTTAGATGCACATACTCAACTAATTACACTTGTAATACAAGTAAAGCATACACTTAATCCATTAAGTGCATAGAATGTGTGTCCATCAAGTGTACTAATCCAATGCATGGCAACCAAGAAGCCCATCTCATTACAAGTTTGAAAACCACATTTATATGTCCATGAGTATCAGCCAAGTCTAGTACACATAACCTGAATATCCATCATGGCATTCCATCTGCATAAAACCATGCAAACATGGCATATAATCATCCAAGGCTAATCACGATCATAATGGCAACAATAAAGCATCACCTACTTGGAAAAGAAAATGTACCAAGGATGCTATATGTCTCTAATTAGCCAGGTTCAGGTTTTACAGACCACACTCTCATACTACCCAAACCTCGACTCATAATAACCTGGAACACATTCCAGCTTAATAGACCTTGTTCCCACAACTTCTAGACTCCATAAGCCTGCACAAGGAAGTCCAAACCATTAGCTTGATTCACAAGCAATCTATACCACATAAGTCACTTAGGGTCAAATGAATAGATTGAGCAACACTATACACATACCCAACCCTTTAGCACACTGTAACGAGTACTCTGGTACTCTACACTTGATCTATCAAGCCATCCATTTCCTGAAAAAGGTATAACAGGGCGGGTGAGTTATAAAACTCAGTAAGAATCCCGACGGCATCCAATGCCTAGTGAGGTAATTAACTCATGACTTTCAAAGTCATCATATGGCTTCCAAAGCCTAAACTTGTGCCAAGAATGTAATGGCAATTAACCCATATTCCTGCAAAGGAAAACACTAAAACAAAGAAGATATAGATATAGCACATAACAATAACAATAATAATATGGGTCAGCATGCACAAACAATTTCAGAGAAGCACACAACTCAACACACACAACATTGTCCTCGTACATCATGTTCCATGTCATCGTGGGTATCGCAAGCATTAGCATAATCCATACCACTAAATCCCGGTATGTCGTTTATAACCTACTGAGCGCTCCTTAGCTTAGGAATTGAGTTGGCCAAACTCAATTCCTAGCCCTAAATGCTTGCTAATTACTCATGAGTAAACCATAACCATAGTCGCCAAAGCATCACTACTTCATCCATTATGCACTTATGTGCCCAATTATTCAACTAAGAAAGTATCATGAGTCCTCACAAAAAGTAACAACCACATAGCCCTGACATGCACACCTATGGTCACTTGGTTCTTTGACCATCACATAGGGGCACTAATACTCACAATGAAAGGTCATGGAAAATATACCATGCAGAGAGTGAGTATAGGGATTCTTACCACCATTTGTGTAACCTTTGGTCATTGCCTTTGCCTTGCTTTGCTTTGTTTGTTGTTGGAACTTTGCCATTTCCTTAATGGACCTATAAAGCCCAAAATACTAACAAGTTACTTAATTGCTTTCTATTAAACAAGAGAACCATAATTTACCAAGCATACTTGGTTTAACTTACTCAACCTCTACTTAAAGAGGTAAGGCCCAAATTAGCCTTTTTCTGTGAACTGAGGCCCAATCTTCTGTGAACTCGGGCCTATATTGGCCTTTTCCTGGAAATCCAGGCCCAATTTGCACTTTTCTGAAATTCTGGCCCAACTTGGCCTGTTCTGGAACTCAGGCCCAACTGGCCTTCTTTGGAACTCAGGCCCACTTGGCCTTTTAATTTATTTTCTGGACTCGGCCCAACTTAGCATTTAGGCCCAATTTCCACCTTTTCAGGATTTTAGCCCAATTTAGTCTTTAGGCCCAATTTTATCTTTTCAGGATTTGGCCCATTTAACTTCTTTAGGATTTGGGCCCATATTAACCTTTTCAGGATTTAGCCCATTTGCCAATAATGCCATTATGGCCCAAATAGCCCATTTAAGAGTTTCTGGACCAAGAACACTTGGTTTTTAATTTGGGCCTTCAATTTTATCTCTTAGCCGAATTTGTCCCATTATTTCCTTCTTTTGCTCAATTGAGTCCCACAATTTTTCTAAGGATCATTCATGCCAACAACACTTGGCTAACTTCAATATTCACCAAAATGGTGTTATGGCCGAATCTATCATCATTTTCCTTTACCATTTTGGTTTCACATTTTACTAGGAACACCTAGATACCATGAACACATGGTTTACACACATAACCACCAAAAATGGCACTAAGGCCGAATTTACTTTCCATTTCTTCTTTGATATTTTAGCTCCACATGCATCCAAGAACCCATAAAATACTAAGAACACATGGCTAAAATGCCAAGCTACAAGAACAACAACATGGCCGAAAGCTTCATTGCTTCCTTATCTTACAAAACTCTTCTTTTTACACCCATCTTTTGGCCATTGCCTTGTACATTCACAACGACTTCAACAACACCAAGAAAGCTTGGTTTAAATCCATGTATGCCAAGATTACCACTTGGCCAAATCTCACCATGCATGTGACCTTCATGGTCTTTGCTTGCATGGCCTCCAAGACTCCAAAATTTGCCAAGAACACTTGGCTTTCTTCCACAACCTTCCATGGCCGAATCCGCAAGGGTTTTCCTTGAAAAAATCCCAAAAATGGCTGAATATATTAGTAAGAAAAATCTTACTTTTCTAAGCTAAAAAATACATAAAATCACCAAGAAATCTTGGTTTTACTTATAACCCTTCTTTGGCCGAAAATGAACCTTACCTTTCCTTGAAATTCTTCTTGTTTTCCTTGCTCCTCATGGCTTAAACATGCCATGTATGTTCATGAGCTCTTGAGTTGAGCTCAAGAACACATAAATCTTCTCATGGCCGAATCTTCAAGTCCATTTTTCTTGATGTTCTTCTTCATCTTCTTGCTCCTCATGGCCTAGAAATGCCATGCATGTAAGGAGCTCTTGAGGTGAGCTCAAGAACACCAATTTCTCTCCATGGATGAATCTTTTTAAGCATTTCGTCATGGGTTTTCTTTGATTTCTCACTTGGTTCTTGGTTTAGATGTGTTTAGGAGTACGAAATCACTACGAAATCGTGCTTGCATGTGGAAAAGGAGCTGGTTTGCTCATGGCCGAATCTTAGAAGCAAGGAAGAAGATGATGAACTTGGAAGAACGCCATGGCTGGTTTTTAGAGAGAAGGGAGAGCAAAGTGAGCTAGAGAAAGAGAGAAGTAATTGTTTGAAATGAAAGTGGGAGTGATGGCCGGATTTTTCTTTGTAAAATGGAGGGAAATGTAATGAAATGCATTCTAAATGTGCATTTAGGAGGAAGGCCGGCCATTTAAAATGCTAAGGGGGAAAATTAGTCAAAGTGGCAATTAAACAATTATAAGACAAGTAGTAGTGGAGGGAATATAATAGTTGTTAGTGGAGACATAGTTTAGTGGGCAATAAACAATTGTGAGTGGAGCCAATAAACAATGATAGTGGAGATGTAAGTGGGAGACAAGCATGGGCCTTATATAATAGTTTATGGTGAGTGGGGGACAAGGTAAAGTGGGAGTAATAATTAATTGGTGAGTGGAGGATGTAGGAGGAATTTAAAATGGTGAGTGGAGCCATTTTCTTAATTCAATTACATGGGATGGGCGGCCATGGACTATATTCCATGCATTAATGGTCAAATTCCCACTTTAGTCCTTCAACTTTCCTCAACTGTTCAATTAAGTCCTCCCACAAAAATTTTCCTTTGAGTAATTGAGTCCCTCAACTTTAAAATCCACCATTTACATCACCAAACTCTTGGCCTAAACCAAGCATAATTCTCAGAGTGTCCAACACTCATTAATGCCCATTTCATAAATAATTCAAGGTCTCCACAATTAAATTTGCTAAGTTTCCAAATTAGGAAAATTTTTATGCCGTTAATCCACTTAACCCAGGACTTAGTCATTTAGCCCTTTCCGGGTGTAACAGTTTCGCTTATCCCCCCTCGGCCTATATATACTTTTGTTCCTTCATAACCCCTTTTGCTTCTCCTTTTGCTCTCCTCTGTCTTTCAAGTGCTCCTGCCTTCTTTCTTGCTTTTCGCGGCGGTGCTGTTTAACGGGGTTTTTTCCGGCCACCTTTCACGACGGCGTTTTCAAATCTAGATTTTGGCAAATCATTCGGTGGGTTTTTGGTCTTCAGAGTCCTCTGATTTTTGCTTTTTCATGCTTTTCCGAACTTGTTTTTTGCCTTTTTCCGAACTCATTTTTCAGCCAATCATGCCTATCCCCGAGAGCTGGCAGCCTCTTCTTTCTCACCCTTGTTGCACCACTCCTGCAAAACTAGAGAAATGGAAGAAGAAGTTCTTCCTTCCCTCCTATGCCACTACAAGGTTTCCACGTTCTGACCAATTCAGTTTTTCAAACTGTAGTGACGAGGTTACCATTTTCCAAGCCCAGCTGAAGGCCGGACTTCGGTACCCTCTGCCGAAGATGGTTTGCGAGTTTTGCCATTTCCATGGCATTGCCGTAAACCAACTTCCACCGAACTCGTACTGCTACTTCAACGCCTTTCTTTGTATGTGTGGCGTTTTCAAAATAGAACCCCACTTCATTCTTTTTCTGCAGTACTATAAGCTCTTCGTGGTCCCGAAGGGTGGCTTCTACTTTATGCTACCTCGGGGATCAGGGAGCAAAAAATATAAGTTCACCTTTGCCAACAAGGACAGCTGGCGAGGGTGGCAACAAAAGTTCTTTTTTCTGAAGAAGGAGGAGGCCTGGTCGCATGTTCCGACCAAATGGGCTCGGGGAAGGCTGGAGATGGACGTCGTTGACCCGAGGATATTGCTGACTCCCGAGTTGGCACCTATCTTCGCGGACTTCGACAGACGGATCCGAGCTGTCTCCGACTGGGATTCCGAGGTCCCTTCGCGCCCTCTTTACCCCTTTCCCATTAACTGGAAGTTGATGACCGAAGAGGTCCTTCAGGAGCTAAAGGTGGTAAAGGAGCACAAGACGGACCTTAGGATGCCGGCTCCTGCCATTGCCGGAAAAGACTACTGGCTGGTGAAGCTTCTTCGGAAGGAAGAGTCTTACGAAAGTTTTTATGAAAGTAAGTTATCTCCAAATTCCTTTTCTATATTTTCACCCTGGACTCACACTGATGTCTTCTTTCCTTTTCAGAGATGGGCGACGACACCGCTGCCTTCTACAAATCACTTTTCCTCGGGCAATCCGAGAAAGGTGAGCAGACGAAGAAGGCCGTCTCCCGAAGATGGAAAACGTCTGGGGCTGGGCCATCTGTGGCCAAACGGGCGAAGAAGGATGCGCCCCCTCCTCTCCCAGAGATTCCCGAAGAGGTGGGCGAAGAGCCCGAGGCTGCTGCTGTTCTGCCGGCTGAGGTCATTGCTGACCTCTCTGCTCAGAGTCCCACTCCTTCGGCGACTCTTCTGGGTGCTTTGGTATATGCCCCTTCTGCCGAAGAGCGACGTAAAAGCAAGGGCAAGGGGATTTCTACCGAGGAGGCTCGGGCTTCCGACGACGACGTCGCCGAGGTGCCAGCAGGTTTGTTTTTCTATCAAACTGTGGTGCCTTCTTTTTTGTGGGTTTTGAGATTTTCTTGCCTTGACCAATTTTTTGTTTTTGCCATGCAGGGGAGATATCATCTCCGGGTTGGGTGGCCGAGCACGCCCGAAAGCGGGCCCTTCGGGATGCCCGTATCCCGAAGGGGAAGGTCCCGAAGGAGCCTTTCTGGACGTTTACGGAGGACATGAATTTGTACTCCGGAGACTGCCAGCAAATGGCTAAGGAGATCTCAAAGGGGGTGCTTACTGAGGCCTCCTTCAAGGCCATCGCGGAGGCTCACCCTGATGATGACTCCCTTGCCGCGAAGGTCTCTGAGCACGCTGCCCAGGTACGCCTCTCGCCTTTGTGTTTTTCCTTTTGATTTCCTCTAAATGTCTGCCTCTTCTTCTTTGCCTTACTAACTTTGTCTTTGTTTCTCTGCAGCTGCTGGGGTACGCTGGTTTCCTCAGAGTTCGGGTGGCGAGGCAGGCGCTGTTCCGAGCCTCGGCCATAGGCACCATTGACCAATATAAGGCCCAGTGCTCGGAACTGGCCACACAGAACGCGCAGCTGGCTCAAGCTGCAGAAAAGGAGGTTGCTGCCGTTCGGGAGGAGTTCCTGAAGGAAAAGGAAGAACTTTTGAAGGACTCCTCCCAGAAGATTTCTGACCTCGGCTCCCAGGTGGCGGAGCTGATTTCGGCGAACGAGGCAGTTCAAAAGGAGAAGTCGGAATCTGAGGCTCTCCTGGCGAAGGTGCTTGAAGAGAAAGCCACGCTTCAAGCCGAGGTCGAGTCTTTGAAGAACGAGCCGGAGAAGAAGAAGATGAAGGCGCTGAAGAAGAAGGTCGCGGATCTGAAGGAGGACCTTGAAGACCTCGGTGTCGAGAAGGACAAATCCGACCAGATGACCAAAGTTGGTTTTCAGGACGGGTTTTGCCTCGCTCGGTATCAAGTTCTTCAAAGGTTCCCAGACTTGGACCTTTCTTTTTTGGAGGCTCTGAACATTCCCGAGGGGCCTCGGTGGTCTTGGTCCAAGATTGAGCATCTGAACCTGCCCCCTTCGCTTCCGGCGCGGAAGGTTGTGGAGAAGGACGCAGGAGCTGGTGGCTCCCGGGATGCCGAGAATCCTTAGTTTGTTCTAGGGCCCTTTGCCTTATTTTCCTTCTCTTTTGTACTTCTTCTTCTGGCAATCTTCCTTCTTTGTAAGCAAATTTATTTTAATAAGAGAGTTTTTTAGAAACTTTGGCTAAGTATTTTTGCGAGATTTTTTGTTTCCCTTTGTCCCGAACTCATTCGCTCAAGAGACTTCGGGAAACCTTATCTGCGCTTAGCATGGCGACCTTCTTCGTGAAATCTTGACTTGTACAACTTATGCCCAAGAATTTTGGCTAAGTCTTTTGCCAGGTTTTCTCCATTGTCCCGAACACGTTTGCCCAAGAGACTTCGGAAAACCTTATCTGGTCAGCCACTTTTGCGGAATTTGCACCTCTTATGCTTAAGACTTTTTGGCTAAGAAACTTTCGTTCTTAGAGAATTTTTCTAACTTGTACAGCACAATCTTCTTCGCCGAGATCCTAAGTATAGAATTTTCTCAAGGAGTCCGAATGCCACGTATTTTTTAATTCTATACCTTCGGAATCGCCGAGCTTGTACACCCCTTTTTGTACTTCGGCAAGGATCAAATAGGGACCTTCCCAGTTCGCACGAAATACCCCGTGGGATGGCTTACGAGATGCAAATTCAGCCTTTCAGAGAACGAGGTCTCCTTTCTTTTTTCCTTTTGGCCTGGCACGCAAGTTTATAGCCGTGGCCACTCTCTGCTGAAAAGCTTTTCTTCTCAGCTCCGCTATTTCTCTGTGTTCGCCGACGAGGTCGAGCTTGGTTCTTAGGCCGAGGTTATTTCTACTTTCATCAAAAACTTGTACTCGGATTGATGGTTGCACTACCTCGACTGGGATGATGGCCTCTGTACCGAAAATGAGTGAAAAAGGCGTTTCCCCTATTGCTCTTCGGGGTGTTGTTCGGTAGCTCCACAGTACACTTTGGAGCTCTCCTGGCCATTTCCCTTTTGCTTCCCCCAGCCTCTTTTTCAGACCATCTTTTATGGTCCTGTTGGATACTTCTACCTGCCCATTGCTTTGGGGGTGAGCTACTGGGGCGAAGTGCATTTTTGTTCCGAGGTCACTGATAAATTCCTGGAACCCTTTGTCTATAAACTGGGATCCATTATCAGCTACTAGTACCCTTGGTATGCCAAATCTGCATACGATGTTCTTCCATACGAACTTCTGCACTTCTTTTGCCGAGATAGTAGCCAACGGTTCCGCCTCGACCCATTTGGAGAAATAGTCTACTGCTACTACACAGAATTTCATGCCTCCAGGCGCTGTTGGGAGTGGTCCTATGAGGTCTATGCCCCAGACTGCGAAGGGCCAGGGATAGTCAGCCGAAGTCACCATTTCCGAGGGTGTCCTCTGGATATTTGCGTGTTTTTGGCAGTTACCACATTTTCGGACGAACTGCCTAGCGTCCTTTCTCAGGGTAGGCCAAAAGTATCCTTGGCGCAGTATTACTGCCGCCAGGGCGTCGGTTCCAATGTGTGAACCACAAGCGCCTTCGTGGACTTCTTCGAGGATCATTTCAGTATCCTCTTCGCCAACACACCTCTGTAAAGGATTTGCATATCCCTGCCGATACAGTTCTTCGCCTATTAGGAAGAATCGCCCGGAGCGTCTTCGCACTTTTGCAGCCTCGATGGGGTCTTCGGGGAGCGCGTTGTTCGCAAGATACCTTTTTATCGGGTCTTTCCAGCCTTTTTCCGAAGTTACTATGCTCAGTACTTCAATGCTCGGGCGGCTTAGTACCTCGGTGTATGTTTTTGACTTCGACAAGCAGTCTGCTTCGGCGTTATCCCATCGAGGTACGTTTTCGATCCGTATGGTGTCGAACTCTCGAATGAGCTTTGTCACCAGTTCGTGATATTTTGCCAAGATTGGGTCCTTCGCCCCATAGTCTCCTGCCGTTTGCCGAACTACTAGCTGGGAATCGCTGTGGGCTTTTAGATTTCGCACGCCAATTCTTCTGGCTAGGCGCAGTCCTGCTATGAGGGCTTCATATTCAGCCACATTGTTGGTGACGTTAAAGCTGAACTTAATAGCCTTCATTACTTCAAGGCCTTCGGGACCTCTGATAATTACCCCAGCTCCCTGGTGTTCGGACCCCGAGGCTCCGTCGACGTACAAAGTCCACTCTGGCTCACCTTCGCTTGGATCTGGATGGCTATCTTCGATGGTGGGTACTTCGGCAATGAAGTCTGCCAGAGCTTGAGCTTTTATGGCCTTTCGAGGTTCATAAGTGATGTCGTGTTCGCCAAGCTCTATGCACCATTTGGAAAGCCTTCCCGAATGATCAACTTTTCTCATGACATCGCGTAGAGGTAGACTGCTTCGGACGATGATAGGGTGAGCCTGAAAATATGGTCGCAGCCTTCTTCCTGCTAGCACCAAGGCATATATAGCTTTTTGCAACAGAGGGTACCTGACTTCGGCGCCATGCAGGGACTTGCTTACGTAGTAGACTGGCCATTGCTTCGCCCCCTCTTCTTTCACAAGGACCGAGCTTACGGCTTTTTCTGTGACGGTGAGGTATAACACGAGGGGCTCTCCCTCGCGAGGTTGCCGCAAAGTGGGCAGACCGGCTAAGTAGATTTTGAGTTCCTCCCAGGCCTTTTGGCAGTCTTCACCCCAAGGATGGTCATTACTCCCGAGGTTGTCCTCCTTTTTTGCTGCCTTAGTGAGGACTTTGAAGAATGGTCGACACCGGTCTCCATATCTGGAAATAAACCTGCTGAGGGAGGTTATCCTTCCGGTGAGCCTCTGCACATCTTTTATTGTGGCAGGAGTTCGGAACTCGAGTAGAGCCTTAATTTTTTCTGGGTTGGCATCAATGCCTCTTTCTGATACCATGTACCCAAGGAACTTTCCCGAGGTCACTCCGAAGATGCACTTTTCAGGATTAAGGCGGATCCCGAAGGTTCTGAGTTGGTGGAAAGTTTCCTTTAGATCTGCGACGTGGTCGCCAGGCAGTTTGCTTTTGACTATCATGTCGTCCACATATACTTCCATGTTTCTCCCTATTTGGTCGCTGAAGACCTTGCTCATCAACCTTTGGTAGGTGGCTCCTGCGTTTTTGAGCCCGAAGGGCATCCTGATGTAGCAGTATGTTCCTCCCTCGGTGATGAAGGCGGTTTTTTCTTCATCTTCAGGGTCCATCCTTATTTGATGATACCCACTGAAGGCGTCTAAAAAAGTTAGGAGCCCGTATTCGGCAGTTGAGTCTACCAATTGGTCTATCGGTGGGAGAGGGTATGAATCTTTTGGGCAAGCATCGTTCAAGTTTCTAAAGTCGATGCACATCCGGAGTTTGCCACTTCCTTCTTTTGTGGCAACTACCACATTGCTTAACCATTCAGGGTACTTGACCTCCCTGATGACATCGGCTTCTAACAGTCGTTGGACTTCGGTTTTGACAAAGTTACTTTTATGAACTAAGATGCCTCGCTTCTTTTGCCGGACAGGCTTTGCTTCCGGACTTACTTTGAGGCTATGTTGAATTATGTCAGGGTTTACCCCTGGCATGTCTTTCGGCGAGTAGGCAAACAGATCTTTATTTGTCAGTAGAAAAGAAACAAGTTTTTCCTTGTCACCTTCGGCTAAGTTTTTCCCTATTCGGGTATTTTGGCCTGGGACAAGTTCTACTTTTTTCGTTTCCGTCTTCGCGAGATTCTCTGCCTCACCCTTTTTTGGCATTTTTGCTTCCACAGCTTGCGCGACGTTGTTTGCTGGAGCCTTTCGTGTTTTGACGAACACCTTCCTTACTTCGCCTTGATCTATGAAGATTTCCGCATCTCCATCCTTGGCGGCGAAAGTGACGGTTAAGTACTTGACATCAGGGCGAATGTGCAGGTTTCCCTGTGTCTGTCTTCCAAGGATGGCGTTGTACGATGAAGGGACATCCATAACGATGAACCTTGCCATTGTGGAGGCGTACAACTCTGCTGTCCCAATCACCGAAGTCCCTTTCAGCATCAAAGGGAGATCGATCCATCCGAGGACGGGCAGTTCGGACGGACCTACCCCGAAGGTAGGCGAGGTGACGGGCTTGAGGTTGCTGCTAGATACACCCAACCTCGGCAGCAAGTGTGAAAACAGGACGTCGGCATTTGATCCGTCGTCAAGCAGCACTCTCTTGACGTCCCAGTTTCCTATTCTCGCCATGATCAATATTTCCTATTCTCGCCATGATCAATAATGGGTCGTCATGGGGAAAAATGACGGTGGAACCATCCTTTCGGGCCAGCTTTTTTGTTGGACTTTGATACTCCATGACTGCTATTTCTCTGGCCTTCCTCTTTCTTTCCGAGGATGGTAGTCCCGTCGTAATTGTTTGTATGATTCCCGCTGGAGGTGGGGGCGCCTTTTCGGACTTCGGTTTCTCCGCCTGTCGGAGTCATAGTCCTCATCTTCTGCCTTCCCTTCTTCCTCTCTTCTCCCTTTCGGGGAAGGCATGCGCAGATAATGCCAAAGTTGGCCCTATTTTATCAGCGACTCTATATACTTTTTCAGTTGGAAGCAGTCTTCAGTGTCGTGGCCGTGGTCACGATGAAACTGGAAGAACTTCTTCATATTCTTTCTGTTGTTGGCGGTCATGGCCCGTGGCCGCTGAACCTGAGTTCCCTGCCTTTCCATTGTCATGAGGATGTTGGTCCTTGTGGTGTTCAGTGGTGTGAAAATGGGGAGTTTCCTTCCTCTCGTTCTCCATGGTCGGCCTGCCTGTTCGGTGGGATACCGGGTTTGCTGGTTGGACCCTTCGGCCCGGGTGTGATCGGACTTCGGTCCGCCCATTCTCAGTTCTTCGGCTGTCATGTGCTGTTCGGCCCTTCGGTAAAATTCGCCCAGCGTGTCCGGGGGGTCCTTGGAGAATTCGTAAAACAGCTGTGAGTCCCTCCGAAGGCCCCGTGTCATCGCGAGGATGCGTACTTCGGGCCGAAAGTCTGGGACACTCAAGGCCTCTCTGTTAAATCTCTCGACATAGTCGCGGATGGTCTCTCCAATTCTTTGTGCTATGTCGAACATCTGAACCGGCATCTTCACCGTTGGCCGACTTCCGATAAACTGCTGCGTGAAGGCTGTGGATAACTCCTGGAACTCCGTGATGGTTCCTGGGGCCAATGAATTATACCAGGCTGTTGCTGGCCCAGTGAGAGTGACCTCGAAACATTTGCACAAGGTAGCGTCGTCGGCACCGTGCATCATCATGCTACGTCTGTACTTGGTCAGATGGTCCTGTGGATCAGTACGGCCATCATAAGTTTCTAGCCGAGGTACTCTGAAGTCACCTGGCATGGCTGCCTCAACTATATTTTGGGTGAATGGGGACTCATCCCCACAAAAGGTTCCAGACAGCCTAGCCCAGACGGGTTTGCGGGCCACCTGTTTCTCCACTCTGTCCAACCTCGCCAATATCTTCTCCATAAGGATCGTGGCGCTAGGTTCTTCTTCTGGGAGGGGAGATTGTCGGGGCCTCTTCGGAGAGTGAGTTCAGCGCTGAGGGGATGGGGACCTCTCCTTAGGTGACTGGCTCCTCCTGTGTGTGATTTTGGGTCATCTTGACCCTGCTTGTCCCGGAGCCATGCCCCGAGGGGCATGTTTTCTGTTGAAGACTCCTCTCATGGGTCTCCGCATCCCGAACTACGATGGGTTGGTTTGGGACTTTTTTCCCGAGGGTGTGCTGGCGAAGGAGGCCTTTGGGCTTGAGCTTGTTGCGGCCACCTTCGGTCTATCTGTTGTGTCATTTCAGCCACAACAGAACGTTGGAAGTCAGGCAGAAAGCTCATAGTTATGACCAGAGGACGCTCTTCCTCAGGCGTGGAAGTCCCTGGGAGGGCTCGCTCAGCGGCCGGTTGGACTTCAGGCGCGGACGGGGAACTCGGGAGTCCCTTGTCCTTAGAACGCCGAGTCTCAACGACGGCGACCCGAGGATGGTTTCCCACAGACGGCGCCAAATGATGCCCTGAGACATCTTCACTGGAAGGCATGGTGACTTCCGGGAGGACTTCCTGTGAGGGAGAGCGTCTGGAGTTGAGGTTTCCCAGGGGAATGTGCCTGAAAAGCTCAGAGAAGAGGGTTAGGAGGTCCCCGGGGTGCTTTTCCGGGGAGGAGCCTCCGACGCCCAAGTCAGTTTCCTGAGAAGGTAAGGGGGAAGCACTAGAGTTTTTAGTGGGCTTGCCTGTATTTTCTCAAGGAGGAGGAGTCGAACCTTTTGCCAGGGTCTGTTCCCTGGTATTTATAGAGAAGCCCAGCCCGTTCAGATGACGACACGTGTTCGGTCGGATGTTCTCTGAGTTTCTGGGCGTAGGGGGCGAGTAGCTGGTGACAGGCTCCTTGAGTCTTGAACCGAGACAGGTCGTGACAAGACCTGGACGGCGTCGGCGTGTCAAATCGCCGTTTGAGGTGACATGTAGCGTCTGTGGGCGGCATGTCAGAGGCTCCTTAAATGCTCATGCCGTACTCCCGAGGTCCTCTGGGCGAGGTCATTCTTTGACACGAACGCCCTTCTTCGGGAGTTATGCTCATGCTTTTGGGGGGTTCCCTTGTTCGGAGGTTCCACCTTCGGGGAGATTCCCTTCTGTTTGCGATAGCTAATTCTCTGTAACCGAAGGTGATCCGTTCGGTCCCCCGAGGGAGCCGGCACCACCTTTGCGATCCCTGGCGTTCTTGCTGAAGTTCCAAGTTCGGGGTGCTTGGCTCCGTTCCTTCCGAGGTTAGTGATAATGTCTCTTTCGGGTGACGCCAGGCTTCCTGATCATACTGACGGCAGGAAGTACGCACTGGGAGAGGAGATGGTCCTTGGGCTATGAATAACCTCTCTTAGCAGGTTTATTTCCAAGTATGGAGACAGGTGTCGACCATTCTTCAAGGTCCTCACTAAGGCAACAAAAGAGGAAAACAACCTCGGAAGTAATGATCATCCTTGGAATAAAGACTGCCAAAAGGCCCGGGAAGAGCTCAAAATCTACTTAGCCAGCCTACCCACTCTGCAACAACCTCGCGTGGGAGAGCCCCTTGTGCTATACCTCACCATCACAGAAAAGGCTGTGAGCTCGGTCCTTGTGAAAGAAGAGGGGCCGAAGCAATGGCCGGTCTATTATGTAAGCAAATCCCTGCATGGCGCCGAAGTCAGGTATCCTTTGTTGCAAAAAGCTATATATGCCTTGGTGCTGGCAAGGAGAAGGCTACGACCATACTTTCAGGCTCACCCTATCATCGTCCGGAGTAGTCTACCACTTCGGGATGTCATGAGGAAGGTTGATCATTCCAGAAGGCTCTCCAAGTGGTGTATAGAGCTTGGTGAACACGACATTGTTTATGAACCTCGGAAAGCCATAAAAGCTCAAGCACTGGCAGACTTCATCGCCGAAGTACCCACCACCGAAGACAGCCATCCGGATGCACCGAGGTGCTAAGCCACCCGAGCATCACAGTGCTGGGCATATCAACTTCGGGAAAAGGCTGGCAAGACCCGATAAAAAGATATCTCACCGACAATATGCTCCCCGAAAACCCCAGTGAAGCTGCCAAAATCCGAAGACGCTCCGGCCGATTCTTCCTAATTGGCGCAGAATTATATCGGCAGGGATATGCAAACCCACTGGAGAGGTGTGTTGGTGAAGAGGATACTGAAATGATCCTCGAAGAAGTACACGAAGGCGCTTGTGGTTTGCACATCGGAACCAACGCCCTTGCAGCAGTAATACTTCGGCAAGGATACTTTTGGCCTACCCTGAGAAAGGACGCTAGGCAGTTCATCCGGAAATGCGGTAATTGCCAAAGACACGCAAATATCCAGAGGGCACCCTCGGAATTGGTGACTTCGGCTGATTATCCTTGGCCTTTCGCAGTCTGGGGAATAGACCTCATTGGGCTGCTCCCAACAGCTCCTGGAGGCGTAAAATTCTGCGTAGTAGCAGTAGACTATTTCTCCAAATGGGTCGAGGCAGAACCCCTGGCGACTATCTCGGCAAAAGAAGTGCAGAAGTTCGTATGGAAAAACATTGTATGCAGATTCGGCATACCGAGGGTACTTGTAGCTGATAATGGGTCCCAGTTCACAGATAAAGGATTCCAGGAATTCATCAGTGACCTCGGAACAAAAATGCACTTCGCCCTAGTAGCTCACCTCCAAAGCAATGGGCAGGTAGAAGTATCTAACAAGACCATAAAAGATGGTCTGAAAAAGAGACTAGGGGAAGTAAAAGGGAAATGGATGGGAGAGCTCCAAAGCGTGTTATGGAGTTACCGAACGACACCCCGAAGAGCCACAGGGGAGACCCCCTTTTCACTCGTCTTCGGTACAGAGGCCATCGTCCCAATCGAAGTCGTGCGACCGTCGGTATGGGTGCAAGTATTCGATGAAAGTGGAAATGACCTTGGCTTAAGAACCAAGCTTGACCTTGTCAGCGAACACAGAGAAATAGCAGAGCTGAGAAGAAAAGCTTTTCAGCAAAGAGTGGCCGTGGCTATAAACTTACGAGCCAGGCCAAAGGAAATCAAGAAAGGAGACCTCGTTCTTCGAAAGGCTGACTTCGCACCCCGAAGGTCCTCCCACGGAATACTTCGCGCAAATTGGGAAGGACCTTATCTGGTTCTTGCCAAAGTACGAAAAGGCGTCTACAGACTTGGCGACGCCGAAGGCGTAGAATTAAAAAATACCTGGCATTCCGATGCCTTGAAAAAATTCTATGCTTAAAGTTTCACGAAAGAATTGTGTTGTACAAATTTGGAAATTATGCTAAGCACAGAAGTTTCTTAGAAAAATTCTCAAGTATAAAAAGTGTACAAGCCAGAATTCCGCGAAGGCGTTTGCCGTAATAAGTGCATATATGATTTCCCGAAGTCCCTTGAGCGATCACGCTCGGGAAAAATGGTAAACGAAAAATCTCGTGAAGGTGCTCGCCGAATTAAGCGCAGATATGATTTTCCAAAGTCCCTTGAGCGATCATGTTCGGGACAAAGGGGAAAACGAAACATCTAGCAAAAAGACTTTGCCAAAAAATCTTCATTAAGGTGAGTCGGCTTACAGAGAAGAAAAAGTACAAAAAGAAGAAGAAAAAGGCGAGGAGTCCTAGGACAAAACTAAGGAATCTCGGCGTCCCGAGAGCCACCAGCCCCTACGTCCTTGTCCACCACCTTTGGCGCCGGAATAGAAGAAGGCAAGTTCAGGTGCTCAATGTTGGACCAGGACCACCGAGGCGCCTCGGGAATGTTTAGAGCCTCCAAGAAAGGGAGGTCCAGATCGGGGAACCTTTGAAGAACTTGGTGCCGAACAAGGCAAAACCCGTCCTGGAAAGCGACCTTGGCCATCTGGTCAGACTTGTCCTTCTCGACCTCAAGTTCCTCAAGATCCTTCTCCAGATTCACGACCTCCTTCTTCAGTGCCTTCATCTTCTTTTTCCTCGGCTCCTTCTTCAAAGAATCAACCTCGGCTTGGAGCTCGGCCTTCTCAGCAAGCGCCTTCGCCAGGAGAGCGTCAGATTCCGACTTCTCCTTTAGATGCACCTCGTTTACCGAAATCATCTCCGCCACCTGGGAGCCGAGGTCAGGGCCCCAGTAAGCATCCCCTTCGAGATCTCTTTGGCCATTTGCTGGCAGTCTCCGAAGTACAAATTCATGTCCTCCGTAAATGACCAGAAAGGCTCCTTCGGGATCTTCCCTTGCGGGACTTTAGCATCGCGGAGCGCTCGCCTCCGGGCGTGTTGGGCCGCCCAGCCCGGAGTAAGTGACTCCCCTGCATGACAAAAACAAGAAGCTGGTCAAGACAAGTACATCCCAAAATTCAAAAACTAAAGACATCACACTTTGCCTGAGAAAGCGAACCTGGCTCCACCTGGACAATGTCATCGCCAGAGTCCGGGGCCTCATCGGTGTAGATCTCCTTGCCTTTCCGTTTGCGCTGCTCCTCGGCAGAAGGAACCTCTACCACGGCATCCAGAAGGGCCTGCGACGAGGTAGGCCTCTGAGAAGGGACGTCGGTCGGGGGGACGTCGGCAGCAACCTCGGGCGGCGGAATGGCAGCAACCTCGGGCTCCTCGCTTGCTCCTCGAGAGTTTCCGAACGAGGAGGGGGAATAGTCTTCTTCGCCCGTTTGGCCGAATGCCCAGCCCCAGTCGCTTTCCACCTTCAGGAAGCAGCCTTCTTGGTCTGCTCACCCTTCTCGACTTAGCCAGTGAAAAGGGCTTTGTAGAAGGCAGCAGTGCCGTCGCCCATCTCTGGAAAAGAAAGAAGATATCAGCGTGAGTCCAAGATGAAAACCATAACAAAGGGAGTCGGAGATAACTTACTCTCGAAGAAAGTTTCGTAAGTAATTTCCTCCCGAAGGAGTTGCACCAGCCAGGAATCCTTCCCAGTGATGGCAGGAGCCTGCATGTCGAGGTCCGTTTCGTGCTCCTTCACTACCCCTAACTCCCGAAGAACTTCCTCGGTCATTAGCTTCCAATTGATGGGGAAGGGGTAGAGAGAGTGCGAAGAGACCTCGGGACCCCAGTCAGAGATAGCGCGGATACGTCCGTCGAAGTCCGCAAAGATAGGAGCCAACTCCGGAGTTAGCATTATCCTCGGATCTACGACGTCCATCTCCAGCTTTCCCTGAGCGCACTTGGTCGGAACATGCGACCAAGCCTCCTCCATCTTCAGAAAGAAAAAATTTTGCTGCCACCCTCGCCAGCTGTCCTTGGTGGCAAAGGTGAACATATATTTTTTGCTCCCGGATGCCCGAGGTAGCATAAAATAAAAGCCACCCTTCGGGACCACGAAAAGCTTGTAGTACTGCATAAAAATAACAAAGTGGGGCTCTATCCCGAAGACGCCACACATGCAAATCAAGGCATTGAAATAGCAGTACGAGTTTGGGGGAAGTTGATTTACGACAATGCCATGGAATTGGCAGAAGTCGCAAATCATCTTCGGAGGAGGGTACCGAAGTCCGGCCTTCAGTTGGGCTCGGAAAACGGTAACCTCATTACTACGGTTCGAAAAGAAAAATTGGTCAGAACGTGGAAACCTCGTAACGGCATACGAAGGAAGAAAGAACTTCTTCTTCCATTTTTCTAGTTTTTTGGGGGTGGTGCAGCAAGGGTGAGACAAAAGGGGTTGCCAGCTCTCAGGAACAGGCATGTTGGCTGAAAAATGAGTTCGAAAAAAGGAAAGAAAGAAACTTCCGGAAAAACTCTAAAAAACAGAGGATTCTAGAAATCAAAAACCCACCAAATGACTTGCCAAAATCTGGGTTTAAAGTCACCGTCATGAAAGATCGCCGGAAAAACCTCTGTCAGACAGCGCCACCGCGGAAAGCAGGGAAAAAAACAGTTGCAAGCAGGGAAAAGAGTAGAAGCAAAACCAAAAAAGGAACTTATGATGGAATGGCTATATATAGGCTGAAAGTGGGTAGACGAACCGGCGTCATAAGTACCCCTTGAAGGCGAACAGTCACCGTAACTGTTCTCTGCGCCCGAAAAGACGCGCCCTCTGTAACCGACGTGACTCTCCTCCAATGACAGTCTGCCACGTGTCAGCCACTGCGCCTAAATAGGGGACATGTCTTCTGACACCCCTAAAAAACTGGGACGCGCCGCTCCAGACTGACACGCCTGGTCATGAGACGCGACGTTGCATAGACCTGCGAAAGGAGAAAGGAAAGAAGTAGGTTGCCTCGAAGACACCAAAAGACAGGCTATGGCCGAACAGCCCATATCTTCGGGCAAAAGGTGTATCTTTGGCACAGGTTTTACTCCCTAAAAACTCCCAAAGAGCATCCTCGGAAAGACTACAAACCAAAGTCTCCACTTCGGCTTTCTAAAGGGGGGCATGTGATAGCCGAAGGGCTATCACCTCTATCTGACCCGAACTCGGAGCGTCAGGAAACTCGAGGATACTATTAGCCCCCCGAGGTACTAAACAGATCGCCTTTTAGAGATGAAGAATCAGCTATTGCAAGCCAAAGAGGATCTCCCCGAAGGCGAAACCCTGAATCAGGGAACTCCCCGAACTACGGGCATATTTCCCGAAGGGGCATCATCCGCGCCAGAGGACGACCTTGTCTAGGGACTTCGGGAGTACGGCATGAGCATTTAAGGAGCCTCTGACATGTCGCCCACAGACGTTACAGGCCGCCCCAAACGGTGGTCTGACACACCGGCGCCATCCAGGTCCCGTCACGACCTGTCTCGGCTTAAGGCTCAAGAAACCTGCCACCGGCTACTTGTCCCCTACGCCCAGAAATTCAGGAAAGATCTGACCGAACACGTGTCATGATTTGAATGGGCCGGATACTCATATAAATACCAGGAAATAAACCTGGGCAAAGGATCGATCCTTGAGCAGACTCCTCTCCTTGAGAAAACACAAACAGGCAAGGCCTTTCTACTTTTCAGGGCTCCTCCCTTATTTTCTTTCAGGACACTGACTTGGACGTCGGAGGCTCCTCCCCGGAAACACACCCCGGGGACCTTCTGACCCCCTCCTCTAAGCTTTTCAGGCACGCTCCCCTGGGCAGTTCGAGACTCCAGGCGGTTTCCCTCCCAAGAAGTCCCTCTACAAGTCTCAATGTCACTCCACGAAGATGTTGACCGGCATCACCTCCCCCATGGTGGGATAACCCCAAAATTCCACCCTTAGACTTAAGTCAAAAGCTTGAACACCTTAGGGTTTACACTAGGACATTTAGGTCCTTATTTAGTGTTTCCTTTGTTCAAACTTGTCTTCCATAAGGAATTTGGTCCTCCAATAGCACTTTCATACCATTTATATCCTTCCCATAACTCTCCAAGTCTCTTTCTTGAGAGTTTTGCAATTGAGTACCCGAATTTCCAAAACCTTACAAAAAAGTCCATAGGTTGCTTGACAAACAAGCAATCCTTAAGGCTTTTCTTAGGGACCAAGTTACCAACTTGGAACACTTTTAAGGAGGTGTTGATCATGCCTTTTAACCCCCACACTTCAATCACTATGGTGAGAATTACACAATATAATGGTTTTTAGCCATTATGACACACTTGTAATTCTCCCATTTTGTGAGGTGGTAACAATCACTCTCCTAAGACCAAGCTTAATGTTGAGGAGGGCTGCCATAATGATTTGCATATGTTTGTTGCATGTTTTATGGACTAACCAATGTTAATTGTTGGTGCCTCATTTTACGTGTTTATTGTTTGTGTTTGGCTACTACATTTGGTTTTTTTATGTTGGATATATGCATCGTGTTTCTTGTGTTTTAGTGTCTTTGGATATAGATGATTCTAATTGTTAGATTACCTTATGGGTATATGTGTTCTCCTTAATAAGTTACACAATGAAACTTACTCCCTCAAATCTGCCCATTTCAGGTTCAGAGGAAAGATCACATTCAAATTGACCCTTGTGGTTTGAGTTTTGAAATGAAATTTCAGGTATTTGAACTTCATGTATCTAGTTGTGATCTGGAAATTTTGGTGATTTTAAAAGAACATTTGGTATTTTTAGTGATGGTGCTTATTATATTACACAGCAGCTTTCTAGCATCCTATTTTCTAAAGGGCATTGTTTGTCAAGCTCTCCTGTAAGTTGGGTGAGTGTTTTAGCTGAGTTAAGGTCATTATGTAGTGCATTGATGCATGTAAACGTAATATATGTAATGTTGAAACAAGTATATGAAAATTTGAGGACTATTTTGCTGTGTATCTGAATGTGGTGCACAAGCTGTGTAAGTGTGAATGATAGGCTGTTTGTTTGTAAATTCTATGTTGGCCACATAAAGTTGGTAAATGCAAGAGCATGTAATTCCTATGTGTAGTCAACATCTATTGGATAGCCTTGGAGGGCTTGCTCTTTGTGAATGAAGTGTTTGCACACATATGAAATTTTGTATGGGCATAATGGTCTAAAAGTGGACAGAATTTTGACCTTACACTCAAAGTTCTATATATCCCTGTGTAGAATGAATATTCCTATGAAATTTTGGAGCTTTGGAATTTCTACATTTGGAGCCCTATAGCCAAATTTATTATGTTGCAAACTTGGCTGAGTTACTGTACATTTAGTTAGAATTTTTTAACTAAGTTTAAAAATCTATAACTTGGTTCATAGGTGGGCTATTGATGTAAAACCAAATTCCTTGGCTTGGTTTAAGTCTTTAATTGATAATGAAGTAAATAAAATTAGGGGGTATGTGGCTAGATTAATATATTTTTTTGGAGGAAATTTTTGATTCAGTGGCTAGTTACTTAAACTTAACAAGATTGCCTAATGTATGGTAGCCAAATTAAGACTTGTGCTAGTGTTTTCCTTCCTTACTACCATGGTGTGCATAAAATGTGAATATGTTTGTAATGGTTGGACCAATATGCAAGCATTTACATAGTGCCTAAGAGGGCCACTTGGGTATGCACACTAAGTGTATTATTTTGATGGCCTACCGAACATACCAACCTTCGGAGTTTTAAATGCACAATTTTGGCACCATAACTGGACTACCCCGGAGTGGGTAACAGATGTTTCCCTGTTTTATTTGGCCTACACTATAGCCCTCATCCTTATTTCAATGTCAAGCATTAGGCCAACATAATCTCTCTCAAAATACTTAGCCTTACAGCCCCAACATTCACGAGGGTGCATACAAGAGTGTGCCAAAGAGTCTCTTAGTGCTATTTCTTGGAGCACTTTGGTTTCCTTCTTGCTTTTGCCTTACATTGCAACCCTCCTTATTGTTTTATCATTTAGTAGCCATACCCCCTTGTTTCCCTTGAGGCACTTGGTATTAGTGTCACGCCCCAAACTGCCCCAGGCCCATCTGGGCCCAAATATCAAAGCTTGCAGCGGAAGTTATTCATTTAGAAGGGGCTTTATTATTCATTACGAGCACCTATGGCGTGAGTCCAGGATCTATTCTGGTTCTAGCTTGATTGATTATTTACCTTCAATATGTTATCAGGGTGCTCTTTAGAGTCAAGTTAGTACCTAAGTAGGATTTCAAGTGTTCCATTCATGATTTTATCCTGCTTACATGCATTCTTCATCACAAAGCATACTTTATTCCAATTCAACATAAGCTTCTCCTGTCATATTTTCACATGCTCATTTCATCCAAGTTACATATAGCCATACACTTATTCCACTAAGTGCATCAGATGTGTGTTCATCAAGTGTACTATTTCAATGCATGGCAACCAAGAAGCCCATATTCCATTTCAAGTTTGAAAACCATATTTTCATATCCATGAGCATTCTGCCAGTCTAGTACACATAACACAATCACCCATCAAGAATTCCACCTGTATGAATTCAAGCATACTTCTCATATAATCATCCTTCAAAGTCATCACCATCATATATCATCATAATCATCTATCCAAGGCAAAATTCATCATCATAAGTCATCCAGAACTATGCCTATCCATAGAACAGCAAACAAGCATCACTTACTTGGAAAACATACCAAGGAATGCTTCATGTCTAAGTTTATCCAATGTTCATGTTTTACAGATCAAGTTTTCATAACTACTTAATCTGCAAACTAATATCACATGGAACACAATCCACCTATAGACCTTGTTCCCACAACTTCTAGACTCCATATCCTTCACAGGTAAGTCCACAACATTAGCTTGATCCACAAGCAATCTATATCACATAAGTCTCTTTGAACCAATGACTATATTGAGTGACACTATACACATACCCAACCCTTTAGCACATTGTAACGAGTACTCTGGTACTCTACGCTTGATCTATCAAGCCACCCATTTCCTGAAAAAGGTATAATAGGGCGGGTGAGTTATAAAACTCAGTAAGAATCCCGACGGCATCCAACGCCTAGTGAGGTAAATACTCATGACTTTCAAAGTCATCATATGGCTTCCAAAGCCTAAACTTGTGCCAAGAATGTAATGGCAATTAATCCATATTCCTGCAAAGGAAAACACTAAAACAAAGAAAACACAAGATATAGCACAATAACAATAACAATAATAATATGGCTCAGCATGCACAAACAATTTCAAAGAAGCACACAACTCAACACACACAACACTGTCCTCGCAACATCATGTTCCATGTCATCGTGGCATCGCAAGCATTAGCATAATCCATGCCACTAATCCCGGCATGCCATTTATGTTTATAACCTACTGAGCGCTCCTTAGCTTAGGAATTGAGTTGGCCAAACTCAATTCCTAGCCCTAAATGCTTGCTAATTACTCATGAGTAAACCATAACCATAGTCGCCAAAGCATCACTACTTCATCCATTATGCACTTATGTGCCCAATTATTCAACTAAGAAAGTATCATGAGTCCTCACAAAAAGTAACAACCACATAGCCCTGTCATGCACACCTATGGTCATTTGGTTCTTTGACCATCACATAGGGGCACTAATACTCACAATGAAAGGTCATGGAAAATATACCATGCAAAGAGTGAGTATAAGGATTCTTACGACCATTTGTGTAACCTTTGCTCATTGCCTTTGCCTCGCTTTGCTTTGTTTGTTGTTGGAACTTTGCCATTTCCTTAATGGACTCAACCTCTACTTAAAGAGGTAAGGCCCAAATTAGCCTTTTCTATGAACTGAGGCCCAATCTTTTGTGAACTCAGGCCTACATTGGCCTTTTCCTGGAAATCCAGGCCCAATTTGCACCTTTCTGGAATTCTGGCCCAACTTGGCCTTTTCTGGAATTCTGGCCCAACTTGGCCTTTTCTGGAACTCAGGCCCAACTGGCCTTCTTTGGAACTCAGGCCCACTTGGCCTTTTAAGTTCTCTCAGGCCCACTTGGCCTTTTTACTTCTCAGGCCCACTTGCCTTTTAATTCATTTTCTGGACTCGGCCCAACTTAGCATTTAGGCCCAATTTTATCTTTTCAGGATTTGGCCCATTTAACTTCCTCAGGATTTGGGCCCATATTAACCTTTTCAGGATTTAGCCCATTTGCCAATAATGCCATTATGGCCCAAATAGCCCATTTAAGAGTTTCTGGACCAAGAACACTTGGTTTTCAATTTGGGCCTTCAAATTTATCTCTTGGCCGAATTTGTCCCATTATTTCCTTCTTTTGCTCAATTGAGTCCCACAAGTTTTCTGAGGACCATTTATGCCAAGAACACTTGGCTAACACCAATTTTTCACCAACTTGTCCTTATGGCCGAATCTATCATCATACTTTCTTCACCATTTTGGCTTCACATTTTGCTATGAACACAAAAATGCCAAGAACACTTGGTTTGCACACACAACCACCAAAAATTGGCACTATGGCCGAATGCATTCTCCATTTTTTCTTTGTGATTTTTTCTTTACAAGTCTTCTAGGACTCAAAAAAATGTGCCAAGAACACTTGGCTCCACATGGCTAACTTGCCAAGACATTAAATCTACAACATGGCCGAATCTTCTAGTGCTCCCATGGCTTACAAAATTTATCCTTTTTGCATCCAACTTTTGGCCATTGTCTTGTACACTCACAAGAACATCTTCACTACCGAGAACACTTGGTTTCAAGCTTGCATGCCAAAAATACCCATTTGGCCGAAAATACATCTTGCTTTTCCTTGCATCTTTTGCTTGTTTCCTTGCTTGGAATGGTCATACAAGCCTCGAGGCACCAAGAACACTTGGTTTCATGCCTCCAAACACCATGAACATTCATGGCCGAAAGTTCCATCCATGCTTTTCTTGGAGTTCTCCTCCATTTCTTTGCTTTTTATGGCTTAAAAGTGCCATGCATGCCTTGAACTCTCAAGTTGAGTCCAAGAGTACTATGGATCCTCCATGGCCGAATCTTCACTTGATTTTCCTTGCAAAAAATCCAGCATATCCAAAGCATTAGAGAGTAATATCTAGCTCAAAACACATGAAATCATCAATGAAAACATGATTCACTTACAACCTTGTTTATGGCCAAATTTTGAGCTCCATTTTTCTTGATGTTCTTCTTCATCTTCTTGCTCCTCATGGCCTAGAAATGCCATACATGTAAGGAGCTCTTGAGGTGAGCTCAAGAACACCAATTTCTCTCCATGGTCTAATCTTTTCAAGCATTTCATCATGGGTTTTCTTTGATTTCTCACTTGGTTCTTGGTTTAGATGTGTTTAGGAGTACGAAATCACTACAAAATCGTGTTTGCATGTGGAAAAGGAGTTGGTTTGCTCATGGCCGAATCTTAGAAGCAAGGAAGAAGATGATGAACTTGGAAGAACACCATGGCTGGTTTTTAGAGATAAGGGAGAGCAAAGTGAGCTAGAGAGAGAGTGAGGTAAGTGTTGAAATGATTTTGGGAGTGTATGGCCGGATGTATGCTTGGCAAAATGGAAGAGAAATGAAACTCAAAATGCAAATGTGCATAAATGCATATTCAAGGAGGATGGCCGGCCATGTAATTCAAAGTGGGAGGAGATTTAGTCAAATGCAATAATTCTTGGACAAAAGAAGGTGGTGTCCCATCAAGAAAAGAAAACCCAATAAACAAATCCATTTGCTTCCTCCAAGGTGCCATTTTGTTTAATTTTTTGTGGTATGGCCGAATTTTTGATTCAAATGGATGGGAGAATAGTCAAATGTTCATTAAGGAATTGATTTGACAAGTGATGGTGAGGAGAAATAAAATAATGTAAAGTGGGAGACAAAGACTAGTAAAAAATGATGGGCAAAATATTTGTTTATGGTGATGGTGGGGTCAAATCCATGTGGGCAATTTAAATAATGTGGGTGGAGGTTTATATGGCCATTTTAAATAGAAAAAATCTTGTGATGGCCGGCCATGGCACAATTTGCCATGAAAACTGGCCAAATCTCACCTTTAGTCCTCAATCTTTCTTCAATTCTTCAATTGAGTCCCTCAACTTCATAATTTGCCATTTTCATCACCAAAACTCTTGGCCTAAGCCAAGCAAAATTCCTAGAGTGTCCAACACTCATTAATGCCCATTCATTAATTAATTCCATGTCTCCTCAATTTAATTTCTAAGTTTCCAAATTAGGAAACTTTTTATTTCCACTAATCCTCTTAACCCGGAACTTAGTCATTTAGCCCTTTCCGGGTGTAACAATTAGAGCCTCTGTAGTTACACAAGTGCTCACAGAAGTATGCTTAGGAACCCCTATGCCCCTGATTGGTGCTCCCTTAATTTTCTTGGGCTTTTTGCCATCTTTTCTTCATGTTGTGAGCCTTCACTTTCAATCCATGTTAGCACTTAGTTTTAGTACTTTTTGGTTCACAAGTATAGTGTAGTAGCCTTAGGCTGCCTATGGCTGCCTGCTGCCCAAGATCGTTAGGAATTTGAGGAATCCCCGGGTTTTGGTTTGTAATTATTGGTTTCTTTGTGTGTGGTAAAAACTAATGCACGTGACCTAAGCTTACTAACCTAGATGCTAGCATTAAATAATCCATGAGTAGCTTCGACATGGAAATTTACACAAATTAAAAAATTCAAAACAATGGCGGTACCACACTTAAAAAAATTGTAAAACTAGCCAAAGCCATAAACATGTTTTCTAAATGCAACAACCCTATGCCCATTACTCAGTTATGTATGTACATGAATTACAAACCAAAACACAAAACTAACCATTGTTGCTTAAGGCATCTAGTACAATTAAGTACCAGAGCATAACCTACAAAGATGACTATACTAGGTTGACCACCTGAACTCTACCTCTTAAGTGCCCATAGCCTTAACCTACACCTTGTGGTCCTAGATCAACTGCTGCTCAAGGTTAATCCAACATAGTTAGTACATAATGTAGCCAATGAACCTAAAGATATAAACTAGCAAGTATAACTCATACCTAGTTAACTAGCCAACAACCATCTTGGGTTGCTAGCCAAACCACCAATACCTGCACAGATAAACTAAGGGGTAAGATCATAGATTCTCAGTAAGGGGTCAGGGGGGTGACCTACAAAAGAAAACACTAGAGGACAATGGACAACAAATGTCACAAATCTACTGTGAGCTTATAACGGTCTGAGGATTAATATATGCGCATATAGTCGGGTCTGTTGGGACCCTTACACATCCTAGTCCTTTCCTAGCGAGTTTTGGCCCTTAACTCTGTTAGGCACCTCCTAAATGCTTGGCTTAGGCCAAGGAGAACCAAGGAAAATGAGAGAAAATAGAAAAGAGGAAGTAAGAGGGACTATGAAACTAGTTCAGTGACTTATGTGCAAAATTGGAGACTTTCAAGGCCTAAATGCACATAGGAGGGAATTATGGAAAAACAGGCAGAAATCCAAGAAAGGGGATCAAATTGTACACTTGCGTAAGTGATACAATTAAAACTACAAACTTGGAAAGTGGAAGTTTCGGCCATGCAAAATTTATGTGGACTAGTGTAATACTATGTCAAATTGTGGTAGACAACCATGATGACTATGTCACATCATGTCTGCCACTAATGGGAAATGTCATTTCCTAGTTGGTTTAACTAGTTCTTAAACTAGTTACACTGGCCGGTTAGCACATGGAATTAATTGACTTTATGGCATCTTTGTTTTACGCTTGGCATTTAAAGCCACGAGAGGACTTAAGTGACAAGGAAAACCATGTTTTAGTGGTGCATGTGTGATTGTGAGAGCTTGAGGACTCCTTTGAGCCATGCAAAATAGGTGAAGGCCGAGAGGGACAATATGGCTAGACTAATACAAGTTTTGTGCCCGAATTGCCTAAGTCATTTGGGTGCTTTTCGTTTCGGGCTTCTTTGCTCTCACTTGGCCGAGACCTTGCTCAAGAACTCCTCTCACCATTTGCTCTTGTAATCCAAGCAACCTTGAAGGAAATTGAAGAAGGCAAGCTTAGTTTCGGCGTTTGTTTCACTTGGAGTCAAGTTGTGTTCATGAGGAAAAGGTGAAGGGCCGAGCCATTCAAGCTAGGTTTGAGGTAATCTCGTTATCTTCCTTGAATCCATGGTAATTGCTTCCATGAACAAGGATTTGAGTGCTCAAATGTTATTAAGTTGAATGAATTGAGCAATTGAGATGTTGTTGTGGAAACCTAGTTATGGCCGAAAGGATTAATGGTTGCAACTTGATGTTCTTTGTTGTGTACATGGAAATTAATCCATGTTTAAGGCTAATTGGTGCCTATGTGGTCTTATACTAGGTTGTTTTGAGCAAGTAACATCAAGTTGAGCAAATTTGAGCTTGGCCGAAAGGTTCATCTTTGAGGTAAATCATGTTCTTCTTGTGTTTACATGGCATTGATGCCATGAGTAATGTTAGTTGATGACTTGATGGTCATGTGTTGGTTTAGAATGATGAGGAACATTGATATGTGAAGTTTAGCTTTAAGGCCGAGGGCTTGAAGTGGCATAGATTAGTGCCCATTGCTTGAATACATGGTAATGATGCCATGAAACATTAGTTATTGATGTTTTGATGTGTATATGTGGAGTTGGTTGATAGAGAACATATGTATGTGAAGGTGTGCACTTTGGCCGAGAACTTGACTTGGTATATCATGATGTACTTCAATGAGTTACATGGTAATTGTGCCATGAGCATTGTCATTTGATGGCCACTTGAGCATGTTTTGGGTTAGTTGGATGAGTGACACAAATATGTGAAAATGTGTACTTTGGCCGAGAGCTTAGTTTATGGTAACATAGTGCATTTCACTTGGTTACTTGGTAATACTACTACGAAAAATGTTCATTGGTGATTAGAGTACTATGTGGTGTAACAGAATGATGGGCAGTACATATATGGACATATTGGAAACTTTGGCCGAGAGCTAAAGTGTGTGCATTCTAGTGTTCTTCATTTGAATCATGGTGGTTTAATCCATGGATGTGCATGATAATGCCTATGTGTTGTTATGCTAGGCATTGTGATTGAAGAGCACTTGGACATTTGAAACTTGGTTGAGACCGAGAGCTATCTAAGGTAGGGTTCACTGGCACTTGACTTTGCCTGGTAATATACACTATGAATCAAGTGTCTAGAGTGGCTAAGTGATGGTTAAACTTGCCAAATGACCTTAGTTGCTTGATGGGCTTAGTGTTTATACTTGGTTGCTTCGTTGATTAGCTAATTAACTATGGTACATGTACTAGAAATGCAAGTAAATGTGGCCTATTTGCTTGGCATTTTGGGAGCTCCAAATGGAAATGGTGTTTTGGTAAGTTTGTGTGCAAGAAATGCACATGGGTACATGTACGGCTTATATGGCCGAGAGCTACAATGTGGAGTGTGGGTGTGTATTTGTGTGCTTTGGTGTTTCTATGTGCATGCTAACCCCATTTATGAACTATTTGACATAGTTACCCATCTTGTATATGTATATGCCTGTTTTTCTTGTCTTGGTGTTTGTTTTGCAGGTTGAGCTATCTAATGGGAGGTTAAGCTTTGAGTGATTACTCAACTTAACTAAATAGACTCAATATGAGTTGTGTTGACACCCAATTTCGTCCGGCCTTTTAAAAAATTTTAAAAAAAATTTATTAAAAAAAAAATTTTATTATTATTATTATTATTATTACTGAAAATTTGTAATTAGTTTAAAATACATTTTTGTTTTGTGAAGATTTGATTTAAAATGATATATATATGTATATGTGTATGTTTGAAAGAAAAGAAAATTTTAGGAAAAGAATGACAAAAAATTAAAATTTTGAGGTAAAAATGACAAAATTGAGAAGTTTCGGGCAAAATTGACAAATTATGAAAGTTCCAGGAGCTTTGGGTAATTTTTCGCGTCAATTTTTGGGCCAGACGGACGTTTCTGGCCCAAATTGACAGAAAACGACAAAATTGTCAAAATCAGAAGCTTCTGATACTTATCCAGAGGATAAGAAACCTAAAGGACTGAAACTGTCATTTTACCAATTGAAGAGATAAGTTTTGATTATTTTTATTATTTAATTAGGAACAGTTCAGCCAAAATTCCTCTATAAATAGGGGTCAAAATTTGAGGCTGAACACAGAAAAAAAAATAGAGAGAAAGCTTAGAGCTCCGTTTAAAAAAAAGGGAAAATCACAGCCTTAGTTCCTACCCTCTCCTTCCTCTTCCCTGAAGACCAAAACTTTTCTGTTTTCACGTTTTAAACCCCGTCCCCAATATTTCCGTTTTCTCTCACTCTCTCAGTTCACCGTTTTTTTTTCTCTCCTCTGCCGCTGTCATCCGGCCTAGCCACGCCCGCCGTCGCCGTCCCGCGGCCGTCGGTCGCTGCCCCGCCGTCGCCGTCGCTCTTTCCGCCTTCGCCGTCGCTCCCCATCGCCGACGCAACCTCTCCACGTTTCTTTGCTTTGCCGCCGCCGTCGATCTCGCCGCTCCAGCAGTCCCACGTCGCCGTCGCCCCTCAGCCCTTTGCCCCGCCGCCCCACGCCGCCTCGCCGCCACGCCTTCGCCGCCGTGTCCAGCCCCGTTAACCGTTGCGTTTTTCCCCCCCGCGTTCCGCGTCGTTCTGTGACAACAGAATTCAAAATTTGTTTTCAAAAGGGTAAACTCTCATTTAATCCTTTATCTTTTCAATTTCTTTCACTTTGATCACTAACCTTTTATTTTGATCTTACAGAATTAATTATCAACTCTTTTAATTTTTACTTGTTTATTTATTTGTTTATTATTGTTATTATTACTAACCCTTTTTTATTGTTGTTATTAACAGCTAATCTAACTTTACTAACTTTTATTTTTATTTTATTTTTATTGTTACTAACAACTAACTTACTAACTTTGCTAACTTTTATTATTATTGTTGTTATTATTGTTAACAATTAACTCAACTAACATTACTAACTTTTATTTTTATTGTTACTAACAACTAACTTACTAACTTTGCTAACTTTTATTATTATTGTTGTTATTATTATTAACAATTAACTCAACTAACATTTAACTTTTATTTTTATTAACAACTAACTTTACTAACTTTTATTTTTATTGTTATTAACATCTAACTTTACTAACTTTGTTAACTTTTATTATTGTTGTTATTATTATTGTGTTATTAAAGTGGATGGCCAAAAAGCCCCACTTTATTATTATTAATTTATTTTTTTTTTGTGGTTAAATTTATTCCAATTTTAATAAAAAATAAAAAAAAAAAAAAAAGAATTTTATGTGAATAATTATTAAGGCTAATAAAAATCATTTTTTAAAAAAAAAAACAATTATCTTTTATTATTTTTGGAATACATGTTTCTTTTATTATTTCTTTAAATATAACAAAAAGTTAACTTTTTATTCCTTTTTGTAAAAATTAATAAATAAACATAATTAAATAATTCTAAAAATATACAAATCAATTCTTTTTAAACATATATTTAAAATTAATGATATTTAAAAAAAAAATCAAGAAAAAAAAATAATAAAAAATTATGATTAAAATTAATAATTAATTAAATAATTAAAAAATAAAATTTAATAAAAATTAAATTCCATGTCCAAATGATCCGCCAGGATCCATGGCTTGAAAAATATTTTTTAAAATAAAGTATATAAATTTTTTTTTAAAAATAATTTAAAATATTTTTTTTAAATAAAAATATATAAATAAAGTTTCTTTATTATTTAAAAAGAATAAAAGAATAAAAAAACTTTGGGCTAATATTCTACTTATTTCTTTACCCAGTGATATTTTATTTATTTCTTTTAAAAAAATAAAAAATATAACTTTTTTTAGTTTCTTTATTATTAAAAAGAATAAAAAGAATAAAAAACTTTGGACTAATATTTTACTTATCTCTTTATCCAGTAATATTTTACTTATTTCTTTAAAATAATAAAATGTAACTTTTTGACTCCTTTATTAAACAAATAAAAATTTTTAGCCAAATGATTTCCAATAAAAGGTAATAAAAATTAAATTTCTCTTAGATATTTTTTTTTTTAGACTTATAAATTGGAAAATTATTTAAAAATATTTTATCAAACAAAAAGAACATAAAAATGAAATATAAGTATCAAGACTTTTATTTTAAAATATATACATATAAATTTTTGTTTTTTAATTAAATAATTACTTTTGGTTAATCTTTTATTCAAAATAAATTATATAAATATCAAAACTTTTATTTTATTTTTGTTTAAAATATACATATAACTTTTGATTTCTTTATTATATAAATATAAAAATATTTTCTTTTTCTTTTATGTTTAAAATATACATATAAATATTTATTTTCTTAATTAAATAATCACTTTTTGGTTAATCTTTTTATCAAAAATAAAATATTAAAACTCTTCTTTTATGTTTAAAATATACATAAAATTTTTAGTTTCTTTTCTTGAATAATCATTTTTACTTAATTCATTCAAAACAAAATTAAGACTTTTGTTCTATTTTTGAAATATACATATGAATTTTTTTTTTTTTTTTGCTTTCATCATTGAATAAATAAAATTTTTAAATAATTAATTTTTGATTTACCTTTTATCAAATAAAAATATTAAGACTTTTCTTTTATTTTTGAAATATACATATAAGTTTTTGTTTTCTTTATTGAATAAATAAAATCTTGATTAAATAATTTCTTTTTGGTTTATCTTTTATCAAATAAACATAACATAAAATATAAATCTTTCTTTTATTTTTAAATCCATAATTTCTTTAAATAAAACCTTGATTAAATAATTTTTTTTTTGGTTTATCTTTTTTTTTTTTAATAGAAAAGAATAAACATAACATAAAAATATAAATCTTTCTTTTTTAATAAAACCTTGATTAATTTATTTTTTTGAATAAACATAAAATAAATGTCAAGATTTTTTTTAACTCTTTGATTTCTTTAAATTAACTTTTTATTAAATAAAAATAAAAAAAATTAATTACTTTTTAATTCTTTTATAAATTGAGTAATTATTTAAATAATAAATATCCTTCATTAAAAAAGAAAAAATCAAAAAGAAAAGAAAGAGAAGAAAAAGAAAAGAAAGAAAGAAAAGATAAGAAAAAGATAAGAAAGAAAAGAAAAAGAAAAGAAAAAAAAAAAAAGAGAAGAAAAATAAAAAAGAAATTTTTTTTTTAGATTATTAATAAACCTAAAATTTCATGAATAAAAAGACTTACAAATTAGTAATTAAACTAATAATTAATTCCATAATAATAAGAATTAAATAATTATGATAAATTAAAATAATTTCCATATCCGGATGATCCGGAAGGATCTACGGTTTGGAAAATATCAACCTTTTTAAAATAAATTAAATAAAAAGGTAAAAATCCATATTAACGATATAGATTAAATTCTTTAAAATTTCGTCAAATTCCGTGTCCGGGTGACTCGGCAGAGTCCATGGTTCGGAAATATAAAATTCTATACAAATTAACTTAAAAAATCCACATTTCGACTAATTCAGTTAAAATTTCTAAATTAACTGAAAATTATTTAAAAGCAAAGTAAAACAAAATTAAAATCAACTAAGGTGCCAATTTTGGGCGCTATAACAATATTGTTTTAGCGTAACCGTACTCCCGATCCCCGAACTCTCGCAGACCAATTTTAAGGTGACCAATCGACCTAAGAAAACTGATTGGTGGCAACTCCAGAAAACCCGACGTTGCTACAAGTTGTATGTGTTTAAAGTGAATCCTACTGAGTTATACTCATTGCCCATCCTTCATTTTTCAGGCAAGGACATTCGGCCTGAGTAGAGTTTACTTGCTTGTTGCTTGTATTTGCACTAACTTTGCTTGTTTTACAAGGTATGTGCCAATGTGTGCTTGGCTTAGCATTTTGGTTTCATTTCAAGTCTTATTCTTGGTTGGCCGAGGCTTATAACTTAAGTTTGCAGGCTGTAGAGTGGGAACTGTCTAGGAGAAGCATGGATACTTGGACCCTAGCTCTGATTGTGGTTTTCACCTTTATGACCATGAACATGGCCATAGGTCTAGTGCTACAGTGTGTACTTCTATATGGGATTTTGAAGGTTCTGTTTGACCATTAGGAGTATGGTCATGGCATGTAATAACTTGGCATGAGTACTTTTGGTTTCATGGCATGTGTAGCCATGTTATGGTTGCTAGGTAGACTACCCTTTTTGTGTTAATATGTGTAGTCTTTAACACCTATCTTGTGATGCTTTATGGGTTTTGTATGCCAAGTTATGTATGGGTTATGGATGGCATTATGCTTGTTATGTATGCTGGATATTATGGGCCAAGGTTTGGCACCTTTATGTGATTAGTATGGGCTTTGCATCAGAAAAATGTTGTACACAATTATATGTACCTTAGTTGGCCGAGAGCACCATGCTTATAATACTTGTGGTTTTCAGAAATCTAAACCAACCTTGTGGGCTTCTTGGTTGCCATATAGTTAGTACACTTGATGCACACCATGTATGCACTTAAATTGCATTTAAGTGTTGCCTTGCTTGTTATGCAAGTTATTATTTGAAACCTTGCTTGTTGTGCAAGTTAGGGGTTTTGGGCCTTGCCCTTGCTGCAAGTTGTTAATGGACCTTTGTTAAAGCCACCTGGGCCACCTCCCAGGCCTCTTAACTTAAGAAAATAAGACTTAAAAGTTGCCTTTGATTGCTAGGCCGAGAGCTAGGAACCTAATTATGAAGTTGGGCTTGTGAGCTAGTTTAGGAACTTTTAGGCCAGGGCCTGAGTGAGGTGTGATAGGCTTTGTTTGGTATCAGAGCCTGCTTTGTTGTTACAATCAGAGCTAAGCCTAGACAGTGTTCCCTTAGGTTTAACTTGAGTAAGACTTGTATTATTTTGGATATATGTGAATATCTGCAATTGAAAGTGCAGGATGAGAACCAGGGGCAGGGACAAGGATACCCTGAGACAAGAACAGGAAACTGCAGCCCATGATGCTGAGGGCTTAATAGAAAATGTGCCTGAGACCCAGGCAGAAGAAATCATAATGGGGCTCAAGAGCCCGCTGCCAGGTACCAAGCACATGGACCCAGCAGGGAAAGACAATAAAGAATGAAAGTGATGATGGAGTCACTACATGCCACTGTGGCTTAGTTAGTGCTGGGAATGCAATCCTTGGCTAGAGGCCAAGCCCAAAATCAGGAAGAAGTGGAGCCAACAGAAGCAGTAGGCAGGAGAAGAAGGAGGCCTGGCAAAGAGCCAGTGGGTTATGATCAATCCAGCAGAGCTGGAGGAAACCAAGAGGAGGAAGATGCAGATGAAGAAAGGAGACATCCTAGGGCCAGGAGATTGAGGTCAGAAGTGAGGCAGGAGCCCAGAGTTGAGGTGCAAGAGGAGGAGGATGACAGCCCAGATATTGAAGAGAGAGATGTCTATATTTACTCAAGAGGGACTGAACCCTATACAGAGGAGACCACAGTAAGAAGCAGGTCAAGTAGATCATCTAAAGAAAAGTCTAGCAGTAGGGAGGAGAGCAGGAGTAGGTATTGGAGAGGAGGACTGAAGAAGGGCCAGTTGGAGGGGTTCCTAGCACTGAAACCTCCAGTCTTCAGGGGAGGATGTGACCCAGAGGAGGCAGAGTTCTAGGTATATCAGTTGGAGAAGATTTTAGAGAGAATGGAGGTTACTTCCACACAGAGGGTATTGCTAGCCACTTTTAGGCTAGAGGGGAATGCAGAGCTCTGGTGGAGAGCAGTACAGAGGAGTTACCAGGAAAGGAACTAGAGGAGGCCTCCAGATAGGAGAAGAGATATGAGGTGGGCTGACTTCCTCAGAGTCTTCAGGCAGCAATATGTCAGTGAGGCACAGAGAGATTAGAAGCAGGTTGAATTTGATCAACTAGAGCAGGGGAACCTTAGTGTGCTGGAGTATGAGCAAAGGTTCAATAGTTTGATCAGGTATGCCCCTCAATATGAAGGGCAAGAGGAGCTGAGAACTAAAAGGTTCATCAAGGGGCTGAGATCAGAACTGAGATAGATTTTCAGAGCAATTGGAGCCAGAGACTACTAGACAGTCATGCAGAGTGCTTTGGCTCTAGAGTAGGAATTCCAGGAACAATATAAAAGTGGGCCTAGAAGTGGTAGTGGAACAAAGAAAGGCCAGACATCAAAGAGGCCGAGAGAAGAGAGAGATGCAGGAGGAAGCAGGAAAGAAAATAGGCAGGGTAGAGGGCCACCGACACAGCAGTATGGTCCTCAGTGCAGTACTTGTGGAAAGTTTCATGGCAACAAGCCATGTTTTAAGATTTCCAAAGGTTGCCATAGATGTGGTGCCCTAGACCATTGGGTGAAGGACTGCCCAAAAAGGGGTGATGGCAGCAAGAAGTTGCTGGGAACCTTTAGTCCCAGAGGACCTAGAGGACAGCTGCCCATGCCCCAGTTGAGGACACAGGGGCCGGGCCAGGCCAGGGTGGAAGGCCAGTACCTAGAGTTCCTCAAGAGCAGAGAAGGCCTGGTACTCTTCCAGAAAGGGTGTTTCAGCTGGAATCTTCCAGGAGAGCACAAGAAACACCTAAGGCCGAAAATGCTGAGAGAGAAACTAGTCAGCAAAAGACTAGCAGAAGGGCTCTAAAAGGTACAATTTACCTTAATGGTCAGTTAGTATCTGTTCTATTTGACACTGGAGCTTCATTGTCCATAGTGTCTAATAGCTTGGTTAAGACCATGAATCTAGAAGTAAAATATATGACCAATATGTATTTGGTAAGAACTGCTGGCAATGAAGTCTTGTTTGCTTATTACATGGTAGAAAACTGTGAAATACAAATAGGCAAGTTGAAACTGAGAACTAATCTCATAGTGTTGGAGACACATGGCTATGATGTGATTTTGGGCATGAATTGGTTAGAAGAGAATCGAGTCATTATTGATTGTCAGGCCAGACAATTATTATTGCCTGGTGGGACAGTATATGATTTGAGTAAGCCCTTAGAGTTGGCTATGGACTGCCACATAAAAGTGCTGGAGATAACAACTCCAGAAAGTGAGCAGGATTGCCTGTTACTGAATGACCAGGAAATATCTGAAGAACTTAGGAAAATACCTGTGGTTCAGGATTTTCCAGGGGTCTTTCTTACAGACCTGCCTGGTTTGCCACCCTTGAGAGAGGTGGAGTTTGAAATTAAGCTGGTGCCAGGAGCAGCACCAGTGTCTACTGCTCCATACAGGATGGCAGTACCTGAGATGGTAGAACTCAGGAAGCAGTTGGATGAACTACTGGAAAAAGGGTTCATTAGACCCAGTGTGTCTCCTTGGGGGGCACCTGTGTTGTTTGTGAAAAAGAAGGATAGAACCCTTAGGCTCTGTATAGATTACAGAAAGCTGAATGCATTGACCATAAAGAATAAATATCCTCTTCCAAGGATAGAGGATTTGTTTGATCAATTAAAAGGAGCCAGGGTGTTCTCCAAAATTGATCTAAGGTCTGGATATTTCCAGCTAAGGGTAAAGGAGGAGGACATACCTAAGACCGCTTTCAGAACTAGGTATGGTCATTTTGAATATACAGTGATGCCATTTGGGCTCACTAATGCACCTGCATTCTTTATGGACTTGATGCAGAAGGTGTTCAGGGCACACCTGGACCACTTTGTGGTGGTGTTCATTGATGATATCTTGGTATATTCCAAGGATGAAGAAACTCATAAAGAACACCTTAAATTAATGCTTGGATTACTCCAAGAACATCATCTTTATGGAAAGCTGAGTGATAGCCGAAGGACTATCGCCTCCACCTTGCCGAACTCCCTGCCACCAGAATGGCCAGGAGATCTGGCGCTACATGGAAAAAGGTGGGATCACACACCTCGGAGAAAAGCCGAAGAGCTCGAGCTCGGCACGCTAGGGAACTTGAGGATACTATTAGCCCCCCCGAGGTAGTAAACAGACCGCCTTCGGAAAAGTGGCACCAGCTAGTGCGGGCCGAACATGATCTTCCCGAAGGCGGAACTCCCTGAATCTGGGAACCTCCAAACTGGGGGCATGTTTCCCGAAGTGGCACGGTCCGTACTAGAGGACCACCTCACCCAGGAACCTTGGGAGTACGGCAGGAGCATTTAAGGAAGCCTCTGACATGTTGCCCACAAACGTCACAAGTCGCCTCAAACGGCGCTCTGACACGCTGACGCCATCAAAGTCACATCATGGCCCGTCTCGGCTCAGGGTTCAAGGAAGCCTGCCACCAGCTACTTGTCCTCTACGCCCAGACATTCAGAGAACATCCGACCGAACACGTGTCACGATCTGAACGGGCTGGACACCTCTATAAATACCAGGGAATACACCCTGGCAAACGGCTGGCTGGCTGGCAAATATCTTGACTCCTCACTCTGAGAAAATACGACCAGGCGAGTTCACTGAACCCCTCAGTGCTATTTCCTCCGCCTTCTCTCAGCACCACTGACTTGGGCGTCGGAGGCTCCTCCCCAGAAAATCGCTCCGGGGACCTCCTAACCCACTTTTTCTGAACATCTCAGGCACTCTCCCTTGGACAAACCGGCCACCAGGCGTTCTTCCTCTTCGGGAGTCCCTCCGTCAGTCACCATGACTACCAACGATGAAGCCCCTGGCATCACTAAGTAAGTGTAAATTTTGGACAAAGGAAATTGGGTTTCTGGGTCATGTGATAAATGATCAAGGATTGGCTGTAGATCCTGAAAAGGTAAGATCAATCCTTGATTGGAAGCAACCCCAGTGTGTAAGGGAAGTCAGAAGCTTTCTGGGGTTAGCTGGCTACTGCAGAAGATTTGTGCCAAAGTTTTCTGTACTAGCAGCTCCTATGACTCAGTTAACTAGAAAGAACCAGAAATTTGTCTGGGAGCCTAAGTGTGAAGAAAGCTTTCAAGAGCTAAAAAGGAGGCTGACAACAGCTCCTGTACTGGTCCTGCCTGATCCTGAAAAGGAATATGAGGTATTTACAGATGCCTCTCATGTAGGACTAGGTTGTTTTTTAATGCAAGAAAAGCAAGCCATTGCTTTTGGGTCTAGACAGTTGAGACCACATGAGAAGAAATATCCAGTGCATGACCTAGAACTAGCAGCAGTGGTTTTTGCCCTTAAGCAGTCGAGGCATTATCTTCTTGGTAATAAATTCCAAATGTTTACAGACCACAAAAGTCTCAAGTACCTTTTCACACAAAAGGATTTGAATATGAGACAAAGAAGGTGGTTGGAATACCTGAAGGATTTTGACTGTGTAATTGAGTACACAGCTGGGAAAGCCAATGTAGTGGTAGATGCTTTGAGTAGAAATTACACTGGAATACTCAAAGGTGGTGAAATTGAGCGTAGGGCCGAAAGCCTAAGTATTACTTCACTAGCAAGCCAATGGTTGGCTAAAGAAAGAGAGCAGCTAAAAGTACTCACTATTACACCAGAGTGGAAAGAGCTTATTAAGGAAGCTCAAGCTGGTGATGAAGAGCTAGAATTGATTTCTGGCAAAAGTAAAGGAGAACTATTCCAGGGTTTTTCCTTCAAGCAGGGAATGTTATATTTCCAAAATAGGTTGTATGTGCCTGAAAGGAACAACCTAAGAGTTCAAATACTAGAAGAAGCTCATTCTAGTAAGCTGGGTATGCACCCAGGAGCCACAAAGATGTATCATGCTCTTAAAGCATATTTTTGGTGGCCATATATGAGGAAGGATATAAATACACTTGTGGCTAGTTGTGAAACCTGCCAACAAGTGAAGGTGGAGCACCAGAAACCAGGGGGAAAGCTGCAGAGCTTACCCATACCTGAGAGGAAGTGGGGCTCCATCTCAATGGATTTTGTAGTGGGCATGCCACCAACAAGAAGGAGGCGTAATGCCATTTGGGTCATTGTGGATAGACTGACCATGGCAGCCCATTTTCTTCCCATGAATCTTACAGATTCTTTGGATAAGTTGGCAGAACTCTACATAAGAGAGATAGTAAGATTACATGGAATACCAGATGATATAGTGTCAGATAAGGATCCTAGATTTGTCTCTAGGTTTTGGAAATCCTTGCACTTGGCACTGGGTACTAAACTTAAGTTTAGCTCTGCTTACCATCCTCAGACAGATGGACAGATAGAGAGAACTATACAAACTCTGGAAGATATGTTAAGGTGTTGTGTGATTGACTTCTAGGGTGAATGGGATGTACATCTCCCATTGGTAGAGTTTTCCTATAACAATAGCTATCATTCAGTGATAGGAATGGCTCCTTATGAGGCTTTATATGGCAGGAGATGTGTTACTCCTCACTACTGGCATCAGCCAGAAGGCAAGTTGGATTGGGGCCAGACATTGTTAAGGAAACCATTGAGAAAATTAAGTTGATCCAGGCTAGGATCAAGACTGAAAATGATAGGTAGCAAGCCTATGCAAACCTGAAAAGGAGACGGGACCTGGAGTTCCAGGAAGGAGATTGGGTGTGGCTCAAGGTTTCTCCAATGAAGGGAGTAATCAGATTTGGGAAAAAGGGAAAATTGGCACCTAGGTATGTGGGGCCATATCAGATACTAGCCAAAGTGGGAAATGTGGCATATCAACTGGACTTGCCTCTAGAACTTGGAAACATACACAATGTATTTCATGTGAGTTTGCTCAAGAAATATGTTCCAAGTTACAAGCAGGTGGAAGCACCTACAACTGTGATTGTGGCACCTAATCTTACTTATGAAGAAGTGCCAATCCAGTTCTTGGCCAGAGATACCAGGAAGTTAAGGAGTAGGTGGATTTCAATGATTAAGGTGCAGTGGAGTAACCATACCCCAGAGGAGGCCACCTGGGAAGTGGAACAGGAAATTGCCTCTAGGTATCCTCAACTGTACCTTAGGTTGGTGAAGAATTTGGAGGACCAAATTCTTTAAGGAGGGAAGAATTGTTAGGCACCTCCTAAATGCTTGGCTTAGGCCAAGGATAACCAAGGAAAATGAAAGAAAACAGAAAAGAGGAAGTAAGAGGGACTATGAAACTAGTTCAGTGACTTATGTGCAAAACTAGAGACTTTCAGGGCCTAAATGCACATAGGAGGGAATTATGGAAAAACAGGCAGAAATCCAAGAAAGGGGATCAAATTGTACACTTGCGTAAGTGATACAATTAAAACTACAAACTTGGAAAGTGGAAGTTTTGGCCATGCAAAATTTATGTGGACTAGTGTAATACTATGTCAAATTGTGGTAGACAACCATGATGACTATGTCACATCATGTCTGCCACTAATGGGAAATGTCATTTCCTAGTTGGTTTAACTAGTTCTTAAACTAGTTACATTGGCCGGTTAGCACATGGAATTAATTGACTTTATGGCATCTTTGTTTTATGCTTGGCATTTAAAGCCACGAGAGGACTTAAGTGACAAGGAAAACCATGTTTTAGTGGTGCATGTGTGATTTTGAGAGCTTGAGGACTCCTTTGAGCCATGCAAAATAGGTGAAGGCCGAGAGGGACAATATGGCTAGACTTGTGCCCGAATTGCCTAAGTCATTTGGGTGCTTTTTGTTTCGGGCTTCTTTGCTCTCACTTGGCCGAGACCTTGCTCAAGAACTCCTCTCGCCATTTGCTCTTGTAATCCAAGCAACCTTGAAGGAAATTGAAGAAGGCAAGCTTAGTTTCGGCGTTTGTTTCACTTGGAGTCAAGTTGTGTTCATGAGGAAAAGGTAAAGGGCCGAGCCATTCAAGCTAGGTTTGAGGTAATCTTGTTATCTTCCTTGAATCCATGGTAATTGCTTCCATGAACAAGGATTTGAGTGCTCAAATGTTATTACGTTGAATGAATTGAGCAATTGAGATGTTGTTGTGGAAACCTAGTTATGGCCGAAAGGATTAATGGTTGCAACTTGATGTTCTTTATTGTGTACATGGAAATTAATCCATGTTTAAGGCTAATTGGTGCCTATGTGGTCTTATACTAGGTTGTTTTGAGCAAGTAACATCAAGTTGAGCAAATTTGAGCTTGGCCGAAAGGTTCATCTTTGAGGTAAATCATGTTCTTCTTGTGTTTACATGGCATTGATGCCATGAGTAATGTTAGTTGATGACTTGATGGTCATGTGTTGGTTTAGAATGATGAGGAACATTGATATGTGAAGTTTAGCTTTAAGGCCGAGGGCTTGAAGTGGCATAGATTAGTGCCCATTTCTTGAATACATGGTAACGATGCCATGAAACATTAGTTATTGATGTTTTGATGTGTATATGTGGAGTTGGTTGATAGAGAACATATGTATGTGAAGGTGTGCACCTTGGCCGAGAACTTGACTTGGTATATCATGATGTACTTCAATGAGTTACATGGTAATTGTGCCATGAGCATTTTCATTTGATGGCCACTTGAGCATGTTTTGGGTTAGTTGGATGAGTGACACAAATATGTGAGAATGTGTACTTTGGCCGAGAGCTTAGTTATGGTAACATAGTGCATTTTACTTGGTTACTTGGTAATACTACTATGGAAGATGTTCATTGGTGATTAGAGTACTATGTGGTATAACAGAATGATTGAAGAGCACTTGGACATTTGAAACTTGGTTGAGACCGAGAGCTATCTGAGGTAGGGTTCACTGGTGATGTCCCAAGGCATCATCGTTTGCTGTCATGTTGACAGGTGGAGAGACTTCCTGGGGAGGTGAGCGTCTGGAGCTCTGGTTTCCCTGCTGAGTGTGCCTGAAAAGCTCAAAGAAGAGGTTAGGAGGTCCCCGGTTTGCTTTTCCGGGGAGGACCCTCCGACGCCCAAGTCAGTTTTCTGAGTGAAGGTGGAGGAAGAACACTAAGGGATCAAGTGTCTTGCCTGTTTTGTGTTTTCTCAGAGGGAGGAAAATGCCCATCCTTTGCCCAATCCCATTTCCTAGTTTTTATAGGAGTAGATGGTCCGTTCAGATCATGACACGTGTTCGGTCGGATTTGATCTGTGCTTTTGGACCTAGGGGACAGGCAGCCGTTTGCAGCCTCCTTTAGCCCTGGACCCGGACAGGTTGTGTCAGGACTGGGGCGGCTGCGGCGTGTCAGTTCGCCGTTCTGATGTGACGTGTAGGGCTTGTGGGCGACATGTCAGAGGCTCCTTAAATGCTCATACCGTACTCCCGAGGTCCCCTGGGCGAGGTCGCCCTTCGGTGCGTGCACCCTCTCCGGATTCTATCCGTCCTTCGGTGCGAGCACCTCCTTCGGGATCTATCCCATAGTTCTGGGAGTTCCCTTGATGGACACCTTCTTCGGGACTCATACCCATAGTTCGGGGATTCCCTTGTTCAGGTGCTTCTTGTTCGGGGAGGATCCTCTTCGGGGCAGTCAGTTTGGCCCCTCGATGGAGACGGTGTTGTCCTCGGAATTCCTGACGAGCTAACCAAAGTCTCGAGCTCATAGTGTTTGACTTCGCACCTTCCGAGGTCAGTGAAAAGATCCTCTCTTGGGTGACGTCAGACTCCTCGGCCAATATTCTGGCAGGGAGTTACTACCGAGGAGGCAATAGCCTTTGGCTATCACAGGCCCCCCTCCGAAAAGCCGAAGTGAGAAACTTCGGTGCATCGGTTTTCGGGTCCTGTGGCTATGGTATCTGCGCCGAAGACGCTTTCTTCTGCTTGTAGCGATGGGCAGCATTTTTGCGTCTTCGGGGCACGAGAAGATAGGCTGTCCCTGTGCCGAAGATACACCCTCTGCCCGAAGTCACAGGCTGTCTCTTGGTATCCTCGTGTCGAGGGAAGATAGGATAACCTTGTACCGAAGATAGACCTTCTGCCCGAAGTCACAGGCTGTCTTCTGGTGTCTTCGAGGTAACCTACTTTTTTGCCTTTATAGGTCTGCTCATGCGTCGCGTCCTGCGTCTAGCGGAGTCAGTCTAGGGCGGCGCCTCTAAACCAAACGATGTCAGAGGGCGTGCTCGACGTGATGGGCGACACGTGGCACGTTCGCTGCGCAATGACCGACACGTGGCACGTTTGCTGCGCGATGGCTGACACGCGGCACGTTTGCTGCGCGATGGCTGACACGTGGCGCACTATTACTGGGTGAGAATGTACTGAGTACGGCAGGCGCGACTTTTCAGGCTCACTTAGCAGTTATGGCGACGCTTCGCCTTCCGAGGGGTACTAATGACGACGGTTCACCTGGCCTTCTCGGCCTATATATACCAGTCCTGTCATAACCCTCTTTTTGCTTCTGCTTTTGCCTTCTTCTGCCTTCTAATTCTCTCCCGATTTTCCGCGGCGGTTCTCCTTTTTCAGGCATTTTTCCGACCACTTTTCACGACGGCTTCCAGAAATCCGGATTCCGGCAAGACCCTTGGTGGGTTTTAGTCCTTTTGCTTTTTTTTCTTCTTTGTTTTTCCCGAAGCTTTTTCTTTGTTTTTCCCGAACTCGTTTTCATCATGTCTGTTCCCGAGAGTTGGCAACCTCTTCTTTCTCACCCCTGCTGCACTACTCCGGCAAAGCTAGCGAAATGGAAGAAAAAGTTTTTCTTACCCTCTTACTCTGTGACGAGGTTGCCCCGTCCTGACCAATTTCCTTTCTCCAACCGAAGTGATGAAATCACCGTTTTCCGAGCCCAATTGAAGGCCGGACTTCGGTATCCCCCCCCGGAGATGGTTAGCGCGTTCTGCGACTTCCATGGCATTGCCGTTAACCAGCTCCCACCGAACTCGTACTGTTATTTTAACGCCTTCCTCTGTATGTGCGGCGTTTTCAAAATAAAACCTCACTTTGTAGTTTTTCTTCAGTACTACAAGCTCTTCGTGGTCCCGAAGGGTGGCTTCTACTTTATGCTACCTCAGGGATCCGGGAGCAAAAAGTATATGTTCACCTTTGCCACCAAAGACAGCTGGCGAGGGTGGCAACAAAAATTCTTTTTCCTGAAGAAGTCGGAGACTTGGTCGCACTTCCCGACAAAGTGGGCTCAGGGGAGGCTCAAGATGGATGTTGTTGACCCGAAGATACTGCTAGACGCCGATGTAGCACCTATCTTTGAGGACTTCGACAGGCGCATCCGGGCCGTCTCTGACTGGGCTGCCGAGGTCCCTCCTCGTGCCCTTTACCCGTTTCCGATCAACTGGAGGCTCATGACCGAAGAGGTCCTTCGGGAACTCAAGGTGGTAAAGGAGCATGAGACAGACCTCAATATGCCGAAACCGGCTTCTTCGGGGAAGGACTCCTGGCTCGTGAAACTCCTTCGGGGGAAAGAGACTTATGAGTCTTTTTACGAGAGTAAGTTACTTTCTCATTTTTCCCTTCATGACTTCATCTTGGACTTACACTGATCTTCTTTTTCTTTTTTCAGAGATGGGCGACGACGCGGCTGCCTTCTACAAGGCTCTTTTTACCGGGCAGGCCGAGAGGGGCGAACAGACAAAGAAGGCCGCCTCTCGGAGGCGGAAACAGACTTCGGGCGGCCCTCCTTCCAAACGGGCAAAGAAAGCTGCTCCTTCCTCTCTTCCGCAAATTCCGGAGGAGGTAGGCGAGGAGCCCGAGGACCCTGCCGCCCCTTTGCCCGAGGTTCCTTCTGCCGACGTCCCTTCTTCCGACGTCCTTCCTCAAAGCCCCACGCCTTCACTTGCTCTTCTGGAGGGCGATGGGGAGGAGACCCCTTCTGCCGAGGAGCGGCGTCAAATAAAAGGCAAGGGGATCTCTACTGAGGCGACGTCGATTCTTGACGACGACGTTACCGAGGTGCCAGCAGGTTTGCACTTTTGTCGAATCAACCTTTTGTTTTTTGCAAATCCTTAAGACTTTTCTGGCCTTAACTAATTTTTCTGCCTTGTTGTGCAGCGGAGGTGGCCGCTCCTGACTGGGTTGCCGAACACGCCCGCAAGAGGGCCCTTCGGGATGCCAAAGTCCCAGCAGGGAAAGTTCCGAAGGAGCCGTTCTGGACGTTCACGGAGGACATGGATATGTACTCCGAGGACTGTCCTGAGATGGCCAGGCAGATGTGCAAAGGGGTGCTTACCGAGGCCTCTTACAAGGCCCTTGCGGCGGCTTACCCAGGTGACAACTCTTTGGCCGCCAAACTCACTGAACATGCCGCCCAGGTACGCTTCACTGTTTTCTCAGTGCCAATTTCACCTTTGCTTTTTACTTAGCATCATTTTCCCTTTGTTTGCTTTTTTGCAGTTGATGGGGTATGCTGGGTTCCTCCGAGTTCGGGTGGCTCGGGAATCAGAAAGGAGGGCGTCACTCTGGGACGCTTACACCAAGACGAAGGCCCAGTGTTCGGCGCTGGAAGCCGAAAATGCTCAGCTGAAGCAGTCTTCGGAGAAGGAGGTTGCTGAACTTCGGGAGGGGTTCAAAAAAGAGAAGGAGGAACTTGAGAAAGACACCTCCCAGAAACTTTCCGACATCGGTTCTCGAATGGCGGAGCTGACTTCGATCGTTGAAACGATTCAAAAGGATAAGTCAGAAAGTGACGCAATCCTTGCGAAGACGCTCGAGGAAAAGGCCCAGCTCGAAGCCGAGGTCGCATCTCTGAAGAAGCCTTCAGAAGAGAAGAAGAAGATGAAGGGATTGAGGAGAAAGCTCAAGGATCTGGCGAAGGATTACGCGGATCTGGAGAAGGACTACGCAGATTTGGCGGTCAAGAAGCGGGAGTCCGATGATATGACGAAGTTGGGCTTTCAAGACGGCTTCTGCCTTGTCCGGCACCAAATTCTGCAGAAGTTCCCAGATTTTGACCTCTCCTTCCTGGAAGGCATGAACATCCCCAAGGAGCCTCGGTGGACTTGGTCCAAGATCGAGCACTTGAAACTGCCTCCTTGTCTCCCGGCGTCGAAGGCTACTGACAAAAGCACAGAGGCTGGCAGTTCTCAAGACGCCGAGGTTCCTTAGTTTGTACTAGGGCCCTTTGTCTTCATTTTCTTCTTCTTTTTTGTAGTCTTTCAGCAACTTTCTTCTCTGTAAGCACTCTTTGGCTTAATAGATAGAACTTTGGCTAAGTATTTTTTGCCAGATTCTTTTGTTTCCCTCTGTCCCGAACATAATTTGCTCGAGAGACTTCGGAAAACCATACTTTTGCTTTCCTTTGTCCCGAACATATTCGATCAAGAGACTTCGGAAAACCATACTCTTGCTTTCCTTTGTCCCGATCATATTCGCTCAAGAGACTTCGGAAAACCATACTCTTGCTTTCCTTTGTCCCGAACATATTCGCTCAAGAGACTTCGGAAAACCTTACTCTTGCTTTCCTTTGTCCCGAACATATTCGCTCAAGAGACTTTGGAAAAACTTACTTTTACTTTCCTCGGCGATTGCTTTCGTGAGACTGTTGTTTTGTACTTCTTCAGAACTTTTTACTTAGACAAATTTTTCCAACTTGTGGAATACAACTTTCCCACCGAACTTTTTAGGCATAGAATTTTTTCAACGCCTCTGAGTGCCAAGTATTTTTTAATTCTATGCCTTCGGCATCACTGAGCTTATAAACTCCTTTTCGTACTTCGGCAAGTACCAGGTAGGGTCCTTCCCAATTTGCGCGAAGTACCCCGTGGGACGGCTTTCGGGGTCCAAATTCGGTTTTTCGGAGAACGAGGTCTCCCTTCTTTATTCCCTTTGGCCTGGCGCGTAGGTTAATGGCTGCTGCCACTCTTTGCTGGAAAGCTTTTCTTCTCAGCTCGGCTACTTCTCTGTGTTCGCCAACGAGGTCGAGCTTGGTTCTCAGGCCGAGGTCATTTCCTTTTTCATCGAACACTTGGACTCGTATTGACGGTTGTACTACCTCGACGGGGATGATGGCCTCTGTACCGAAGACGAGTGAAAAGGGCGTTTCCCCTGTGGCTCTTCGGGGTGTCGTTCGGTAACTCCATAACACGCTTTGGAGTTCTCCTGGCCATTTCCCTTTTGCTTCCCTCAGTCTCTTTTTCAGACCATCTTTTATGGTCCTGTTGGATACTTCTACCTGCCCATTACTTTGGGGGTGAGCTACTGGGGCGAAGTGCATTTTTGTCCCGAGGTCGCTAATGAACTCTTGGAATCCTTTGTCTACGAACTGGGATCCATTGTCCGCTACGAGTACCCTCGGTATGCCAAATCTGCATACGATGTTTTTCCATACGAACTTCTGCACTTCTTTTGCCGAGATAGTTGTCAGAGGTTCTGCCTCGACCCACTTAGAGAAATAGTCTACTGCTACTACGCAAAACTTTACGCCTCCAGGCGCCGTTGGGAGTGGCCCAATGAGATCTATGCCCCAAACTGCGAAGGGCCAAGGATAATCTGCCGAAGTCACGAACTCTGAGGGTGTTCTTTGGATGTTCGCATGTCTCTGGCAACTACCACATTTCTGGACGAACTGCTTGGCGTCCTTTCTCAGGGTAGGCCAGAAGTATCCTTGGCGAAGTATCACTGCTGCCAGGGCGTCGGTTCCGATGTGCGAACCACAGGCACCTTCGTGAACTTCTTCGAGGATCATTTCAGTATCCTCTTCACTAACACACCTCTGTAGTGGATTTGCATATCCTTGCCGATATAGTTCTTCCCCAATTAAGAAGAAACGTCCGGAGCGCCTTCGCACTTTTGCGGCTTCGCTGGGGTCTTCGGGGAGTGTGTTAGTTGCGAGATACGTTTTGATTGGTTCTTTCCATCCTTTCCCCGAGGTCGCTATGCTTAACACCGCGATGCTGGGGTGGCTTAGCACCTCGGCGCAAGTTTTGGATTTCGCCAAACAGTCTGCCTCAGCATTTTCCCGTCGGGGTACGTTCTCGATTTTCACGACGTCGAACTCCCGAATGAGCTTTGTTACCAACTCATGGTATTTCGCCAAGGTCGGGTCTTTCGCGCCATAGTCCCCTGCCATTTGCCGGACCACCAGCTGGGAATCACTATGGGCTTTCAAGTTTCTCACGCCAATTTTTCTGGCCAGGCGTAATCCTGCTATGAGGGCCTCATACTCGGCCACGTTGTTGGTGGCGTTGAAACTGAACTTGATGGCCTTCATTACTTCTAGGCCTTCGGGGCCTCTGATAATCACTCCAGCTCCCTGGTGTTCGGATCCTGAGGCCCCGTCAACGTATAACGTCCATTCTGGCTCGTCTTCGCCCGAAAATGAATGTCCCTCCTCGGTGTTTGGTACTTCGGCGATGAAGTCTGCCAAAGCTTGAGCTTTTATAGCTTTCCGGGGTTCATACGTGATGTCGTGTTCGCCAAGCTCTATACACCACTTGGAAAGCCTTCCCGAATGATCAACTTTCCTCATAACATCCCGTAGAGGCAGGGTACTTCGGACGATAATGGGGTGAGCCTGAAAGTATGGCCGTAGCCTCCTTCCTGCAAGTACCAAGGCATATATAGCTTTTTGAAGCAAAGTGTACCTGACTTCGGCGCCATGCAGGGACTTGCTGACATAGTAGACTGGCCATTGCTTTGGCCTTTCTTCTTTCACGAGGACCGAGCTCACAGCTTTTTTCGTGACGGCGAGGTACAATACGAGGGGCTCTCCCTCCCGAGGTTGCCGCAGAGTCGGCAGGCTGGCCAAGTAGACTTTGAGTTCTTCCCAGGCTTTTTGGCAATCTTCATCCCAAGGATGACCATTCCTTCCGAGGTCGCCTTCCATCTTTGCTGCCTTTGTGAGGACTTTGAAGAAGGGTCGACACCTATCTCCGTACCTGGAAATAAACCTGCTCAGAGAGGTTATTCTTCCGGTGAGTCTCTGCACGTCTTTGACTGTGGCAGGAGTTCGGAATTCAAGCAGAGCCTTAATCTTCTCGGGGTTAGCATCGATGCCTCTTTCGGATACCATGTACCCAAGGAACTTTCCCGAGGTCACCCCGAAGATGCACTTCTCAGGATTAAGGAGGTGGATCCCGAAGGTTCTGAGTTTTTGGAAGGTTTCCTCTAAATCTGCAACGTGGTAGCCAGGCAGTTTGCTCTTGACTATCATATCATCAACATACACCTCCATGTTCCTCCCCATTTGGTCTTTGAAGACCTTGTTCATCAGCCTCTGGTAGGTGGCTCCTGCATTCTTGAGCCCGAAGGGCATCCTAATATAGCAATATGTTCCTCCCTCGGTGATGAAGGCAGTCTTCTCTTCATCTTCGGGGTCCATCCTTATCTGATGGTAACCACTGAAAGCGTCCAAGAAACTTAGGAGCCCGTACTCGGCAGTTGAGTCTACCAGTTGGTCTATTGGCGGAAGAGGATATGAATCTTTCGGGCAAGCATCGTTCAAATTTCTGAAGTCGATGCACATCCGGAGCTTACTACTTCCTTCCTTTGTGGCAACTACCACGTTGCTTAGCCATTCGGGGTAGTTTACCTCCCGGATAACGCTAGCGTCTATCAGACGCTGGACTTCGGTCTTGACGAAGTCACTTTTGTGAGCTGAAATGCTCCGTTTCTTTTGCCGGACAGGTTTTACTTCCGGACTCACTTTGAGGCTATGCTGGATTACGCGAGGGTTTACCCCTGGCATGTCCTTCGGCGAGTAGGCGAACAGATCTTTATTTGTAAGCAGAAAAGATACAAGTTTTTCCTTGTCTCCTTCGGCCATGCTTTTCCCTATTCGGGTGCTATGGCCTGGGACAAGCTCAACTTTTTCTGTTTCCGCTTTTGTGGGATCTTCTGCCTCGCCCCTTTCCAGCTCTTTTGCTTCTACAGCATGTGCTAAGTTGCTTGCTGGAGCTTTTCGTGCTCTGACGAACACCTTTCTCACCTCGCCTTCATCAATGAAGATCTTTGCGTCTCCTTCTTTGGTGGTGAAGGTGACGGTCAGGTACTTTACATCAGGGCGAATGTGCAAATTTCCCTGTGTCTGTCTGCCGAGGATGGCGTTGTATGACGAAGGAACGTCCATGACTATGAACCTTGCCATGGTAGAGGCGAACAACTCAGCAGTTCCTTTCTCCGAAGTTCCTTTCATCATCAAGGGGAGGTCGATCCACCCGAGGACAGGTAGCTCAGATGGTCCTACGCCGAACGTGGGTGAAGTAACAGGCTTGAGGTCACTCTTGGATAGGCCCAAGCTTGGCAGCAAATGTGAGAACAAGACGTCTGCGTTTGACCCATCTTCCAGCAGTACCCTCTTGACGTCCCAGTTTCCTATCCTCGCCATTATCAGCAATGGATCGTCATGGGGAAATACGATAGTGGAGCCATCCTGGCGGGCCAACTTTTTTGTTGGGCTCTGATATTCCATCACCGCTATCTCTCTGGCCCTTCTTTTCCTTTCCGAGGATGGAAGCCCGGTTGTGATCGTCTGTATTACTCCTGCCGAAGGTGGAGGACGCCTTCTCGGACTTCGGTTCCTTCGCCTGTCTGAATCGTAATCCTCGTCATCGGGCTTTCCTTCTTCCTCTTTTTTCCCCTTCGGGGAAGGCATTCTCAAATAACGCCGAAGCTGGCCCTGCTTTATCAGTGATTCAATGTACTTTTTCAACTGAAAGCAGTCTTCGGTGTCATGACCGTGATCACGGTGGAACTGACAGAACTTCTTCATGTTCCTTCTGTTGTCAGCAGTCATGCCCCTCGGTCGTTGGATTTGAGCCCCCTGTTTTTCCAATGCCATGAGGACGTTAGCCCTCGTGGTGCTCAGAGGTGTAAAGTTTTGGGGCTTCCTTCCTCCTACTCGCATTCTCCGAGGTCGGCCTAACTGTTCCGTTGGACACCGGGCTTGCTGGCTGGACCCTTCGCCACGAGCGTGGATATGGTCAGCCTTCGGTCCAGTCATTCTCAGCTCTTCGGCTGTCATATGTTGTTCAGCCCTTCGGTAGAATTCTCCCAGTGTGTCTGGGGGATCTTTGGAGAATTCATAAAACAAGTGTGAATCCCTCCGAAGGCCCCTCGTCATGGCGAGGATTCGGATTTCGGGACGAAAGTCCGGAACATTGAGGGCCTCTCTGTTGAACCTCTCGACATAGTCACGGATGGTCTCCCCGTTTCTTTGTGCTATGTCAAACATCTGGACGGGCATCTTCGCCGTCGGCTTGCTCCCAATGAACTGTTGGGTGAACGCTGTGGACAGCTCCTGGAACCCCCTGATGTTTCCGGGAGGCAGGGAATTGTACCAGGCAGTTGCTGGTCCTGCGAGGGTGACTTCAAAGCACTTGCAGAGTGTAGCATCATCAGCCCCGTGTAGCACCATGCTGCGTTTGTACTTTCTTAGGTGGGCCTGGGGATCAGTCCGGCCCTCATAGGTCTCTAGCCGAGGTAGCCTGAAGTCACTTGGCATGGCCGCCTCGACTACTGTTCAGGCGAACGGAGTTTCATCTCCAGAGACGGTTTCAGTTAGCCTGGCCCAAACAGGCTTGCGTGCCACTTGCTGTTCCACTCTCTCCAGTCTTGCGAAGACTTTCTTCAGGAGGAGCGTAGCACTGGGCTCCTCTTCCTGGTTCTTGGAGCTTCTTGGGTAAAAGGACTGTTGCCGTCTCTTCGGAGAGCGACTTCGATACCGAGGTGCGGGGGACCTTGCCTCTGGTGATAAACTTCTTCTGGACGGGACTTCAGGTCGTTCAGACCTTGCTCTTTCCGCCAGCCGTGCTCCGAGGGGCAAGTTATCTGTCGAGGATTCTTCTCGTGGTTCCCCACTTCCCGAGCTATGATGGGTTGCCCTTGGGCTTTTCTCCCGAGGTCGTGCTGGCGAAGTGGGTTTTTGCGCCTGGGCCGGTTGCGGCCATCTTCGGTCTATTTGTTGTGTCATTTCAGCCACAACAGACCTCTGAAAGTCTCTGAAAAAACCCATGGTGATGACAAGAGGGCGTTCCACTTCAGGCAAGGAAGTCTCTGGGGGACTTTGTTCGGTAGCTGGTTGGGTCTCAGGCGCGGACGGGGACTTCGGGAGTCCTTTGTCCTTCGAACGCCGAGTTTCGACAACAGCTACCTGGGAGTGGTTTCCCACAGACGGCGCCAAATGATGCCCCAAGGCATCTTCGTTTGCTGTCATGTTGACAGGTGGAGAGACTTCCTGAGGAGGCGAGCGCCTGGAGCTCTGGTTTCCCAGCTGAGTGTGCCTGAAAAGCTCAAAGAAGAGGTTAGGAGGTCCCCGGTTTGCTTTTCCGGGGAGGACCCTCCGACGCCCAAGTCAGTTTTCTGAGTGAAGGTGGAGGAAGAACACTAAGGGATCAAGTGTCTTGCCTGTTCTGTGTTTTCTCAGAGGGAGGAAAATGCCCATCCTTTGCCCAGTCCCATTTCCTAGTATTTATAGGAGTAGCTGGTCCGTTCAGATCATGACACGTGTTCGGTCGGATTTGATCTGTCTCTTTGGACCTAGGGGACAGGCAGCCGTTTGCAGCCTCTTTTAGCCCTGGACCCGGACGGGTTGTGTCAGGACTGGGGCGGCTGCGGCGTGTCATTTCGCCGTTCAGATGTGACGTGTAGGGCTTGTGGGTGACATGTCAGAGGCTCCTTAAATGCTCATACCGTACTCCCGAGGTCCCCTGGGCGAGGTCTCCCTTCGGTGCGGGCACCCTCTTCGGATTCTATCCGTCCTTCGGTGCGAGCACCTCCTTCGGGATCTATCCCATAATTCTGGGAGCGCCCTTGATGAACACCTTCTTCGGGACTCACACCCATAGTTCGGGGATTCCCTCGTTCAGGTGTTTCTTGTTCGAGGAAGACCTCTTTGGGGCCTCTTCCTTCGGGGAGATTCTCCCTTGCTTCAGGGAGATGGCTCTCTTACCCGATGGAGACGGTGTTGTCCTCGGAATTCCTGATGAGCTAACCAAAGTCTTGAGCTCATAGTGTTTGACTTCGCACCTTCCGAGGTTAGTAAAAAGATCCTCTCTTGGGTGACGTCAGACTCCTCGGCCAATATTCTGGCAGGGAGTTACTACCGAGGAGGCAATAGCCTTTGGCTATCACTAGGGACATTTGAGAATATCATTATTCTAGGGTTACAATTATATTTATTATGTTACGCAGAAACAGAACAACAAACATAATTGCTGGATTAATGCGTTAATAAAATATCATGACTTAATGTGCAAAAATACAATCATCTCATGATTGGGTTTTGAGCATAACACTAACAAGGCCAACACTTTTGGTAATCAAATTTGATCATTTTGGTGGCCTCCCTGGCTTCGGGCACCCGAGGGGGTATCCCAGCACCCTGATGTTCTGTGCTTGGGGTTCCACTGACAAGGAGCTTCCACTCTGGATCTACCTTCGCTTTGTCTTCCGTGTTAGTTTCGGCCTTCCTTACTTCTGGGATTTTGGTGATCTAGTCTGCCAGTACCTGGGCGTTTACAGCCCTTCTACACTTACGCGTGATGTAGTACTCTTTGAGTTTGATGCACCATTTTGATAGTCCTTTCCGAATGCTCTACTCTTTTTCACCAGGTCGCGCAGAGGCGGGTCCCTTGGGACGGCGATAATGTGTCCAGGGAAGTAGAGTCGGCCCGTTCTGCCCGCACATCAAGTCGTAGATGACCTTTTGGGGCAATGGGTTTTGACTTCATTGCTGAGGAGATGGCGATTTTCTCCTCGGGTGCAGAACTCTTTCGGTGGGAAGGTCTGGGTCATCCCGACCCTACTTTTCCCATAGGTTATACTCTGGGGGGTATGCTTCTCGCCAAGAACTTAAATCTCCATTTCCCAAACTCTTGCGAATTGACATGGGATTCTTTTCCCGTCGAGATACCGATGGGGAAGGCCTTCGGCCCGAATTTAGCTGTGGCCTTCTTTGGCTTAACTTCTGCGTCATTTCAACCATGCCAGGGCATGAGAATTTGTGCAGGAAGCCTATGGTAATAGTCAGAGGGCATTCACCCTCAGGTAGAGAATTCTTTGCTGCCATTTTTCGATTGCCCATTAAATCTCTGGCGCAGACGGGGACCTCAGGAGTCCCCTCTCCTTAGAACGCCGAGCTTCAACTTCAGCAACCTAGGAGTGAGTTCCCACAAACGGTGCCAGATGATGCTGTCCGGTTGTGTGGAGCCAGCATTTCCACTGTGTGCAGTGGTGAGGGCAGCAGTGAGTCCTGGAGGTGAGGGTTACTCCAGAAGGAAGGTGTCCAAGGCGGATCACCTCAAGTGATGGCCGACCGCTTCTCGGTCCTGTGGTAAGTGAGAACGGGAGGTACCTCCGGTGTGGGAGAGAGTCAGGGACGGTGATCCTCCAGGGAGACCTCGCTGAAACACTCAAAAAACAAGGGTTAGAAGGCCCCCGGGGTGGTTTTCCAGGGGGAACCTCCGACGCCCAAGTCAATGCTTGGAGAAAGAGAGATACTCAGTAATAAGCACAAGGCGCTCTTACCTGGCGTGTCTTTCTGAGGGCCGTAGAGAGAGTATTCATGTGAAGGGAGAGTTTTCAGGTGGAGGGAGTAGAGCGTCCTGTGTTTTCCGGCCTCTCTCTCTGTCCTCTTGCCAGAAGGCCTCCCTGTTTGTGACCATTTCTTTGGTAAATAAGAGAGGGGGTGACCTTTTCAGATGATGACACGTGTACGGCATGTGTATGGTTGGATGGTGTTCGTACTTCTAGGCGTGCGGGCCCCTAGCCATCTGCAGGCTCCTCGGGCCGTGAGTTGTAGCCCTTCGTGACAGGACATTATACTACATTGGCGTGTCAGAGCATATCTGAAGGTAGCGTGTCGGAGACGTATGTAAGCGGAGTGCCAGAGACTCCTTGATATCTCTTGACGTACAATCGAGGTCCCTTTGGTTGATGTCTCACTTCGGGGTGAGGAGCCTTTTTCCGGACTCAGGCTAGAACCTCAGCATCTCCGTCTTCGGGGGCTTTTCTCCCTCTGAGGGTGATTGGTCCTTCTCCCTCGAAGCTGGTTCGGTCGCCTTCCCGAAGGAGGCGCTGCGCTGGCTCTCGAAGTTGGAATTGGCGAGCTACCGAGGTCATGTGCCTCAGGTGTCTGGCTCTCTCTTTTCCGTGGTGGGTGGGTAAACAGGGCGATAGCACTTTGGCTATCAACTGGTGAGACACCCTTCTCACTCATCTTTGGCACGGAGGCCATTATCCCTGTCGAGGTCATATAGCCAAGTATAAGGATGTAGGTATTCGACGAAGAAGGGAACAACCTCCGTCTAAGAACCAAGTTGGATCTGATTGACCGGCACAGAGAAATGGCTGAGCTCAGAAGAAAAAGCTTTTCAGCAGAGAGTAGCCGTTGTTACAAACTTGTATGTCAAGCATAAAGGAATCAAGAAAGGGGACCTTATCCTCCGAAGTGCTAAATTTAAAGCCCGAAGACCATCCCATGGAGTACTTTGGGCAAATTGGGATGGACCTTATTTTGTCCTCGATGAAGTTCGGTCAAGAGTTTACAAGCTCGGTGATGCCGAAGGTGGAGAATTGAAAAACATCTAGCATTCAGACTCTTTGAAAAAATTCTACAGTTAGAAAAAATTTCACAAAAAATTGTACAAATCCTTACCGAAGGTGACTAACTAAACATGGTTGGTTCATGAGGAGAAAACCAAAAATGGTTATTTCCAAAGGTGCAGGTATTAGATTATACATCTTGTCTGAAGGATATCGATCGAACAAGGTCACTTATGAGGGAGAAAACTAAACATCATTGTTTTTGAAGGTGCATTTATGAAAATAGGTAATCCTTGCTGAAGATGGTAGCACACCCCCGAACATGGTTAATGACAATGGAGGTTGTTTCCTAAAGTATATAAGCATGTATACTTAGAAAAATTTTCAAAAGCAAAACTATGCAAAACACCGAAGATGGCAAACCAAACGTCGTTGCTTCCGAAGAACCACGAGTAACTTGAACAAGTTTGCCTAATGTACATTAGCTAAACACGGTTTGAGCAAATAAAGG
>SMDT01000555.1:0-159788 GCA_005392925.1 Aquilaria sinensis | reverse complement strand
GTGACATACACAATGACCTCCTTCAAGTTCACTCAGTTACGAGCAAGAAAGGAAAGTATCAAAGTATGTGACTCACATGTAGGGAACCTTGATGATCTTAGGTCGAAGGACTACATATACCATGATCACTATGAGAATCACTTATGACACTCATATAACGATCCATTGTAGTGTTCTCATGGTGGGTCGGTCCAGTACACAAGTTCTCTAACTTGTACCCATATGTAGACTACATATCTCATTTTAGTCTCCACATATGCTAGTTATTATGTATTATTGCAACCCGCTCAACAATAATACTAGACTAGGGACGTTTAAGAATATCATTATTCTAGGTTACAATTATGTTTGTTAAGTTACACAGAAACAAAACAACAAAGATAATCGTTGGATTAATGCCTTAATAAAATATCATGACTCAATGTGCGAAAAAATTACAATCATCTCATGATTGGCTTTTTGGGCACAACACTAACATCTGCTTATGTTTATTACATGTTTTATGGACTAACCAATGAATGTTGTTGCTACCGTATACATGTGTTTGTTGTTTGTGTTTGATTGCTGCATTTGGATGCTCTATATTGGATATTTGGATTGTGTTTTCTTTATTTTTAGTGCCTTTTGATGCAGGTGATAGCTAAAGGTTGCATTACCTTAGTGTTAAAGTGTTCTCCTTATAAAGTTTCTCCATGAAACTTACTTCCCCTCAAATCTGCTCATTTGAGGTCTAGCAGAAAGATGATATTCAAACTGACCTTTTTTGTTTGAGTTTTAATCTAAAATTTCATATACATGAACTTCCATGTGTCTAGTTATGATCTAGAAATTTTTGTGATTTTATGAGGACATTTGATATTTTTTGTGAATGATGCTTATTGTGTTACACAGCAGCTGTCTAGCATCCTGTTTTAGAGTGCATTTTATCTCAAGCATCTCCTGTGACTTAGGTGCCTATCTTTAGCTACTTTAAGGACATGATGTAGTGGATGGATGCATGTTCATGTAAGGCATGTAAAGTTGGAACAAGTATGTGAACATTTGAGGATGGTTTTGCTATATATGTGAAGGTGGTGCACAAGCTGGCTAAGTGTGAATGATAGGATGCTTGTTTGTAAATTCTTTTTTGACCACATAAAGTTGCTATATGCAAGAGTATGTAATTTCCATGTGTATTGAACATGTATGGGATATCCTTGGAGGGCTTACCCCTTGTGAATGAAGTGTTTGCACACTTCTGAAATTTTGTATGGGCATAATGGTCATAAAGTGGACAAATTTTTGATCCTGCACTCAAAGTTCTATATCTCCCTGTGTAGAGTGAATCTTGTTATGAAATTTTGACCACACCTAGAGAACATATATATGTTGAATTGAGATTTGGAATTCCTACATTCGGATCCTTGTACCGAAAGTTATGATGCTGCAAATTTGGCTAATTTACTTTTTATTTGGTTAGAATTTTGTAACCAAATTAAAAAATCCATAACTTGGTCCATAGGTGGGTTATTAATGTAAAACCAAATTTCTTGGTTTTCCCTAAGTTTATATTTGATAATTGAGTGAATAAAACTAAGGGGTACATGGCTAGATTAATACAATTTTTTTTTTTTGGAAATTCGGCTACAGTGGCAAAGATTAAAACTTGTGTTAGTGTTTTTCTTCCTTGCTGCCATGATATGCATAAAATGTGAATATGTGTGTAATGGTTGGACCAATATGCATATATTCACATAGTGCCCAAGAAGGCCACTTGGGTATGCATACTATGGGTATTATTTTGATGGCCTATAGGACATACTAATCCTGGGATTTTAAATGCATAATTTTGGCACCATAACTGGACTTCCCCAAAGTGGGTAATAGATTGGATTTAGTTATAATTGAGGTAATTTTCCTTAGAAAAAGACTTTATGTACCCAGTGTTAACGGGTTGAGAGAGTGGGTGCTCTAAGAGGCACATAGTAATCCTCTTAGTATCCAACGTGGGGTCACCAAAATGTACCATGACCTGAGAACTCATTTTTAGTGGCCTAGGTTCAATGTGGATATTAAGAATCATGTGGTTAAGTGTCTTACCTGTTAGATGGTAAAGGCAGAACACCAAAATTTGGGTGGTACCTTGCAAAGCCTACTTATTCCAAAGAGGAAGTAGGGGGCAATCACTATGGATTTCTTGGTAGGTTTGCCAAGTACGAGGAAACAACATGATGTTGTATGTGTCATAGTGGATACACTGACTAAGAGTGCCCATTTTCTACCGATTAAGATAACCTATCCATTAGAAAGGTTGGGAAACCTATATATTAGAGACACTGTTCAAGTTCATGGCATGCTAGATTTAATCATATATTATTGAGATTCATGATTTCTCTCTAGGTTTTGAAATGCCTTTCAATAGGGAATGGAGTCAAAGGTAAATGTGAGTACCATTATCACACTCAAATAGATGGACAGTCAGAGAGTACTATCCAAACCCTAGAGGAGATGATGCGAAGTTGTGCTTTAGATTTCACAGGAGATTAGGATGTCCATCTTCCACTCACTGAATTTGCCTATAACAATAGTTATTATGCATCTATTCAAATGGCTCCATATGGAGCTTTATATGGCTAGTGATACATGGCACTGCATTGCTAGCCCAATAAGGCAGAGGTTCACCAAGTATGACCACAGGTTGTGAATGAGACCACATCCAAGATTAAGTAGATTTAAGCCCGATTAAGGGCAATTACTGACAAGCAGTAGGAACATGCCAATGTCAAGCAGCATGAAGTGAACCTTGAAGTAAGGGACAAGGTGTTCCTTAAGGTCTCACCAATGAAAGGAGTGGTATGATTCGGCAGAAGGGGCAAGTTTGCTCCTAGGTATATTGGACCTTATGAGATTCTGGAATGGGTTGGCGAAGTTGCATATGGATTGGCACTACCACTGAGCCTAACTTGTTAGTGTTATGCTCAAAAGCCAATCATGAGATGATTGTATTTTTGCACATTGAGTCATGATATTTTATTAAGGCATTAATCCATCAATTATGTTTGTTGTTTTGTTTCTGCGTAACTTAACAAACATAATCGTAACCCTAGAATAATGATATTCTTAAACATCCCTGGTCTAGTATTTTTGTGGAGCGGGTTGCAATAATACAGAATGACTAGCATATGTGCAGACTAATATGAGATATGTAGTCTACATATGGGTACAAGTTGGAGAACTTGTGTACTGGACCGACCCACCATGAGAACACTACATGGATCGTTATATGAGTGTCATAAGTGATTCTCATAGTGATCATGGTATATGTAGTCCTTCGACCTAAGATCATCAAGGTTCCCTACATGTGAGTCACATACTTTGATACTTTCCTTTGTTGCTCGTAACTGAGTGAACTTGAAGGAGGTCATTGGGTATGTCACATATCATGCGGAGGGATTTGTATGATCAAGATGGGATTTGTCCCTCCTATGTAACGGGAGTGATATCTTCGGGCCCCTTGATAGAGTGAGACTTAGAAAATGCATGGCCATGCTCGGATGAGTTGATATACGATATCAATGTCATCAGTTTAAGTTGGTCTACTCGGTAATCAAGAAACCAAAGATTGGGCTATACGAGAGTGACACATTCCATGTCTCGTGCTTAGTCTTGATATCTTGGACAAAGGGACAATGGCATATATCGGTGATGATCATAAAGGTTTAGTCGATTCACCGACAATCTTGTCACTTGGGTAGCAATGATGTGTTGCTAGACACCGCTCATTGCTTATGATCATAAATGTGATTTATGATCATTGCCAACATGGCAAGAGCCTATTGGGTCGCACACATAGAGCTATTTGGATCATTAGAGTGCATGGGCTAATTATTTGGGTTATGGTTTCACTTTAATTTCGTATTAATAATGGGCCCAAGAGTTGAGCCATTATTAAGCCTGAAATTAAATCCTAATTGGATTAGGGCTTTGAAACCCATTAGGCCTGGAAGTTGAGTCTCACTATAAATACAACTTTTAAGTGAGAAATTCGCAGGTCTCCTTGCCCTAGCCTCCAAAAAGGACAGCCACACTCTTCTCTTGCAATTCCTTGGAGGACGCAAGCTAGCACTGCGAGCGCAAGAGAAACACATCTGTCGGACGTGGTGGAAGCGTGGTGATCCCGAGAGGCTCGTGTGGATACCATAGAGAGCCTGAACACGTCAACTGTTCAGGTTTTGTGATTCGACTCTACAGTTGAGTGAGAGATCTCAACCGAAAATTAGGTATGAAAATTTTCGAACACCCGGTTTACCCCGTTTCACTTGGATCCTGGAGGGTTTCGGTTAAATTCCGCTGCGCTGTTTGGCTCCCGAAACCCAACAGTGGTATCAGAGCTACTGGTGAAACCCTAAATCGGGATTGAGTGTTGAATCGCATGATGCTATGTGTTCGGTTGCTTTTCGGCCATGATTAATTAGATTGATTCATGATGCATGAAACCGGAACTCGTAATGAACATATGACATATATGAAGAAACGACACTAATTGGTTAATGAGATTAACCCGAAATTGAATGGTATGAGATACCTATATGGATTAGGATTCTTGCAATAGTTGCAAAAACCCTAGCTTTGTTCGGATTCGGCCTGTTCGGGCACCGAAAGTAAGGTATTTTTGGTGGCTCGAATGGAGGAGTCTCGGGTGCCTACTTGCTCGAAATAGAAGATTTCGGGCTAAGCAATTGTAAGACAATTTTTTGCGCCGGGGGGCGCTGCCCCCCACGCCCCCCGCAAGGGCGGCTCCCCTTGACCTCGTCCGCTGACCGGTCAGCGGAACCACCGCCCACTGACAGGCCAGCGGGACCGCCGTATGCGAAGCGCCACATAAATAAAAACTGGTTAATCAACTTGCAAAAATTGGCATGCATCTTTGTTGAATGAGATTTGACATGATATGCTGATTGGTGTTTGAAGCATGGTGCATGGTTATAGCCCTTGATTGGTTGTACTTGTAAATACGGCCTGCGAGTCGTGCCTTTTCTTATCACTCTCATTGTACATGCTCTTCTCACCTTACTCCCCTCGAATGTAACTCGAGGTTTCTATTATTGATGTAATGGTGCATTATGGGATCATCCAAGGTGGTATGTCCAAGGATCATCCAAGGTGGTATGTCCAAGGAGGTGACAACAAAAGGGCAACCAAGAAAGGAAGAGAAGGAGCTTGTGAAGACTCTTTTCTTTTCTTAGGCTTTTATGATATTCTCATTGGCTTGAGAATATCGCATAGTTTGGGCTATAACCATGTCACGTTTACTTTCTTGTAAGCATGAGATGCATGTTTTATATTTGTATGTGATGCATGTATAAGACAACCGGAGATAACAAATTGGTGAGATCAAAAGAAAAATCCCTCAAACAAATATTAAGTCATTAAATGTGATGCCTTCCAAATGTTGGCACTCGTCAAGACTTTGATCAACATTAGGTGGGTTTGCCAAAGCAAAGCACCTATGTTCATCTTGGTAAGGCGCGATGGGATAATAGTGATATCCAAATTGCTAACTTTGGGTCCGACTTAACTAAGTCATCCTAATAGGATTAGGGACTTAGAGGCATAGAGTTGGGCTTAAGCTCATGAGATGAGCTTGGACAAGTGTTGTTCACCCAACTATCCAAGAGTTGCATAAGATGCAATTGGCAAGGAGTTGCCTACCTAAATAGCTGTAACTTGAGAGAAAAGCCAAAGCTGACTCAGGTTGTGGTCAAATATGGATCTTGGCCCACTAGAATACCTTAGCGCCGAGGTGTTCCAAAATAATATCGAGGGTTATTATTTTGAGGAAAATAGTGGGAGTATCGTTTAATAAAAGTCCTTATTAAATGAATTAAAATACATGACTCTTACACTGCATATTTACTGTTGTAGATAACCATGGCACAAAACACATCGACACTTTCGTTGCGATCGATCCTTGAGAAGGAAAAACTGAATGGGACCAACTTTCTCAAATGGTACCGAAACTTGAGGATAGTCCTCAAACAAGAGAGAAAGGCTTATGTCCTAGAGCAGCCCATTCCGAATGAGCCTGCTGCCACTGCTCCAAGAGCTGAAAGGGATGCTCACAAGAGGCATTCTGATGATGCTTTGGATGTTGCATGCCTCATGCTTATTACCATGGAATCTGAGCTTCAGAAGCAACATGAGAACATGGGGGCGTTCGATATGATCGAACATCTCAAAATGCTTTTCCAAGAGCAAGCTAGGCATGAGAGGTTTGAGACCTCTAAGGCATTGTTTCAGTGCAAGATGTCTGAGGGAAGTCCCGTGGGTCCTCATGTGCTCAAGATGATTGGGTACATTGAGAATCTTGAGAATTTGGGATTTGCTCTTCAGAAAGAGTTGGCTATTGATGTAGTCTTGCAATCGTTGCCTGAAAGCTACCGTCAGTTCATCATGAACTATAACATGAATGACCTTGACAAGTCCCTCCCTGAATTACTCAACATGTTGAGAACTGCTGAGCAAAACCTTAAGAAGGCTAAGCCCATTTTGATGGTTCAAAAGGGCAAGGGAAAGGGAAAAGCCAACAAGAAGAAGGATAAAGCTAATGGAAAGTCCAATGCTAATTCTTCTTCAACTGCACTGAAACCAAAGGGTGGTGTGGCAAAGGAAGGGGAGTGCTTCCATTGTAAGCAACCTGGACACTGGAAGCGCAATTGCAAGCTCTATCTTGAAGAACTTGCTAAGGAAAAGGGAAGTAAGACTTCCACTTCAGGTATTTTTGTTATAGAGGCTAACTTTTCTACTTCCTCATCTTGGGTATTGGATACTGGATGTGGATCTCACATTTGTGCAAATGTGCAGGATCTAAGTAGAAGTAGAAGATTGGCCCGAGGTGAAGTGGACCTACGTGTTGGAAATGGAGCAAGGGTTGCTGCCTTAGCCGTAGGGACTTATGTTCTCACTTTACCTAGTGGATTAGTTTTAGAATTAGACAACTGCTACTTTGTGCCTACTATTAGTAGAAATTTGATTTCTGTTTCTTGTTTGGACAAGAAAGGTTTTTCATTTATAATAAAGGACAAATGTTGTTCTATTTATTTGAATGAAATCTTTTATGGTAGTGCTCAACTTAGCAATGGGTTGTATGTTCTAGACCTCAAAGATCCAATCTATAATGTGAATACCAAGAAGGTCAGATTAAATGTTTCAAACCCGACCTATCTCTGGCACTGTCGCTTGGGCCATATAAATGAGACCCGCATATCCAAGCTCCATATGGATGGACTCTTGGACTCATTTGATTTTGAATCATATGAGACATGTGAGTCATGTTTGTTGGGCAAGATGACCAAAGCCCCATTCACAGGGCAAAGTGAAAGGGCTAATGACTTACTAGGACTCATACATAGTGATGTATGTGGCCCTATGTCTACACAAGCTAGAGGAGGTTTCCAATACTTCATTACTTTCACTGATGACTTCAGCAGATATGGCTATGTGTATCTTATGAGACACAAGTCAGAATCCTTTGAAAAGTTCAAAGAATTCAAGAATGAAGTAGAGAATCAACTCGGGAAGAGTATCAAAGTGCTTCAATCAGATCGAGGTGGAGAGTACTTGGATCGAGAATTCCTTGACTATCTGAAGGAGTGTGGTATAGTATCACAACTCACTCCACCAGGTACACCTCAATGGAATGGTGTATCTGAAAGGAGAAATCGAACTCTGTTAGACATGGTTCGCTCTATGATGAGTCAAGCTGACCTTCCAAACTCCTTTTGGGGACATGCTCTAGAGACAGCCGCTTTTACACTAAACCGAGTTCCATCTAAATCGGTTCAAAAGACACCATATGAGATATGGAGTGGGAGGCGTCCCAATTTGTCTTTTATGAAGATTTGGGGCTGTGACGCTTATGTGAAACGTCAATCCTCTGACAAACTAGGGCCCAAATCTCAAAAATGCCTTTTTGTTGGGTATCCCAAAGAAACAAAGGGTTACTATTTCTACAATCCTTCTGAGCAAAAAGTGTTTGTTGCTCGAACTGGTGTCTTTTTAGAGAAAGAGTTTATCTCTAAAGAAACTAGTGGGAGGAAAGTAGAACTTGAAGAAATTCAAGAACAACAAGGAGACATCGAACCTGAAATGGAACCTGAACAGACACCACAAGATGTTGTGGTTCAAGAGTCTGTTCCTGTAGCACAGAGCCCACGTAGGTCTGGTAGGATTCGGCGTGAGCCTGAGAGATATGGATTTCTCGTGACTCACACTGGTGATGTGATGCTCATGGATCAGGATGAGCCCACAACCTACCAACAAGCTATGTCGGGGCCTGACTCTGAGAAGTGGCTAGTGGCCATGAAATCCGAGATGGAATCCATGTATGAAAACCAAGTATGGACTTTGGTTGACCCACCTGAAGGGGTAAAACCCATAGGGTGCAAATGGGTTTTCAAGAAGAAAACTGACATGGATGGTAATGTGATTACCTTTAAGGGACGATTGGTTGCAAAAGGTTTCAAGCAAATTCATGGTATTGACTATGATGAAACTTTTTCACCAGTTGCTATGCTTAAATCCATCTGAATTTTGTTTGCTATTGCTGCACACTATGATTATGAGATATGGCAAATGGATGTCAAAACTGCATTCCTAAATGGAAAGCTACTTGAGGATGTGTACATGACACAACCTGAGGGTTTTGTCACTCCTGAGAATGCCAATAAAGTGTGCAAGTTGCAAAGGTCCATTTATGGACTGAAGCAAGCTTCTCGAAGTTGGAATCTTTCGTTTTGATGAAGCAATCAAAGAGTTTGGTTTTATCAAAAATGAAGATGAACCTTGTGTCTACAAGAAGGTTAGTGGGAGCGCTATTGTCTTCTTGGTGTTGTATGTAGATGACATACTACTCATCGGGAATGACATTCCTGAGCTACAGTCTGTGACAGTCTGTGAAGACTTGGCTGGGGAAATGTTTCTCTATGAAGGACTTGGGTGAAGCAGCCTATGTGTTAGGCATCAGGATCTATAGAGATAGATCTAGAAAGCTTCTTGGCCTAAGTCAAAGTACATATATTGACAAGGTGCTAAAGAGGTTTAGCATGCAAGATTCCAAGAAAGGATTCTTGCCCATGTCACATGGTATAACTCTTTCTAGATCTCAGTGTCCGAGTACACCCGAGGAGAGAGAGCGCATGAGTAAGATTCCATATGCCTCAGCAATTGGATCTATCATGTATGCCATGATATGTACTCATCCCGATGTCTCATATGCTTTGAGCATGACGAGTAGGTACCAATCGAACCCCGGTGAGAGTCACTGGACAGCTGTTAAGAACATCCTTAAGTACTTACGAAGGACTAAGGATGCATTCTTGGTCTTTGGAGGTGAAGATGAGCTCGTTGTAAGGGGTTACACCGATGCAAGCTTCCAATCCGATAAGGATGATTTTAGATCACAATCTGGTTATGTGTTTTGTATTGGTGGTGGTGCTGTGAGCTGGAAGAGTTCAAAGCAAGAGACAGTAGCTAACTCTACAACAGAATCTGAGTACATTGCCGCCTCTGATGCTACGAAGGAGGCAGTTTGGATCAAGAAGTTCATCACTGAACTTGGAGTGGTTCCAAGCATTGCCGACCCGATAGAGCTCTATTGTGACAACAATGGAGCAATCGCACAGGCTAAGGAACCTCGATCTCACCAGCGATCCAAACACATACTCCGACGCTATCATCTCATCAGGGAGATCATCGAGAGGGGTGATGTAAGGATATGCAGGACTTCGACAGATAGCAACATTGCTGATCCGCTGACAAAGCCCCTTACGCAGCAAAAGCATGATAGCCATTCTAGGTCCATCGGTATTAGATACATGGATGATTGGCTTTAGTGCAAGTGGGAGATTGTTAGTGTTGTGCCCAAAAGCCAATCATGAGATGATTGTATTTTTGCACATTGAGTCATGATATTTTATTAAGGCATTAATCCAGCAATTATGTTTGTTGTTTTGTTTCTGCGTAACGTAACAAACATAATTGTAACCCTAGAATAATGATATTCTTAAACGTCCCTGGTCTAGTATTATTGTGGAGCGGGTTGCAATAATACATAATGACTAGCATATGTGGAGACTAATATGAGATATGTAGTCTACATATGGGTACAAGTTGGAGAACTTGTGTACTAGACCGACCCACCATGAGAACACTACATGGATCGTTATATGAGTGTCATAAGTGATTCTCATAGTGATCATGGTATATGTAGTCCTTCGACCTAAGATCATCAAGGTTCCCTACATGTGAGTCACATACTTTGATACTTTCCTTTGTTGCTCGTAACTGAGTGAACTTGAAGGAGGTCATTGGGTATGTCACATATCATGCGGAGGGATTTGTATGATCAAGATGGGATTTGTCCCTCCTATGTAACGAGAGTGATATCTTCGGGCCCCTTGATAGAGTGAGACTTAGAAAATGCATGGCCATGCTCGGATGAGTTGATATATGATATCAATGTCATCAGTTTAAGTTGGTCTACTCGGTAATCAAGAAACCAAAGATTGGGCTATACGAGAGTGACACATTCCATGTCTCGTGCTTAGTCTTGATATCTTGGACAAAGGGACAATGGCATATATCGGTGATGATCATAAAGGTTTAGTCGAATCACCGACAATCTTGTCACTTGGGTAGCAATGATGTGTTGCTAGACACCGCTCATTGCTTATGATCATAAATGTGATTTATGATCATTGCCAACGTGGTAAGAGCCTATTGGGTCGCACACATAGAGCTATTTGGATCATTAGAGTGCATGGGCTAATTATTTGGGTTATGGTTTCACTTTAATTTCGTATTAATAATGGGCCCAAGAGTTGAGCCATTATTAAGCCCGAAATTAAATCCTAATTGGATTAGGGCTTTGAAACCCATTAGGCCTGGAAGTTTAGTCTCACTATAAATACAACTTTTAAGTGAGAAATTCGTTGGTCTCCTTGCCCTAGCCTCCCAAAAGGACAGCCACACGCTTCTCTTGCAATTCCTTGGAGGACGCAAACTAACACTGCGAGCGCAAGAGAAACGCATCTGCCGGGACGTGGTGGAAGCGTGGTGATCCCGAGAGGCTCGTGTGGATACCATAGAGAGCCTGAACACGTCAACTGTTCAGGTTTTGTGATTCGACTCTACAGTTGAGTGAGAGATCTCAACCGAAAATTAGGTATGAAAATTTTTTAACACTCGGTTTACCCCGTTTCACTTGGATCCTGGAGGGTTTTAGTTAAATTCCACTACGCTGTTTGGCTCTCGAAACCCAACATAACTCACATACATAATGTGTTTCGTGTCAGTGTATTGAAGAAATGCAATGCACCTGACGCGCAATCGGTGATACCCCTTCTTATCGAGTAGGTGAGCAAGGACTTGAGCTTTTTCGAATACCCAATTAGATCCCTTGATTGAGAAGTCAAGAAGCTAAGGACCAAGTGGATAATAATGGGCAAGGTCTAATCATCCAATCATTTAAAGGATGAGGCCACTTGGGAGATAGAGCATGATATGAAGACTCAATATCCCAGCCTATTCATAGAGTTAAAGCATGAATTGGAGGACCAATTCTCTAAAGGAGGAGAAGATGTGAGAACCCTTATTTTATCAGGTAATTAATTTATTTTATTTACATAACCCTGGATAAGATTACACTTGCAAGCTAGGTTTAAGTCAATTCAATTAGTCAAATAGTCCCTGGAGTTAATAGGATTAAAAATCAAAGGTAAATTGACCACAAGGGCAACTAGGGGCAATTTGGTAATTTGGCATGTCCAAGGTCCAATGTAACCAAGAGAGATATAATTGAGCTTTTAGAGGTGAAATGAACCTCTCAATGAAATTTGAAGTCAATTTGACCAAAGATTAGTTTTGTCTTGCTAGGGAAGCGATGAAGGGCAAAATGGTAATTTTTAGCTCAAATAAGGTAAAAATGGGTTTTGGAAGGTGAAAAATGGTATTTGCAACTATTTGGTGAAACTTGGTGAAGTTCGGACTTAAATTCACCAAGTTTCAGGCTTTTCTTGCAAGAGAAAGTTTGAGACTTTTCATGTAAGAGAAACCAGGAAGGGCATTTTGGTAATTTTAGTTGGCCAAACTTGGTCAAATCCGAGTAAAACTTGGTAATCCATATTCAAACCTTCTCAAGGCTATGAAATTATATGGTTGCAAGTGGAGGAGAGAAAAATCTAAGAATTTAACTGCAAATGGAGACATATTTGAGCATTTTGTAGAGGTAACTTCCTTTTAACCAATGGTTATGAGGCCTAATAGGCACTTTCACCTTAAGCACCTTTTGGAAACTTTAGGGACTAAAGCAACTTGGTTTTGAGGAAGGAAATAAAATTCCAAAAATGTGGAAGAGCTCCCATTTCCCTTGGTTAAAACGGCTAAGCCACTACTAACCAAGTAAAGGCCTTAATATTTTACCATTTTAACCCTTTCATGCATTTTCCATCCTTATTCGGCCCCAAACAATCCAGCTCACTTTATTTTCTTCCTCTTCCAATTTATCACGTCCTAAACCTTAAGAAACACATAAACTCACCAAAAGAATGAAAGAAAAACAAGTGAAAAAGATCTTGCAAGTGAGAAATCAAGGAAAAAGTGTGTTTGTTGTAAATGAGGGCTTAGGAGTTATGGTTTCTTTCTTCTCCAAGAGGTGTCCATGATTTTGGTTATTTATTTTGAGGTGAGAAACTTTATTTTACTTGGCCTTGGTTTCCTCTTTTTTAAACAACAACCTTTTGCTCACAAAAGCCCTTGGTTATTAAGGTTAACCTTCGTGAGGGGGAAGAGAACTATGGAGCTTTGAAAAGGAGTTTTGGTTTGATATTTTCTACCAAGGTTAGGATGTCATTTCAGCTTGTTTATGTGAATTAAAAAATCATTGCCCTAGGCCCAAGAATGTTGATTGGTGAAGTGGTTATTTACTATGTAGTTAAGGGACTCTAGGACATTAGGAAAGGACTCTTGGTACTTGAAACTTGAGCTTGCAAGGTGGTGATCTATAGAAGGGTAAGGTGTTCTAGCCCTTCTCCCATTGGGAAGGTTTGTCCAAGTTTTAGCTTTGTAAAATCTAGGAAGAATGGTAGGGCAAAAAGGGCATAGGATGACCAATAGAGCCAAAGAGGGCTTATGTGGCACTAAAGTCGGACCTGGCTGCTAGTTTTGGAAAATAGGTGGTGTCCTTGGTGCATGGGTGGTAACATAGTGTGTGGATCAAGCATTGGGTGGTCGGTAGATGAGTGTGCATGAACATTCAATGTTTGGCAAGCATAAGAAAGATATGCCTCAGTTTGGGTGTATAGGTGTTGTGATCAAGCTTGAGGGCTCTATATGTGGCTATATGTGTGTGGAATGTGCTCTTAGATGCATGAGTAATTTGGGTGCCTAGGAGAACAGTGAGTTGGGTTTGACAAGGTGCACATCAATCCACCTAGGGGGTCACACAGCCATGTGTACCTAAGAGGCTCCTAATGGCACACCCAGGGGTGCACGTGTGCATACGCTTACGGGCTTGTGGCTGAGCACATCTAGGAGGTCGTATAGGCATGCCCTAGGGGCCTGGTTCCCATGTAGGACATGGGTTATGCTTTGGGCATAACCAATGAGGGGGAGCCCATGGTAGAAACCTTAGGCCCCAAATGGCACTCAAGCCTACTAAATGACCTGGGCCACAAATAAGCATGCACATCGGCCCAATGGGGCATAAGTCCTAAGATGGGGCAAAATACATCCAAGGGCATTACAACACACATCAAATTGGTTTAAACCCTTCTGCATACAATAAGGGAATTTTTGAGCTAGCAAAAGCTGGCAAGCTCAACAGTAAATGCTGTTAGTGTTGTGCCCAAAAGGCCAATCATGAGATGATTGTATTTTTTGCACATTGAGTCATGATATTTTATTAAGGCATTAATCCAGCAATTATGTTTGTTGTTTTTGTTTCTGTGTAATGTAATAAACATAATTGTAACCCTAGAACAATGATATTCTTAAACATCCCTGGTCTAGTATTATTGTGGAGCAAGTTGCAATAATACATAACGACTAGCATATGTGGAGACTAATATGAGATATGTAGTCTACATATGGGTACAAGTTGGAGTACTTGTGTACTGGACCAACCCACCATGAGAACACTACATGGATCATTATATGAGTGTCATAAGTGATTCTCATAGTGATCATGGTATATGTAGTCCTTCGACCCAAGATCATCAAGGTTCCCTACATGTGAGTCACATACTTTGATACTTTCATTTGTTGCTCGTAACTGAGTGAACTTGAAGGAGGTCATTGGGTATGCCACATATCATGCGGAGGGATTTGTATGATCAAGATGGGATTTGTCCCTCCTATGTAACGGGAGTGATATCTTCGGGCCCCTTGATAGAGTAAGACTTAGAAAAATGCATGGCCATGCTCGGATGAGTTGATATACGATATCAATGTCATCAGTTTAAGTTGGTCTACTCAGTAATCAAGAAACCAAAGATTGGGCTATATGAGAGTGACACATTCCATGTCTCGTGCTTAGTCTTGATATCTTGGACAAAGGGACAATGGCATATATCGGGGATGATCATAAAGGTTTAGTCGAATCATCGACAATCTTTTCACTTGGGTAGCAATGATATCTTGCTAGAGACCGCTCATTGTTTATGATCATAAATGTGATTTATGATCATTGCCAGCATGGTAAGAGCCTATTGGGTTGCACACATAGAGCTATTTGGATCATTAGAGTGCAAGGGTTAATAATTTGGATTTTGGGTTCACAATAATTTCATATTAATAATGGGCCCAATAGTTGAGCCATTATTAAGCCCGAAATTAAAGCCTAATTGGATTAGGGCTTTGAAACCCATTAGGCCTGGAAGTTGAGTCTTACTATAAATACAACTTCTAGTGAGAAATTCGCAGGTCTCCTTGCCTAGCCTTCCGAAAAGGATAGCCACACTCTTCTCTTGCAATTCTTTGGAGGACGCAAGCTAGCACTGCAAGCGCAAGAGAAACGCATCTGCCGGGACACGGTGGAAGTGTGGTGATGCCGAGAGGCTCATGTGGATACCAAAGAGAGCTTGAGCACGTCAACTGTTCAAGTTTGTGATTCGACTCTACAGTTGAGTGAGAGATCTCAACCGAAAATTAGGTATGAAAATTTTTTAACACCCGGTTTACCTCATTTCACTTGGATCCTTGAGGGTTTTGGTTAAATTCCACTGCACTGTTTGGCTCCCGAAACCCAACAAATGCAAGGATGCATGATCAAGGGAAAAAAGGGACCAATGCGTATTTTTTGTTGTTGTTTGTTTGTTTATTTTCTTGTGTGAGAAGTATGAGGAGTCATGCACCCAAAGCAGGATGATATGATGATCATTATATAATACTTGACACCAAATGAGCTCGCGGCATACAAATATAGTTTATGGGCAAGGTTTATGAATGCATGGCAATGTGTGGACATGGTCCATTATGTGTGATGTTATTATGTGTTGGTCACTTTAGAATGCCTTGCTAAGTATTTTATATATTTACCCTTGCTGCTAATGTGTAGATAACAGTGTGCAGGAAACAAATAATCCGTAGTCATTATTTGATAATTATTTGTTAGTTTCTCATAGGGACATTTTGCATACACCACATGTTCATTTTTCATATGTTGCACGCACTTATGGTCAGAGTCTAACTCCAAACTTATTTGCCTTATACAGCAAGGTAGTTGGGCAAGCACTTCTTGGGTTATGACCATTTTATAGCACGGTGGTAGTAAATAGTAGGAGATCTACTAGTACTAACTTTGAATTAGCATAATTGTGGCAATCGTTATTATTAATTTGGGTTAGGCTTATCAACCCATGACATTACTTGCTTAGGTTGATTTGGAAAACAATTAGATATTATGTTGCCATAGTATTTACTTGCTATGAGTGTAGTTTTCATCCATGGTTTGGCCTGATATATTATTTGTCCATGCATGAGCATTAAAAATGTTTTTCTTATACGGCCACGCATATTTATTTCATGTTTTCTTTAAATCTCAACAAACCACTATCTTAGTTTAATAAACTTATGTGTTTTATTAGAACTAAGTAAATGTTTTTCTTAACTCTAAAGTAAAATACTGAGCGCTAAGGAAGTTGCTAGGATTTACATAGTAAATCTCAAAAAAAGATCTTGGAAATGAGGAACGATTCTAGCCTAATTAATAGTTTGGATTAGGCAACAGAATAATTTAGCCTAAAAAGGAAATTAATTACGTGTTTATTAGGACAGTTCCTTATAGGACACCCATTGGAATGTCACCATACATTCTTGTTGATGGAAAAACATGCCATTTACAGGTGGCATTGGAACCAAGTACATATTGGGTGATCAAGAAGCTCAACTTTGATCTCAAGGAGGCTGATGGGAAAAGGTTGCGTCAACTTAATGAGCTTGATGAGCTACTTCATGATGCTTATGAGAATGCTAAGCTGTACAAGGAGAAGACTAAGAAACATAATGATTTAATTTTCTTGGGGAAGAACTTCTTTTTTAGGCAAAAGTTGTTATAAATCTGAAGACTTTAGCTTTTTTTTCCAAAAAGCTCAAATCAAGGAGGTTTTGCCTATTCATTGTGGAAAAAGCTACAACTTATGGTTTAGTGGACCTTGAAATGGATGATGTAAGGAAGTTCCATGCTAATGGATAAAGAGTGAATCCATATTGTGGCAAAGTACTTTACAAAGTAGGCAAAATTGCCTTGTCCAAACCAACCCCTTGAAGAAGAAAAAAGGAGTCATCTTACTGAAGCTGATAAACTAAGTGCTCGTTGGTAGCCACCCCAACATTTGTTTGGTTTATTTACTCTTTTTTTTCATTATTGTAGTTAGTTTTGATGCTAGTTAGTTTATAAACTAGCATTCTGTTGAGTAAGTGAAATGTGGAGCTTAGATTTGGAGAAGTAGTTAAGGAGGATTTCTTTGAGTGCATGGCATTTAGTAGTTAAGAGAAGTATTTCTTCATTTCTAAACAAGCTAGTAAGGTATTTGAATACTTCTAAATGTAAAATGAGTGAGAAAAATGAAGTAAAAGGGAGAAAGAAACAAACAAATTTGAAATTTTTGAAAAGTGTGACCACACAAAAAAAAAAGTGATCACACTTGTACAAAACCCATAAAAAAAGGTGAGTACACTTTGGAAGTGTGACCATGCTTTGCAAGAAACCAAATTGGCCAAGTAGGTCAAGTTTGATTACACTTTAAAAGTACGATCACACATTGGCAAAAATCCAAAAAAAAATTTTGCATCAAAAGAGCAACCACACTTTGGAATTATAATTGCACTTCGATATTTAAAAACGTTGTCATGAACTTTCTTTCTTACTTGTTCTTTCAAACTTCAACATCTGTTCTCTCAAAACTCTAACCCTAACCTCCCATGCATCACATGATTTAAATTTTCAGAAGTTGTTTCATCAATATTCAACGAGTGAGTATACACTCTATTTTCTTCATTTTGATGTCTCCATCTCTAGTTTTCATGCATGTTTGACTTAAAATACAAATAGTAGAGATGTCAAATTTTCATGCTAGATTCTTGAGTTCATCCTTGTTGTATTAATAATTCTTAAAATATGTGATGATGGGTGAGTGATTTCTAGTGTCAATATTGCTTGAAACTTGTTTTTTAGTGAAGTTAGACAATCACCCATGCAGATGGGGTAAAATTTTCATGGAAATTCTTATTTGATTCATGTTAATTCTTGTTCTTAGTGTGAAATCACTTCCTTTTTTATTTAATTGAATGGATCAAGCATGAAATTAAAGTGGTTTCACCAACATTGTGCTAATTTTGCCTATGGATCTGCTTGGTTCTAGTTTGTTGGAATGTTCATGTAAGAGGTCTTGGACTACAATGTGGATTTATATGTTGGTGCAATTAGCTAGTTCTTTGCCTAGTTCACATCTAAGAGTGGCATACTTTGATTCTATATTAACGTTTTGCTCTCAAATGCTGGCTAACTTGTTACAAAAGCATTAAACTTTAGTTCATTCACTATGCCTACTTAGCCTAAGTTTACCTTATTACTTGTGTTAATTGCTTAGACTTGTTCGATTAACCTGAGAATCCTCTATATATTTTTCAATTATTCATGCCAAACCTTTTCTATTGTAAAAATTATAGACAATGGGAAAATGAAGATGGGGCAAGCAACCAGCCACCCAAACTTTGACATTAAGGACTTTTTTCTTTAGAGGCACCAAAGCTCATTTTGAAATTATTGTAGAGACCTATCACTCATCAGGTTAGCTTCAACTATCATGATGCTACCAAAAATGATATCATTGAGATGATCAAGTATAGGCAATGGGTAGACCATACTGTGGTACCATGATATGCCTCGATGACTTTACTGAGGGAGTTCTATGTTAAGGGGGTTCATGCCTTTGTGAGTCTGTAAGCACCAAGGTTAGAGGTTGGAAGATCATGACCAATGCCGACATCATCATCTCCAACTACACTTATTAAAAATTTAGGGAGGACCCAAGAAATTGACACCAGATCTGTTGGTAGTCAATTTATGTGGAAAATTGAGTGGAAAAGGCAACTAGGTGTGCCAATAACTTTCCCTGCAAATCTTATGCTTTGTGACTTCCAAGCAAGGAATGCTTTCTTGAATGCAAGCCTTATTCCCACAACCACCTATCCAAATGTCATTATTATAAAGGTTAACATCCTCTTTGCAATTGCCGATGATGGTCCCGTTAATGTGGGTAAGTTAATCTTTTGGAGCAATGTGAAGGCCATCAAGGATAGCACCTTCCACATAGCATTCGCAAAGCTCATGACAAAGCTTGTTACCACTCTAAGCGCACAACACAACCATCATACATGACCATTTGTGGGTGTGCCAAAGTACTAGGGCAATGCATGTTCTGTTGGCCAATTAGAACAATGCTAACAACGTTCACCAAAGTGGCCCTCTTGATTAATATGTAAATACATGGATTTTAGCCCAACCATCACACATATATTCACATTCAACCCTTTTTGCAAGGGACGATAAAGGCAACAAATATTAACTTGAATGATCCATTTTAATTTTGGCCAACTATGCACTTAAACATAAACACTTGTACAGATAGTACACTTAGTACCTTTTTATGTATCAAAATATTCATGTTGTGTCCAACTCAAAATTTACCTATGTCCTATTGTACCCTAAGGATTCCAAACCATTTAAAATACATAAAAATTCATAGGGAAACAAGTTTTAGGTATTAAATCCATCTAGAATTATACTTATGAATTTTAAAGCATCCGGTTAAGATGACCAAATGAACAGTGCACTACAATTTTGATAAAGCATATATTAAGCTATAAAGAACCAAATTGAGTGATTTTAACACCAAATTTTTCATCTTGATCGATTCTCAGTGCTGTCCAAATTTTATAGCTAAATTCAACTTGTACAAAAAGTTATGGCTTCTAGACTTCAAGTTTTCAAAATTTAGTAACAAGTTCCAACCATGCCCATATGAAATTGCAAATAAATCATCCACCTTACTACTCAATTCAAAACCAACTTAGGTCGGTTCATATATGCCTCAAAAAATTAGGAAAGTCATTCCCACAAATTTGAAACCACTTTATAAGCATTGCATATAAATTCCTTCAAAACAGCCCTTAAACATAAAATGGATAGAGTCTCGCATACAAAGTCAAACCTCACTTTATTGCTTCATGTATCATCCATATAACATCCATAATGTATTTACATACATATATGTATCATTAATATACATTATCTTAGTTGGGTACAAACACTAGCTTCTTGTAGAGCCCTGTAAACATTATTCACTCCAAAAACTTCAAGAGGCAGCTCTTACGTACGGTAGAAAGTACAAGCACTAAAATTTGCAAATGTGCTCCAAAAATCATGAAAATTTATAGTTTAATACTAAACATATTGAAGTTTTTATAAGTAAATTTCACATGAAAAAAAAAATTACAACTATTAGTTTGAAAGCTCCCTTTTTGGATCTCCTGAAATGTGGACAAGAAGGGTGTAAGTTCTTGTGAAGAACTTTGTAATGGGTTTAAGACTAAAGTCTTGAATTCCAGGATATATACTTAAAAGAAAAGGCTCTAAGACACAAAAAAACAACACTTAGACACAATACAAACCAAATGCACAAATCAATCATAGTATTAAACAAATTCAAATTTGGCAAACACATAACTTTAGTGTTAGTCCGTATAGATTTGGTAAAACATTAAGGAAACACTATGGTAGCCCTCCACAAGCTTTTCACTAAGTCTTACGGGTATTGGGTCATAGTTAGTGCTAACTTTGGCTCTAAAATCCGGTCACAAACTTCCATCTTCTACATAAAAAAACAGTAAGGTTGAACCTTGCCATACACAATCGCCTTAACCCATGTTTGGTTTATAAATCTTTTTGCTCTTTTTTAAGTATAGTATTAGTTCCTTGGATGTTTGATCATCACCATTAAACTTTAAACAATCCATGAAATACCAAAAGGAGTCCTTACCTTAGCTATGAAACTAGAAAATCCTAAAGAAGCTGAACTTAGAGTTTCTTGGGCAATTTTGTGGAGTTTTGTTGCCTTCTCTTGGTTCCTTTGACAAGCTTGAGCAAGGATTGCTTTGGCGAGCTATGGAAAAAGCTAAAGGAAGAACCATTGGCTATTGAAGGCTAAAAATGAGGAAGAAAGTAAATGAAATGAAGTGCTTTTCCTTTTTCTCTTTCATTCTCACTTAAGTAAAACTAATATAATATAAGCATATGATAAACCTGTTAGTGTTGTGCCCAAAAGCCAATCATGAGATGATTTTATTTTTTGCACATTGAGTCATGATATTTTATTAAGGCATGAATCCAGCAATTATGTTTCTTGTTTTGTTCCTGCGTAACTTAACAAACATAATTGTAACCCTAGAATAATGATATTCTTAAAAGTCCCTGGTCTAGTATTATTGTGGAACGGGTTGCAATAATACATAACGACTAGCATATGTGGAGACTAATATGAGATATGTAGTCTACATAAGGGTACAAGTTGGAGAACTTATGTACTGGACCAACCCACCATGAGAACACTACATGGATCGTTATATGAGTGTCATAAGTGATTCTCATAGTGATCAAGGTATATGTAGTCCTTCGACCTAAGATCATCAAGGTTCCTTACATGTGAGTCACATACTTTGATACTTTCCTTTATTGCTCGTAACTGAGTGAACTTGAAGAAGGTCATTGGGTATGTCACATATCATGTGGAGGGATTTGTATGATCAAGATGGGATTTGTCCCTCCTATGTAACGGGAGTGATATCTTCGGGCCCCTTGATAGAGTGAGACTTAGAAAATTCATGGCCATGCTCGGATGAGTTGATATGCGATATCAATGTCATCAGTTTAAGTTAGTCTACTCGGTAATCAAGAAACCAAAGATTGGGCTATACGAGAGTGACACATTCCATGTCTCGTGCTTAGTCTTGATATCTTGGACAAAGGGACAATGGCATATATCGGTTATGATCATAAAGGTATAGTCGAATCATCGACAATCTTGTCACTTGGGTAGCAATGATGTGTTGCTAGACACCGCTCATTGCTTATGATCATAAATGTGATTTATGATCATTGCCAATGTGATAAGAGCCTATTGGGTCACACACATAGAGCTATTTGGATCATTAGAGTGCATGGGCTAATTATTTGGGTTATGGTTTCACTTTAATTTCGTATTAATAATGGGCCCAAGAGTTGAGCCATTATTAAGCCCGAAATTAAATCCTAATTGGATTAGGGCTTTGAAACCCATTAGGCCTGGAAGTTGAGTCTCACTATAAATACAACTTTTAAGTGAGAAATTCGCAGGTCTCCTTGCCCTGGCCTCCAAAAGGGACAGCCACACTCTTCTCTTGCAATTCCTTGGAGGATGCAAGCTAGCACTGCGAGTGCAAGAGAAACGCATCTGCCGGGACGTGGTGGAAGTGTGGTGATCCCGATAGGCTCGTGTGGATACCATAGAGAGCTTGAACACGTCAACTGTTCAGGTTTTGTGATTCGACTCTATAGTTGAGTGAGAGATCTCAACCGAAAATTAGGTATGAAAATTTTCGAACATCCGGTTTACCCCGTTTCACTTAGATCCTGGAGGGTTTCGGTTAAATTCCGCTGCACTGTTTGGCTCCCGAAACCCAACAAAACCCACAGTTTTTGACCCACTTTTTGGGCTAAGTAGCAAGCCATATAAGGTATGGAGATATATAGATTTTGACCATTCTTAACATTTTTCAAAGGTCATTATATGCTTAAGATCAAATATGACACTTGGGTACCAAGGTGTCCATGGCGCATTAAATTATGATCTTTGCCTCCTTTGTGCAGTTTGGTCCTCAACAATTTTTTAATTCCATCCATGTTCCTCAATTTTAATACCATCCATGTCCCTTAATAAACCTTATTTAAACATTTGTGCAATTGAATACCCATCCTTTGTTGCCTTACTTGAAAAATAAGCAATCCTTTATGGCTTTCTAAAGGAGCAAGTTGTCACCATGTGCATCTCTTAAAGGGATTTGAATTGAATACTTTACACTTCACAACTTATACTATGGGGAAAATTAAAGCATATAAATTTAGGTCCTTATGCTGTAATTTTCTCATTTTTTGAAGGTGGTAACATTTCTCCCCTTCCTTAAAATTTTGGTCGTCCATAATTTCCTCTAGCTTGGGGTACTATTTTGGATACCTTTTTTACATTTCTTTCTCAGTTTCTTTGGTCTCCTTTCTTTTAGAATGGTGTGACCATTGAACTTTGACCATGGGAATCAACTTTTTTCTTAGCTTTTGGATGTCTTGAGCTAAGATGCCTATAGGTTTCTCTTCATATGGCAAGTTAACTTCTAATTGCATGTCTTCTGCTGTTGTACCATGCTTTGTGCCTAGTGGACACTTATTAAGCAAACTTACATGGAAAATATTATGAACATTTGAAATGTTTAGCGGTAGAGCTGACCTATAAGCCTCTTTGCGAACCCTATTCAGTACTTCATAAGGACCAATATATCTTGGAGCTAACTTACTTCTTTTACCAAATCTGATGGTACCTTTGGTTGGTTCTACTTTGAGCCACATTTTTCCGCTAACCTCAAACTCCATGTCTTTTCTTCCTTTATTCATATAATAAGTGGTCCTCCGATTGGCAACTTTCAATCTTTCTTGCATCTTCAAGATTTTATTATTATTTCTTCTATGATTTCAAGAACTAACTCTTGTGTGTTACAGGCTTCCACCCAACAATGGGGTGGCATGTACCTTTTTTAATAAAGAGCTATATAAGGTTCCATGCCAATGGTGCTTTAATAACTATTGTTATAAAAAAATTTCACCAATGGCAACTGTTGTTCCCATTCTTTTTTGAAATCTAGTACACTACTCCTAAGCATGCCTTCAAGTCTTTAAATTTCCTGCTCAATCTATTCATCTATCTAAGATGATATGTAGTGCTCAGGTGGATTCTGCTTCATAGTGCTTTGAGAAAAGCACTCCAAAATCTAGCCACAAACCTTAGGCCTCTATCGGATGCTATGGAATTGGTACTCCATGTAACCTCACTATCTCCTTTATGTACAATTGTCCCAATTTTTTTAAAGAATTTAAGATCTTTATTGGCAAAAAGTGGGCACATTTGGTTAGCCTATAAAAAATGACCCAAATTGTATTATGTTGTAATCTAGTCATAGGCAACCCAATCAGAAAATCCAAAGTAATATTGCCCTACTTCCTCACAGGAAAATGTTGAGTCTAAAGTGTTCCTGTAGGGTTTTGATGCTCCGCTATCACTATTTGCCATGTGGCACATTTAAAGACATATATTACAATGTTTTTCTTCATGTTTGGCCACAAGAAATGGATTTTTTAGTCTTTGAACATTTTCTCACTACTGGGATGAATATTTAACTTGCTAGTGTAAGCCTCCTTAAGAATTTCATTTTAGAGTTCTTGATCACTAGGGACATATGGCATATCCTTGTAGTACATTAATTCTTGCATGTAGGCAAAGGATTCCAACAAGGTTCCTCTATCTCCCCCTAAAATCTTTGTTCAAATTAGGGTTTGATTTCTATGCCTTTTTTATTTACTGAGTCCTTCTTGACTGTATAGTCAATGTACAGACTTGTGCTTCTTCTTATTTTTTCCACTTATGCCAAAGGCATAACAAAATATTTTCTTCAGTGGTGTCTTTGACAAAACTAGCCTTTATCAATCTGGTGAATTTTTTACTTAAGGCTTCAGCTACCAAGTTGTCTTTGCCATCAATGTACACAATGCAGTGATCATAATCCTGAATATAATCTAACCATCTTCTTTACTTCATGTTCAACTCTTTTTGAGTGAATATGTACTTTAGGTTTTTATGGTTAGCGTATATCAAGAATGAACTTCCTAGTAAATAGTGACTCGATTGCTAGGATGACTCTCCACTGTTTATCAGGAACATTCTTCTACCTTTTTATTTTCATGGCCTTGGTCTCCTTAGTGGATTGTCTCTAAAAAATTGTACAGTAGGCCAGTTCTGACCTTAATCTTCTTGTCATCTTCTTTCAACCATTAGACAATACTTGATCCAATAATCTTGAGAACCACATCTGCACATGCCTATGCCTCAAAATAACATAGTTTCTTTCCATGAAATTTCTTACATCGAGGACACCTTGGGCCATCAAACTTACTCTTAACCTTGCCATCAACACTAGCTTTAACAACCTTAGCAGTTCCCTTTTTTTCATTGCTTTCCTTTATATTTCAACCTGGTTGATTTCTCCTGGTCCTCAAGGAAACCATCTACTCTCATACTTTTCATGTTCCATAAGCAAAGAATTCTAAACATGACACGACCCCTTGTGGGCCTGCCTAGGAAGCCTATGGGAACTTGTCCTACACTAGTCACAATTGGCTAATTGATTATATGTGCACAAGTTAAAACCTTTATGCTTCTAGTTATTGAATCTTACTATGCAATCATGCATGAGTTTATGCTTTGACTTAATCAATAAAATAAAGAAATGGTACTTGAAACATTGCCATGGCATGTTTTGATAGAAACAAATATCAAAATTGTCAAAGCATTCAAAGTAACTAAGTGGAATTCACTACACATAATCAAATGTGTACAAGCCTCCAAACAAGAATAGACTATGCTCAGACCCAAGAGTGACTCTAGAGTAAACTACTTAAACATGACCATTGGAGGCAAACTAGTGTATGAAAAATTTACACTAAACGACTCTACTGAAATGCATAACCAAGCTTGCACCTTAGAGCAAACTCCCAGTGGCAAGATTCATAAGCCCTCCCTTGTGCTTCACTAGCCTTTGTAGGCTAAAAAGATGATTGTACTTAGTACAATAACTTAAACAACAAGGAACCCATAAACTAGAACCATAAAGATTCAAATAAACCAAATACCTGCTCATAAGCCTAGCTCAACAACCCTTAACAGTCATTGGCTCAACGACGCCCAAAACTACACAATAAAAAGCAAAGGCTAGGTTCACTAAGGTTTTTGCAACTGAGCCCTAAATACAAAGGCCCAACTAGGCTTTCAAGGGCATTAAACCTTGCACCCAACTAATGGTGCTCTATTGTGGCCAAATAAGCCTTCATTTTGAACTCAAATACCTTAAAATCTATGAAATTCTAGGTGTGATGAAGGCATGGAGGATACAGTACTCCCCATTAGCTTCGCATGGAATCTAGAATCACATCAATTGGAAACCCGAGTGAAAAGTTCTGCCAGAAACAGAACTGCGTGTCAATGCCTTTGCAGTGATGCGTCACCATAGTTGTCAATGTGCTGCCTATTTCTGAGGTATTGGCGACACGTCATGGAAATTGGTATTGATTGGCAACAATGTCACCATTCCTATGAAATGCCCAAAAAGTTTCCTATTTTGCTACTATGAACTGTGGACACTTTCTAATATTATCAAACATGCATGGATAGCCTTCAAACTTCACATACATATAGTACACATTGCAGAGAGCACAACTAATGGTTACAAGTCTTCCTATGATGCATTTAAACATCATTCTAATAAAGCCAAACACACTAGTCCACCATGATCAAACCAGCCCACTAACTAATGCTATTGCCAAAACTACTTGATTTCATCAAGCAAACTCTATCCAATAGCATTAATCAAGCTTCAAAACATAACTCCCTTACCTTAGTTTTAATCCACAAGCAAGAATCAATCTACTCTTCAACCAAAAACCAAGTTCCTCAAAGTCTACCTAAGTTCCGAGCAAACAAAGGCATAAGACACAAAACTGCTAACTTCTAACTAAAACCCAAGCATCTAATCACTTCCCAAACAAGAAATAACCAAGAAATCACAAGTTACCTCACATCAAAAAAGGGGTTGTGGAAAAAAAGGTTCCAAGGTCCAAAAAGTTAAAATTCAACTTGGAACAAGCTCCTTTTGGCATAAACACCCTTGGTGGCTTCCATTTTCACAAAAAAATTCTTGGTTTTGAGCTTGAATTGATGAAGACTTGGTAGAAAGAAGGTTGATCTCAGGTTTAGGAAGCAAATGGCAGCATGCCTCACCTTTACTAACTTATATACTCTTTTCAACTCCAAGCCAACAAACTATTTAAAAAGTTACAAATAAGTCCCCTCCTTTTGGTAACTTTAGTCAAACTTGGTAAAATCTTGTTTATTTGAACTGAACTTGAGTTAAAAGTATAAGTTAGGTTTTAAAAACTCATTTTTAATTCTGGGGACTCAGCCAGACTCTTCGGGATTTAAAGTTACTATTTTGCCACCAAACCTGATTTGGTGCCCAAAATTTCTCAGAACTTAGTAAACTTTGCCCAACATACCTATTCTTGCTATGTGAACTTGAAATAAGGTTCCAAATTAGCTTTCCACTAGGAGAGCCATAAGATTCCTCCCACCTTAGAGAATTTGGTTCTCTAAATGGAATCTCCCCACCTTAAGCACTATACTAGGATAAGGTGCCAACGCATCCCAACCAAATTTACCAATGGTTGGCGATCACAACAACCCATTTGGCACCAAACTAGCTGATCCATTCAGCTAATGCCCTTCAAGCACTTGAGTCGGGCCCTTTCCTGTATAGGTAATATGGCTAATGCAATCCTTTGTGCTCACTCCCAACTGTAGTCTAATTGTTGCTCACTATCCTCTCCACCTTAGTCTAACCTTACTTAGTCTGAAACATATTAATAGAATGTTGCTCTTAAAGACTATGGCATGGCCTCTTTGTGCCTTCAGTACACAGTACTGCTAATGGACAATAGACTACTTCAAGCTGTCTTAGTGAATATGAATTCTCCATACTAAACTTTATCTCGAGTTCTTTAGTGTAAGATAGCTTAACAAGTTTGAAACTTGCCCACTACCTTTACACTGATTGGCTATTGTTGAAAGTTCAACACTGACAAACCTCCTTCACTTACTCTGCTATGCCAAAACCCACTAGTGTAAGCTAACTTAACAAGTTAAACTTTTCCATTAACACTCATACTAGAAAAAGTTCCACCCTAGGTTTGACACCTAATGCCAGATACCAAACCCCTTAGTGTAAGCTAGCTTAACAAGTATGTAACTTGTCCACCAACTCTTGCATAGTCAATTCCTAGCTCTAGGTCTGGTACCTGACAACTCTTAACCTTTATTGTACTAAGTGTGCCGCTAGTGTTCTACGGCATTGGCATATATTCCACTAGCACCCTTAATACATACTCTGCTCTAGGCCCACCTTAGAGTACGAGTCTTCAAATTCTCCCTTTTGATGGCCCTTATGCATTAGGTATACCGGGCGTTGGGTAGGATACCCATACACCACCTGAGCATCATGATTCTACTACTTTCGCTACTTTGGATCCCTTTATGCCTACATGTCCACAAGAGAAAATCTCTCTGGCATGAGTGCCGAGACCTCCAAGCAACTAGCAGCCTTTGGGCCTTATCCGTGCGCCCTTGGCTTAGGCCACCTAACACTCAGCAATTCATCTACCGAGAGGCTACCCAAGTCGATGGTCTTGATGCTTCAGCTACTTTACTTGGAGTATTCTAGGTGCCTGAAGCCTACACACTTAGTATCTTTACTTCCTTGGACACAGAGCCAAACACCTTACACACGTAAGAGCAGCTTCTCAAGTGTGTCCTCGGGTTGGTAATCGACTAGACACCTAAGCCCATTCACTAGGCTCCAATGTGCCTCCCATTCTTACTTGACTCCTTGATCACTTAACAATGGTTACAAAGAACCATCTTCACGCTCAATATTCAATTACCATACCGTGACTACATTGTGTCATCCATGCATTGAAATGATAAATTTTCTTAGCACACCCGCTAACCCTTAATCAATATCGCCAATCACAAGCCCTTCCCTTTTAAAGGCATTAGGCTCACATGAAATGCTTTAACTCTGGGCTTTAACTTTATTGACTAGGCTTCAAACCATTAACTTCTCTCTACTCTAGTAGTCATGATAACTACTGGAGCCATAAAATAAATGCCTAAGCACAACTATACCTATACTATACTTGGCACTTTGATTATTAAGTATAACACTCCACTAGGTGGGAGATTACTTCACCATGTGGCTACTTGTGAGTCACCTTATGACTAGACATAGTGAACTCTTTCTCTCTCTTGGGCATTCCTCGGACACTACCTCATGGGGTTAAGGCAAAGTATCCCCTTTCCGGCATCACTTGGTCATCCCAAATTGATACTTCAATTTTCCACTAGCTTATTGGCACTGACATAAGGCATTATGTGATCACTACAATGTCCTCGGTTCCACTTAGGACTTAGCTCTTACCTACTCAGCTAGTTTCCTTAGATGAGTCTTTCTTCTTCCATAAATCAACTTAGTGGCCCTTGACTCCACTTAGCCTTGGTTGATAAGCTCAAGTCATCCACTATCCCCTGCTCCATGGCAGTCTTTCCTATTGTTTGGGTCCTCTTATTGCCTTTAAGTAATCAAGCCAAACCCTAGAAATGGTTCTACTCCTACTGGCTCAATCCTAGGGCATATAGCTAACGGATGAACAAGCTTATCCATTCGTTTACCCTTGGATGAATTCTTTGCTCTTTTCTTCTTTGCATGGTCACCTTTTACATTTACTAGTTAGAAAAAAAATAAAAACTTACCTACTTACCTTTGTGGCATCAAACTAAACTTCTCCTTTGGTTGGTGACTCTAAGGAACTCATCCGTTCGACTAGGTAGTCATTCCCTAACAACTAGGCCACTAAACAAACTCATGTAAGAAGACAACTCCTGGAACTCTAGAACATTTTTAAGGCATTTAGGCCTCCACTTCTATGGTTTCATGCACTAACAAGTGGGTCCTAGGGTATCGGTTATTAAGCCAATACTTGGTGCATCCGTGTGTCTTAATGCACTTGGGTTAGCCCTTAACCCTGCTCAAAACTACTACCCAACATGCAAAACAAAACTATGCCAGTAAACTAACACCAGAACTCCAACAAAGTAACTAGACTACTAGTGAAAGGTTAAAAACTTACCTTATACTAGCTATACACTGCCCATGAGTTCACTATGGCTTCCTTTCACATCTGGCTAGTGGCTGCCTATTCTAACCACTTGACAAGCCAAGCAAAGCCCAAACTATTCCTCTGATGCACTAGGTCAGCTCCTTGTGGCAACATCTATTGGGGATAAACTTACTAGGCTGGTCATAACTTAACTGAGCCCAAATATGAAACTAGTCCGATGACCACTCGAACCACTAGCAACACTTCTTAGGTGTAAGCTAAGGGTGATACATTCCTTACACCTCTAGGCATTGCCCTTCAACTCATAATCCACTCTTATTCCTTGGTCTCAAGTCGACTTTTGCACTATAGGCATGTTACCCTTGCTCCTACTAGGATGGATGAGTCAACTTCTACCTCGTAGTCCCATGTCTCATCCAACTCTCTTTCAAGAGCTACTACATCCTACACCACTTACCGGTGCCCACCTCGAAGATTGTCAACCACCTTCATATACTAGCTTAAGGCCATGGGGAACTTATCCTCAAGCTCATACTCTCGACAAAAAAGTACGAGAGTGCTACCCTTTATTGCTTTGTAGCCCACATGACCAAGTGCTTACCACTTAGGTTAGTGCATCCTTAGGTCTTTTCGGTGTAGCCTAACCCAATCAAGTTTGCGGGTTCAAGTTCTGGAACCTCCAAAGTAATCCTCCTAGACTAGTTATACTCCCCACCTTGGAGGAATTCATATCCTTATATATAGCCTACCTCATGAATTAGGTCTAAAAGAACTTCATTTTCACATCCTAACTACTTGCACCAAGGTATTACCCTACCCTAGAGTAAGACAAACCAACTACCCTAACATTGCCACATTAGATTGCTAGGATTCATTCTTGGGCCTTAGTATTCAAAAGCAAACCTAACCCAGTTTCACCATCACAACCTGCAGCAAAAGATAGATGACAACTGACAGATGTTGGTTAGCACTAACTACTTTAGCACAAGGACAAACCACTAGATCTTAGTAACTAGCCTCCAACAACTATGATCGAGGTCTGATACCAAAAACTAACACAACCCCTCATGGGCCTGCCCAGGAAACCTATGGGAACTTGCCCAACACTAGTCATAATTGGCTAATTGATTACGTGTGCACTAGTTAAAACCTTTATGCTTCTAGTTATTTAATCCTACTATTCAATCATGCATGAATTTATGCTTTGACTTAATCAATAAAATAAACAAAATGGTACATAAAAAAATGCCATGGCATATTTTGATAAAAACAAATATTAAAACTCTCAAAGCATCCAAAGCAATTAATTGGAGTCAACTACACATAATCAATTGTGTGCATGCATCTAAACAAGAGTAGACTAAGCTCGCACCCAAGAGTGACTCTAGAGTAAACTACTCAAACATGACCATTAGAGGCAAACTAGTGTATTAGAACTATACACTAAATGACTATACTAAGATTCAAAACCAACCTTCCACCTTAGAGCAAATTCCCAGTGGCAAGCTTCGTAAGCCCTCCCTTGTGCTTCACTAGCCTCTATAGGCTAAAAAGATGACTGTAGTTAGTACAATAACTTAACCAACAAGTAACCCATAAACTAGAATCATAAAGATTCAAATAAACCAAATAGCTACTGACAAGCTTATCTCAACAACGCTAAATGGTGACTGGCTCAATAACGCCCAAAACTGCACAACAAAAAGTAAGGGAGTGAGAATCAAAGATTCTCAGTAAGGGGTCTTCAACCTGCAAGATAAATCCTAAGGACTCCACATATACAAGGATATGAAACCTGCTGCGTGTGCTTGGAGCCTAAGGGTCTAATATATGCATATATACCTACGTCCTTTGGGACCCCTCTTCATCCTAATCCTCCTCACGGGGCATCACTCGTAGTAAGCCTTAGCTTACTAACATAGTATGTAGCCTTCCATTGGTTATTGTGTAAGTGAACATGGTCGATGCCCCTGGCTTGCGCTGTAAGAAATCCACTAGGTGTACTAGGCCTCCACATAGTGCGTCAAGTCCTTAGACTTGACTGGGTCACTTGTGTACTTAGCCTTCACGCATTTAACGTACCAAGGATGTACTAGGCTTTCACTTGTGCCTCAAGGCATAGCTTGGCTAGGCAACAAGCGCACTAAGCCTTCATCCATGGTGCTCCCTTATCCACCATTACCTGGTTCACACTAGTAGAATGGCAACGATCATGGTTGGACTCATTTACAAGGTTCTTTGGAACCCACCTAGGTGCACTAGGTTCCTGCAACTGAGCCTTAAATACAAAGGCCCAACTAGGATTTTGATGGCACTAAACCTTGCACCCAACTAATGGTGCTCTATTATAACCAAACATGCCTTCACTTTGAACTAAAATACCTTTAAAGCTAGTCCATTCTAGGTTTAGTGAATGCAGGGAGGTGATGGTACTCCCTTTTAGCTTCATGTGGAACCTGCAATCACCTCAATCAGACACTTGAGTGAAAAGTTACTCCAAAAATAGAACTATGTGCCAATGGTGTTGCGGTGACGCGTCGCCACTATTAGTGTTGTGCCCAGAAAGCCAATCATGAGATGATTGTATTTTTGCACATTGAGTCATGATATTTTATTAAGGCATTAATCCAGCAATTATGTTTATTATTTTGTTTCTGCATAACGTAATAAACATAATTGTAACCCTAGAATAATGATATTCTCAAATGTCCTTGGTCTAGTATTATTGTGGAGCGGGTTGCAATAATACATAATGACTAGCATATGTGGAGACTAATATGAGATATGTAGTCTACATATGGGTACAAGTTGGAGAACTTGTGTACTGGACTGACCCACCATGAGAACATTACATGGATCGTTATATAAGTGTCATAAGTGATTCTCATAGTGATCATGGTATATGTAGTCCTTCGACTTAAGATCATCAAGGTTCCCTACATGTGAGTCACATACTTTGATACTTTCCTTTGTTGCTCGTGACTGAGTGAACTTGAAGGAGGTCATTGGTTATGCCACATATCATGCGAAGGGATTTGTATGATGAACATGGGATTTGTCCCTCCTATGTAACGAGAGTGATATCTTTGGGCACCTTGATAGAGTGAGACTTAGAAAAATGCATGGCCATGCTCGGATGAGTTGATATACAATATCAATGTCATCAGTTTAAGTTGGTCTACTCGGAAATCAAGAAACCAAAGATTGGGCTAAACGAGAGTGACACATTTCATGTCTCGTGCTTAGTCTTGACATCCCGGACAAAGGGACAATAGCATATATCGGTGATGATCATAAAGGTTTAGTCGAATCATCGACAATCTTGTCACTTAGGTAGCAATAATGTGTTGCTGGACACCGCTCATTGCTTATGATCATAAATGTGATTTATGATCATTGCCAATGTGGTTGGAGCCTATTGGGTTGCACACATAGAGCTATTTGGATCATTATAATGCATGGGCTAATAATTTGGGTTTTGGTTTCACAATAATTTCGTATTAATGATGGGCCCAATAGTTGAGCCATTATTGTGCCCAAAATTAAAGCCTAATTGGATTAGGGCTTTGAAACCCATTAGGCCTAGAAGTTGAGTCTCACTATAAATACAACTTTTAGTGAGAAATTCGTATGTCTCTTTGCCCTAGCCTCCCAAAAGGACAGCCACACACTTCTCTTGCAACTCCTTGGAAGACGCAAGCTAGCACTACGAGCGCAAGAGAAACGCATTTGCCAGGACGCAGTGGAAGCGTGGTGATCTCGAGAGGCTCGTGTGGATACCATAAAGAGCTTGAACACATCAAGTGTTCGGGTTTTTGTGATTTGACTCTACAGTTGAGTGAGAGATCTCAACCGAAAATTAGGTATGAAAATTTTCAAACACCCGGTTTACCTCATTTCACTTGGATCTTGGAGGGTGTCGGTTAAATTCTGCTACGCTGTTTGGCTCCCATAACCCAACAGCCACAGTTGTTGACATGATACCTATTTTTGAGGTATTGGTGATGCATCATGGAAATTGATATTGATTGGCAACGTGTCACTAATCCAGCGAAATGACTAAAAAGTTTCCTATTTTGCTACTATGAACTTTGGACATTTTCCAAACATATTAAACATGCATGGATAGCCTTCAAACTTCACATCCGTGTAGTACACATTGTAGAGACCACAACTAAAAATCATAAGCCTTCCTATGATGCATTTAAACAACATTCCAATCAACCCAAACACACTAGTCCACCATGATCAAACCAGACCACTAACTAATGCTATTGCCAAAACTATTTGATTTCATCAAGCAAACTCTATCCAATAGCATTAATCAAGCTTCAAAACATAACTCCCTTACCTTAGTTTCAATCCACAAGCAAGAATTAATCTACTCTTCCACAAAAAAACCATGTTCCTCAAAGTCTACCTAAGTTCCAAGCAAACAAAGGCATAAGACACAAAACTACTAACTTCTAACTAAAACCCAAGCATCTAATCACTTCCCAAACAAGAAATAACCAACAAATCACAAGTTACCTCACATAAAAATAGGGGATGTGGAAAATGTGACTCCAAGCTCCAAAAACATGAAATTCTACTTGGAACAAGCACCCTTTGGAATAAACACCCTTGGTGGCTTCGATTTCTATGAAAATTTCTTGGTTTTGACCTTGAGTCGATGAAGAATTAGTAAAGAGAAGGATGAGCTCAGGTTTAGGAGGCAAATGGCAGCCATCCCTCACCTTTACCAACTTATATACTCTTTTAAACCCCAAGCCACAAAACTAATTAAAAAGTTATAAATAAGTCCCCTAATTTTGGTAACTTTAATCAAACTTGGTCAATTCATGTTTATTTGAATTGAACATGAGTTAAAAGTAGAAGTTAGGTTTTAGAAACTCATTTTCAACTTTGGGGACTCAGCCCGACTCTTTGGGATGCAAAATTATCATTTTTCCCCCAAACCTCATTTGGTACCTTAAATTTCTCAAAACTTTGTAAACTTGGCCCAACATACCTATTCCTACTATGTGAATTGAAATAAGGTTCCAAATTAGCTTTCCATAAGGAGAGCTACAATAGAACAACATCATGATATTTGGTAGCATTAAAGGACCTGACAGCTCTTCGAATGTTTGGTCTAAGGCCTCTGACATACTTTTTGCTTTAAATTCGTCCAACCCATGATACTAAAGAGCGTATATCACTACTTGGTTGAACTTATGTTCATGTTTTAGAACATTGAGGTTGTCTTACTTCAATGCATCAAACTCTACCTATTTCGGCACTTTGATTGTGACACTAATGTACTGGTCCTGAGATAATCTGATGAATTCAGGCCAAGCCATCTCAAACTCATGTTCTGCTGTTCTGCCTTTTTGAGCAGTACATCTGTTTCTTACACTTCTCCACCACATTTCTAGGCTTCCTACAAGGTTGTAGGTAGCTAAAGATACTTTCTTCGTAGAGCTCAAATTCATTCTCTTAAACATCTTTTCAAGGAATCTTAGCCACTCAACAGCTCTTTTTGGTCCAGTTTTACAATCAAATTGTGAATGTCTTTGGCTTTGAAACCTTTCCAGAAATTTGATGTCATTAGAGCTGTCTAGATCATTAGCTCTGTGTCTCCTGGACAAATGTGATTCCTCTTAATCCAAGCACTCTTTAGGTCTTCTTTTTTTATCCCCTCAAAATGTTTCTTAGCTTTTTTCCTAATGGGATGATGATAAGCTGAGTGATTGGTCCTAGATACTTAGCCAATCTTGGATCTAATCCTCCTGGATCTAGGGTGTATCCATTCTTCATCTTCACCTTCTTTATTTTCTTCATTTTCACTCCCATTAGAAGGAACATCGATTGGGTTGTTCTTCCTAGAAGCTTGTCTTATAGGCTTTTGATTCCTTTCCCGTGATGTAGCTTGTGCTTCATGTTCTCCTTATTATTATGCTTGTAAAAGCCTTACTAAGCCTTCATTTATTTAGGCAAGATTCTTTGTAGGTCTACCCACACTTGAGGCATATTTAGTTTAGGTGGAGGAATTACTGCCCCTTGACCCATTTGAGGGGCCTTGTTACCCATTCCTTGATCTTTATTTCTTATGTATTGTCTTTGCTCATGAAGAGGTCATAAGGGTCAATGGTCTTATCTCCTTATAGTCACCATTTTCCTATTTCATGACAATTAGAAGAGCACAATATATACTATATGTTAGGTACATATCATTAGTAGTTGACCCATCTAAGCTCTATGTGTTACCCACTCTGAGGTAGTCCAGTTATGGTGCCAAAATTGTGCATTAAAAACTCCTAGGATTGGTATGTTCTATAGGCCATCTGAACAATACCCTTAGTGTGCACACCCAAGTGGCCCTCTTGGGCACTATGAAAATGCATGCATATTGGTCCACCCATTACACACATATTCACATTTTATGCACACCATGGCAATAAGGAAGGAATACACTAGCACAAGTCTTAATCTTGGCTACCACACATTAGGCGATCTTGTTAAGTTTAAGTAACTAGCCACTACACCCGAATCTTAATCCAAAAAACTATATTAATTTAGACATTTCTTTGTTTCATTATCAGGTAGAGACTAAAACCAAACCACATAATTTGGTTTTACATCAATAGCCCACCTATGGACCAAGTTATAGATTTTTGAAGTTGGTTACAAAATTCTGACCAAATGAATAATAACTCAGCCGACTTTGCCATGTCATAACTTTGGCTACAGTACTTCAAATGTAGAAATTCAAAATCCCAATTAAACCTCTAATGTGCTCTAGGCGTGGTCAAATTTTCATAACAAGATTCATTCTACACTGGAAGATATAGAACTTTGACTGCAGAGTAAAATTCTAGTTACTATATGACTATTTTGCCCATAAAAAATTTCATAAGTCTGCAAACACTTCATTTACAAGGAGTAAGCCCTCCAAGGCTATTCCATACATGTCCAATATACATAGGAATTACATTCTCTTGCATGTAGTAGCAATATGTGGCCAAAATAGATTTTGTTACCCACTCCGGGGTAATCCAATTATGGTGCCAAAACTATGCATTTAAACTCCCAAGATTGGTAATGTTCTGTAGGCCATCAGAACACTACCCTTAGTGTGCATACCCAAGTGGCCCTCTTGGGCATTATGTAAACACATGCATATTGGTCCAACCATCACACACATATTCACATTTCATGCACACCATGGTAGCAAAGAAGGAAAATAGTAGCACAAGTCTTAATCCTGGCTACCGCACATTAGGCAATCTTGTTAAGTTCTAGTGACCAGCCACTGCACCTGTAACTTCCACTAATAAACTGTATAATTCGAGCCTCATAACCCCATGTTTTCTTTGCTCCATTATCAAGTAGAGACTTAGAGCAAACCAAGAAATTTTGTTTTACATCAATAGCCCCCCTATGGACCAAGGTATGGATTTTTTAAGTTGGTTACAAAATTCTGACCAAATGAACAGTAACTCATCCAACTTTGCAACATCATATCTTTGGCTACAGTGCTCTAAATCCAGAAATTACAAATCCGAGTTAACCCTCTAGATGTCCTCTAGGTGTGGTCAAAATTTCATGTCCAGATTCATTCTACAAAGGGAGATATTAAAGTTTAGGTCCAGAGTCAAAATTCTGGCACTTTTGGACCATTTTGCCCATACAATTTTTCCAAACCATGCAAACACTTCATTCAAAAGGGGGAATCCCTCCAAGGCTATCCCATATATGTCCATTACACATAGGAATTACATTCCCTTTCTTTTAACAACTTTATGTGGCCAAAACAGAATGTAGAAGTAAGCAGCCCATCATTCACACTTAGGCAGCTTTGTACCACATCGCTTACATAGTAAAAACATTACTCAAATGTTCACACACACCCTTGTCTCATTTTACATACAATACATTTACATGCATACATGCACTACAATATGGTCTTAAATAAGCTAAATACGTACCCTAGGTTACAGGAGGTCCTGAGACACAATGGACTCCAAAAACAGGATGCTGGACAGCTGCTGCACAACACAATAAGTACCACCATTAAAAATAGAAAATGTGCTCCTAAAATTACCAAAATTTCCAGATCATAGCTATACATATGGAGGTTCATGCCCCTGAAATTTCAGATCAAAAATCAAACCAAAAAGGTTAGTCTGAAGGTGATCTTTCAGCTGGACCTGAAATGACAGAATTGAGGGGAGTAAGTTTCATTAAGGAACTTAGTAAGGTAGCACTAGGATTTACTAGGAAGTGTAACCATCATTAAAACCTGCATCCAAAGACACTAAAACACAAAAATCATAATGCATATATACAATATATAGCAACCAAATGCAGCAGCCAAACACAAACAACAAACACATGAAATGTGGCAGCAACATATACCATAGGTTAGTCCATAAAACACATAATAAACATAACCAAATCATTATGGAAACCCTCCTCAAGCTAATGCTTGGTCTTAGGAGGATTTTGACACTAGTTAGTACTAACTTTGGGCTCTAGAAACCCTCATTTTACTGCCATCTTTGTGCACTTGAGAATAGGTCACAAAACCTTCAATAAGTGCACTCCCCTCAATAAGCTTGGTTCATCAAGCTCATGGCTCTCTTCCAAGCTTAGCCATACCTCCATGGATGTTTTAAAATACATAAAACAACCCATGAGAGGAATAGAACCCTTACCAAAGTGGGTAGGCCGAAAATCAAGCTTGATCCTTAAAGTATGCAAGAAATAGCTCTAGTTTGCTTCCAATTGCTTCCTTTTGCCTTCAATTCCAATCAATTGCAAGTTTGAAGGTGTGGTGGCTATGGAGGAAGGATGGCTGTGTTCTTGGGCTGGGGGAGGACGATAATGGGAGAGGGATAAGTGATTTGGCCACTTAAATGGCCTTAAATGAGCTTAAGGGCACCAAAACAAACTTAACAAGCTTAACCTTGCTTTATGTCATTTTCCTTCTCACTAATTATGGTTTCTTTGTCTTAAAATCATTGGTACACATGTGCCCAATATTTTTGACTAATTATCAAGTCATGGCTGCCTCCCCCGTGGTGGGATAACCCCCTTTGTCCAAACTTGTCTTCCATGAGCAATTTGGTCCTCCAATAGCACTTTCATACCATTCATATCCTTCCCATAACTCTCCAAGTCTCTTTCTTGAGAGTTTTGCAATTGAGTACTAGAATTTCCAAAACCTTACAAAAAAGTCCATAGGTTGCTTGACAAACAAGCAATCCTTAAGGCTTTTCTTGGAGACCAAGTTACCAACTTGGAACACTTTTAAGGAGGTGTTGATCATGCCTTAACCCCCCACACTTCAATCACTATGTTAAGAATTACACAATATAATGGTTTCTAGCCATTATGACACACTTGTAATTCTCCCATTTTGTGAGGTGGTAACAATCATCCCCCCCCCCCTTAAAAATTTTGGTCCTCCAAAATAGCGCTTAGCTTCTGGTATTCTTCAGGATACCTTTCCATAAGGTCTTTTTCAGTTTCCCAAGTTGTTTCCCTTTCAAAGTGGTGTGACCACTAAACTTTAACCATGGGAATATGTTTGTTTCTTAACCTTCTGGTATCCTTCGCTAAGATAGCTATAGGTTTCTCTTCCTATGTCAAGTTAGGTTCCAACTGTATGTCTTCCACTACAATAGCATGCTTTGTGTCTAGTAGACACTTCTTAAGCATACTGATGTGAAAAACATTATGAACACTTGACATGCTGGGCGGTAGAGCTAATCTGTATGCTACCTTGCCAACTCAGTCCAAGATCTCAGAAGGACCGATGTATCTTGGAGCTAACTGGGTTATTCTTCCAAATCTGACAGTGCCTTTAGTTGGTGCAACTTTTAGCCAAACATTGTCACCACTCTCAAATTCCAAGTCTCTCCCTTGTTTGTTGAGATAGGCTGTGGTTCTTTCATTGGCTGCCTTTAATATCTCTTGAATCTTCTTGATTTTGGCAGTAGTCTCTTCAATAATTTTGGGACCCAACTCTAGCCTGTCTGAGGCTTCCACCCAACAGTGGGGTGTCATGCACCTTCTTCCATATAATGCTTCATAAGGTTCCATGCCAATGGTGCTTTGTTAACTATTGTTATATGAGAATTCCACCAATGGCAAGTGTTGGTCCCATTCACCTTTGAAATCCAACACACAGCTCCTGAGCATGTCTTCCAGTATCTGTATCACCCTTTCAGATTGCCCATCTGTTTGAGGATGGTAAGCAGTAATCAAGTGGATTTTGGTTCCTAGTGCTTTATGAAAAGCACTCCAAAACTGAGCTATCAGATACAATAGAGTCTGGCACTCCATGTAGTCTCACTATCTCCTGGACATACATCTGGGCTAACTTATCTAAGAAGTCTGTGAGTTATATAGGCAAGAAGTGGGAACATTTGGTTAGCCTATCCACAATGACCCATATTGTATCATGCCTTAGTCTGGTCATAGGCAACCCAGTCAAAAAGTCCATGGTTATGTTGCCCCACTTCCTCACTAGTATAGGTAGAGTCTGTAGGGTACCAGCTGGCTTCTGGTGCTCTACCTTTACCCTCTAGCATGTGGCACATTTGGAGACATAAGTAGCTATGTCTCTCTTCATATGTGGCCACCAAAAGTGAGTCTTCAAATCTTTATACATTTTCTCACTTCCTGGATGGATGTTCAACTTGCTTGTGTGAGCTTTTTCAAGTATTTCATCCCTGAGCTTTGCTCCTTTAGGCATATAGATTCGGTCCTTGAAGTACAGTAATCCTTGCTTGTCACAAAGGATTGATACAAGGAACCTTTTTCTTCTCCTAAAATCTTTGTCAGATCAGGATCTGTCTCCTGTGCTTTTTTGGCTTATTCAATCCATCTAGATTGAATTGTCAACGTGTAAATTTGGGCTTCCTCCCATTTGTGCCATTTATGCCAAAGGCACAGTAGACTATTCTGCTCATCATGATCAGTTATGGATCCTCCTTTCAAAAGTCCCATGTACTTCTTGGTCAAGGCATCTAGATTGCCTTTGCCCTTTGTGTACTGTATACTGCAGTCATAGTCCTTGATGTACTCTAACCATCTCCTTTGCCTCATGTTCAACTCTTTCTGAGTGAACAAGCACTTTAGGCTCTTATGGTCAGTGTAGATCGCAAAGGAACTACCCATCAAGTAATATCTCCATTGGTTCAGAGCAAAAATCGTTGCTGCCAGTTCTAGGTCATGGGTAGGATAATCTTGCTCATGGGGTCTTAACTGCCTTGACCCATAAGCAATGACATTTCTTTCTTGCATAAGCACACAACCTAACCCAGATCTAGATGCATCTATATATATGATGTAAGGCTTAATTGGATCAGGAAGAATCAATACTGGAGCTTCAATCAACCTCTGCTTGAGCTCCTGCAAACTATTTTCACACTTCTCAGTCCACTCAAATCTTTGACCCTTCTTGGTCAGATGAGTAAGAACTGAGGCAACCATGGAGAAGCCTGATGCAAATTTCCTGTAGTATCCAGCTAATCCTAGGAAACTTCTGATTTCCTTTACAGTCTTTGGTCTTCCCCACTCTTGCACTACCTTGACCTTTTCAGGGTCTACCTTAAGGCTTGTGCATCTATGATGTGTCATAGGAAAGACACTTCCCTTATCCAAAATTGACACTTGGATAACCTAGCATAAAGCTGATGCTGCAACAGAGTCTTTAAGACAATCTTCAGATGATGTTCATGTTCGTTTTCATCCTTGGAATACAGTAGGATGTCATCAATGAACACAACCACAAATTTGTCCAGATGTGGCCTGAACACCCTATTCATCAAGTCCATGAAAGCAGCTGGGGCATTAGTCAAACCAAATGGCATGACTGTGTACTCATAATGCCCATATCTGGTCCTGAATGCAGTCTTAGGAATATCTTCTTCCTTTACTCCTAATTGGAAGTATCCAGATCTCAAATCTATCTTGGAAAAGATCTTAGCTCCCTTGAGTTGATCAAATAGATCCTCAATCCTAGAGAGTGGATACTTGTTCTTGATAGTCACTACATTAAGATTCCTGTAGTCAATGCATAGTCTCAAAGATCCATCCTTTTTTTCACAAAGAGAACAGGAGCTCCCCATGGTGAAACATTTGGCCTTATGAACCCTTTTTCAAGAAGTTCATCAAGCTGTTTCTTGAGCTCATTCATCTCTGTGATTGGTATTCTGTAAGGAGGTATGGATATTGGACTAGCTTCTGGTTGCAGCTTGATTTCAAACTCAATCTCCCTTTGTGGAGGAATACCTAGCAGGTCTTTAGGAAAGACTTGTGGAAAGTCTCTCACTATAGGTATTCTATCCACTTATTCTTCATAGTGCAATTGATTCAATGCATAACAATAATCATGCTCAGAAATCACAAGTATCCATCTAGTACCTCTAGCTCCATGCCATGCATTTCATACACTAATTCCTTAGAATTCACTAATGCTTGCACTTCACCATCAGGCAATGTGATTTCCCTTTTAGCACAATCAATTCTTATGTTATGCATACCAAGCCAATTCATACCTTGCACTAAATCATACTTAGGAATGTCCAACACTAGCAGATTAGTCAAAACCTTAGTCTTTCCTATTACTAGCTCACAATCCTTAGCTAGGCCATTAGTGAAAAGACATTAACTACCTGTTGTTTTCACTAAGGATATCCTAGGCATGATTTCAGTAGGCAATTTCATGGCATCAACAAATTTCCTAGCCACTGTAAACACAGATGCACTAGTATCAAATGGAACACTAATAGACAGACCATTAAGGTAAATGTTATCTCTTAGTGCTCCTCCCTGCTGTGAAGTTTTTAGCCTCACCACTTGGAAGACTCTACCAGCTTTTTGCACTGGAGGTCGAGGCACTGGAGCAACTGGCCTCTGCTATCTCTCCCTTGGTGGTCCGCCTCTAGGTCCTGCCTCAATAGGCCTTACTGGACCTTGGTCTTTTGGCCTTCTTTGAGCCTGTGGGCAGTCTTTGATCCAATGATCCATGGATCCACATCTTAGACACGCTTGGGTATCAAAGTAGCAAGGTTTCTTTCCATGAAACCTCCAACACTTAAGGCACCTTAGGCCAGGAAACTTCCCCTTAACCTTGCCCTCACCACCAAAATGGGAACTTTTGGCAATTCCCTTGCCATGTGGTGGCTTTTTCTGCTTGCCTCCTGCCTGACTACTTTCCCCTGGTCCACTGGGAAATTACTTAGTCTCAAACTCCTCTTGCTTTACTAATAGAGCTTTCTACACTGCTTCATAGTATGTAATTGCTCCAAAAGGTCTAACAGCCTTTCTAATGTCTAACTTTAGGCCCTTGACAAATCTTTTGGCTTTCAATTCCTCCAGTCCATGATACTGAGGAGCATACCTCACCAACTGATTGAATTTGTCATCATACTCTAGGACACTGAGGTTGTCCCGCCTTAGAGCATTAAATTTAGCATGCTTCATATCCTTGATAGCATCACTGATGTACTGCTCTTGGAATAGTTGTGTGAACTCTAGCCAACCCATCTCAATATCTCTTCCTGGCCTTCTCCCCTTCTGGAAAGCATACCTATCTCTGGTGCTCCTCCACCATATCTCTGCACTGCCTACTAGATTATAGGTAGCCAATGAAACTCTCTTGGTAGAGCTGAGTGGTATCCTCTCAAACATTTTTTCAATGAAGATTAACCACTCCTTAGCTTTCTCTGGCCCAGCTTTTCCATCAAACTGTAGAGGTATTAGGCCTTGAAACGTCTCCAATAGTCTAACCTCATCTAGGCCTTCTACATCCTCTGATCTATGTCTTCTAGATCTATGAGAGTCCTCTGTATGGTGATGCCCTCTATGATCTCTCTGCCTCTTCCTGGATCTTTTTTCGTGGCCATCCTCAATCTTATTCCTAGTGGAGGAATGGTCATAGACTGAGGCATTGGTCCTGGACACCTGACCAATCTGAGGCCTTAGTCTTCTTCCTCTTGGATTTCTCCTATCCTCATCTTCCTCCTCAACAGTTTCATCATTTGTGTCTTTCAAGCTTCCAGAAGGAACATATTCAGATGTGTTCCTAGTATCCTTTTCTGGTTGCTATTGTCCATCCTGCGCTAGTTCTGCTAGAGCTACTTGGACTTCTTGCTGTTGTGCTTGAATAAGCCTTACTAAGTTCTCATTGATTAGAGCTAAGTTTCTTTGAAGCTCTAACCAAACCTAAGGCACTACAGGGTTTGGTACCCCCTGTTGCCCTTGATTCCCTCTATTCTGTCCATTTCTTTATTGCCCAGAATCAGTAGGAGGCCTTCAAGGTGGTTCCCCTCTCCTTGTGGCAACCATGTTTACTTTTTGCATTGATGATTCACCGTAGAGCACATATAAAGATCATAGCTATTTCAATGGTACTTGACACTAGCAGCTGACCAAACTGAGCTCATATATGTAGATGCATGCAATGCAACTATATGCTATGTACTTGTATAAGCCATGCTCTGATACGAACGTCTGTTACCCACTCCGGGGCAATCCAATTATGGTGCCAAAATTGTGCATTTAAACTCCCAGGATTAGTAATGTTTTGTAGGCCATCAGAACACTACCCTTAGTGTGCATACCCAAGTGGCCCTCTTGGGTACTATGTAAACACATGCATGTTGGTCCAACCATCACACACATATTCACATTTTATGCACACCATGGAAGCAAAGAAGGAAAATAGTAGCACAAGTCTTAATCCTGGCAACAACACATTAGGCAATCTTGTTAAGTTCTAGTGACCAGCCACTGCACCTGTAACTTTCACTAATAAACTGTATAATTCGTGCCTCATACCCCCCTTTTTTCGTTGCTCCATTATCAAGTAGAGACTTAGAGCAAACCAAGTAATTTTGTTTTACTTCAATAGCCCCCATATGGACCAAGGTATGGATTTTTTAAGTTGGTTACAAAATTCTGACCAAATAAACAGTAACTCAGCCAACTTTGCAACGTCATATCATTGGCTACAGCGCTCTAAATCCAGAAATTACAAATCCGAGTTAACCCTCTAGATTTTCTCTAGGTGTGGTCAAAATGTCATACCAAGATTCATTCTACAAAGGGAGATATTAAAGTTTAGGTCCAGAGTCAAAATTCTAGCAACCTTTGGACCATTTTGCCCATTTAATTTTTCCAAACCATGCAAATACTTCATTCAAAAGGGGGAAGCCCTCCAAGGCTATCCCATATATGTCCATTACACATAGGAATTACATTCCCTTTCTTTTACCAACCTTATGTGGCCAAAACAGAATTTACAAGTAAGCAGCCCATCATTCACACTTAGGCAGCTTTGCACCACATCGCTTACGTAGCAAAAACATTACTCAAATGTTCACATACTTGTCTCATTTTACATACACTACATGTACATGCATACATGCACTAAAATATGGTCTTAAATAATCTAAATAGGCACCCTAGGTTACAGGAGATCCTGAGACACAATGGACTCCAAAAACAGGATGCTGGACAACTGCTGCACAACACAACAAGTACCACCATTAGAAATACCAAATGTGCTCCTAAAATTACCAAACTTTTCAGATCAGAACTAGACATATGGAAGTTCATGTACCCGAAATTTCAGATCAAAAATCGAACCAAAAAGGTCATTTTGAAGGTGATCTTTCAGCTGGACCTGGAATGACAGAATTGAGGGGAGTAAGTTTCATTGAGAAACTTAGTAAGGGTAGCATTTGGATTCACTAGGCAGTGTAACCATCATTAAAAACTGAATCCAAAGACACTAAAACACAAAAATCATAATGCATATATACAATATATAGCAACCAAATGCAGCAGCCAAACTCAAACAACAAACACATGAAATGTGGCAGCAACATATACCATAGGTTAGTCCATAAAACACATAATAAACATAACCAAATCACTATGGAAGCCCTCCTCAAGCTAATGCTTTGTCTTAGGAGGATTTTAACACTAGTTAGTACTAACTTTGGGCTCTAGAAACTCTCATTTTACTGCCATCTTTGTGCACTTGAGAATAGATCACAAAACCTTCAATAAGTGCACTCCCCTCAATAAGCTTGGTTCATCAAGCTCATGGCTCTCTTCCAAGCGTAGCCATAGCTCTATGGATGTTTGAAAATATAAGAAAACAGCCCATGAGAGGAGGAGAACCCTTACCAAAGTGGGTAAGCCGAAAATCAAGCTTGATCCTTGAAGTATGCAAGAAATAGCTCTAGTTTGCTTCCAACTGCTTCCTTTTGCCTTCAATTTCAATCAATTGCAAGTTTGAAGGTGTGGTGGCTATGGAGGAAGTATGGATGTGTTCTTGGGCTGTGGGAGGACGAAAATGAGAGAGGGATAAGTGATTTGGCCACTTAAATGGCCTTAAATGAGCTTAAGGGCACCAAAACACACTTAACAAGCTTAACCTTGCTTTATGTCATTTTCCTTCTCACTAATTATGGTTTCTTTGTCTTAAAATCATTGGTACACATGTGCACAAAATTTTTGACTAATTATCAAGTCTTGGCTGCCTCCCCCCATGGTGGGATAACCCCACAATTCCACCGTTAGGCTTAAGTCAAAAGCTTGAACACCTTAACCTTTACACTAGGACATTTAGGTCCTTATTGCCTTTAGTGTTTCCTTTGTCTAAACTTGTCTTCCATGAGCAATTTGGTCCTCTAATAGCACTTTCATACCATTCATATTCTTCCCATAACTCTCCAAGTCTTTTTCTTGAGAGCTTTGCAATTGAGTACCCGAATTTCCAAAACCTTACAAAAAAGTCCATAGGTTGCTTGACAAACAAGCAAGCCTCAAGGCTTTTCTTGGGGACCAAGTTACCAACTTGGAACACTTTTAAGGAGGTGTTGATCACGCCTTTGACCCCTACACTTCAATCACTATGTTCAGAAGTACACAATATAATGGTTTTTAGCCATTATGACGCTTGTAATTCTCCAATTTTTTGAGATGGTAAGAAATTTTACAAGTAAGCAGCATATCATTCACACTTAGGTAGCTTTGCACCACATCACATACATAGCTAAAACAGTACTCAAATGTTCTCATACTTGTCTCATTTTACATACACTACATGTGCATGCATACATGCACTACATAATGGTCTTAACTCAGCTAAATACGTACCGTAAACTATAGGAGTGCCTAAGACACAATGGACTCCAGAAACAGGATGCTGGACAGCTGCTGCATAACACAATAAGCTCCATCACTAAAAATACCAAATGTGATGCTAAAATCACCAAAATTTCTAGATCACAACTAGACATACGGACGTTTAAGAACCTCAAAATTCAAGGCAAAACTCAAACCATAAAGGTCTGTTTGAAAGTGATCTTTCTACTGGGCCTGAAATGGGAAGATTTGAGGAGAGTAAGTTTCAATGTAAAACTTAGTAAGGGTAACACTTGTATTATTAAGGAAGTGTGGCCCTTATTAAAACCTGCATCCAAAGACACTAAAACAATAAACCACAATGCAAATGCACAAGATATAACAACCAAATGCAGCAGCCATTCACAACCAACAAAAAGATGAAATGCAGCAGCAACATAAACCATAGGTTGGTCCATAAAACATGCAATAAACTTAAGTAAATCACTATGGCAGCCTTCCTCAAGCTAATACTTGGTCTTAGGAGGATGTTAACACTAGTTAGCACTAACTTTGGGCACTAAAAACCCTTAAATTTGTTGCCATCACTGTGCACTTCACACTAGGTTGCAAAACCATTATGTGCACTTCACACTAGGTCGCAAAACCATTACTAAGTAGACTCCCCTCACTAAGGTTGGTTCATCAAGCACTTAGCTCTCTTCAAAACTTAGCCCCAGCTCCATGGATGCTTGAAAATATAGTAAACATTCCATGAGAGCAAGAGAACTCCTTACCTTGTGTGTACGCTAAAATTTGAGCTTGATTCCTGGTGCACCTAAGCAATAGCACTTGTATGCTTCCAATTGCTCTTAAGTGCACTAAACACTCTTAATAGTCATACCTGTGTTTTATGTCATTTTCCCTGCTACAAAACCATGATTTCTTAGTCTTAAAATCATGGCCCACATTTCACCATTGTTATCTTGCTTTGGCTGCCTTTTCTTGAGTGGGAGAACCCCAAAATGCTTCCATTTGACTTAAGTCATAAGCATAAACAACCAAAGGCTTACACTAGGACACTTAAGTCCTTAAAGCCCTTTATGTTTTTCTTTGCCCACAATTATCTTCTGTAAGCAATTTGGTCCTCTAATAGGACTTTCATATCATTCATATCCTTCCCATAACTCTCCAAATCTCTTTCTTGAGAGTTTTCCAATTAAGTACCCTAATTTTCAAAACCTTACAAAAAAGTCCAAAGGTTGCTTAACAAACAAGCAATCCTTAAGGCTTTTCTTGAGGGCCAAGTTACCAATTTAAAAAACATTTTTTAGGAGGTGCTAATCATGCCCTTTACCCCTCACATTTTAATCACTATGGTGAGAATTACACAATATAATGGTTTTTGGACATTATACCACACTTTGTAATTCTCCCATTTTTGTAAGGTGGTAACACCATGTGTGCAACTATATGTGTCATGTCAAATACACAAAAATCTTATTAAACTATACTTTGATGTCAACTTCTATTACCACTCTGAGTGTCAAAATACAACCATCATACATGACCATTTGTAGTTGTGCCCAAGTCTCATGCCAATGCGTGTCCTGTGGACCAATTAGAAAAACACTAACAATGTTCACTCAAGTGGCCCTTTTGATCGTTATGTAAATACATGCATATTGGTCCAAGCATCCTACACATATTCATATTCAACCCTATTTGGTAGGGAAGTTAACAGCCACAAGCATTAACTTGAATCCTCAATTTCAATTTTGGCCAACTATGCACTTAAACAAAAACACTCATACACATAGTTAACGTTGTACTCATGAATGTGTCAAAATATTCATGTTGTGTCCATCTTAAATTTTACCTACATCCCTCTATTCCTTTAAAATACTTAAAAATTCATAGCAAACCAAGTTTGAGGCATTAAATCTATCTAGAATTATACTTATGAGTTTTGCAAGTCATCTGGTTAAGTTGATCAAATGAACCATACACAATCAACTTTGACAGGGCATATCATGAGATACAGGGTACCAAATTGAGTGATTCAAAATCCAAATTCTTCATCCTGAAGGTTTCTAATTATGATCCAAATTTAATAGCTAAATTTAACTTCTACAGAAAGTTATGGCTTATAGGTTTTAGGGTATCAAAATTTAGTAACAAGTTCCTAAAATGCCCGCACAAAATTTCAAATAAATCATCCACTTCACTTCTAAGTGCAAAACCAACTTGGGCAAGTTCATACATGTCATAAATACTTGAAAAATTCATTCCCCCTAAATTTAAAGGCACTTCATAAGCATTTAATATAATTTTCTTCAAAGCAGCCCATAAACATAAAACGGACAAAATCTCGCATACAATGTCAAACATCACTTCATTGCTTCGTACGTCATCCAAAATAACATCCATAGTGTATTTACATACATTTATACATCATACATATGATTATCTTAGTTGGGTATATACACTAGCTTCTTGGAGAGCCTTACAAACACAATGGACTACAAAAACTTGAAGAGGCAGCTGCTACATATGGTAGAAAGTACTAACAATAAACTTAAAATATGTGCTCCAAAAATCATGAAACTTTCCATTTTAATACAAGACATATAGATGTTTATATAACTAAAATTTCATGGGAGAAATTAAATTACAAGTATTTTTTTGAAAGCTACATTTCAGGATCTCCTGAAATATGGACCGAAATGGGGTAAGTTCTTGTGAAGAACTTTGTAAAGGCTTTAACAGTAAAGCCTTGAATTCCTACATATATGTCCTCAAAACAAAAGACACTAAGATGCATAAAAACAACACATATACATAATATAGCAAGCAAATCTACAAATTAATCGCAACAGCAAACAAATGCAAACGCGGCATACACATAACATTAGGGTTAGTGCATCTACATTTGATAAAACATTAAGGCAACATTATGGCAGACCTTCTCAATCTTTTTACTTTATCTTAGGAGGCCTTTGATTTTAGTTGGTGCTAACTTGGGTGCTAGAAACCTTCACAAGCTGCCATCTTTTGCATGGAAAAAACAATAAGGCCAAACCTTGCCATGCACAATCCCCTTAACCCATGCTTTGTTCATATAGCTTTTTGCTCTCTACCAAGTATAGTCTTATGTCCATGGATGTTTGATCATCACCATTCAATAGTAAAGAATCCATGAAACAACAAAAAAACGTTTACCTTAGCTATGAAACCCTAAAATCCTAGATGAGCCAAACTTAGGGTTTCTTGTGCACTTTTGTTTAATTTTGTTGCCTTCTATTGGTTCCTTTTACAAGCCTTAGATAAGATGGATATGAAGGGCTATGGAAAAGCTAAAGGAACAACCCTTGGCCAGTGGAGGCTGAAAATGAGGAATAAAATAATAGAAATGAAGTGCTTTTCCTTTTTATCTTTCCTTCTCACCTAACTAAAACTAATATGATCTAAGTACATGATAAATCCACAATTTTTGACCCACTTTTTTGACTAAGTAGCCAACTATCTAAAGCATGGAGAAATATAGTTTTTGACCATTCTTAACCTTTTTTAGAGGTCATTATACCTAAAGATTAAATATGGACACTTGGCTATCAAGTTATCCATGTTGTGTTAAATGATGGCCTTTGCCTCCTTTGCACAGTTTGGTCCTAAAAAATTCTTTAATTCCATTCATTTGCCCCCATAATAGTACCATGAAGGTCCCTTCATAAGCCTTCTTTAAAAATTTGTACAATTGAGTGCCCAACCTTTGTAACCTTACAATTTAGTTTATAGGTTATATGAAAAATAAGCAATCCTTTAAGGCTTTATTAAGGACCAAGTTATCAACATGTGCATGCTTTAAAGAAGTTTGAATTGAATACTTTACACTTCACAACTTATACACTCTGGTGAAAATTGATCCATTGAACTTTATGACCTTATGGTTTAATTTTCCCATTTTATGATGGTCATAACAGAGATGATTGAGGAAAAAAGAATCACCGCTCATAATGTTTCCCTTTTTGAAATTAAAATTGATAAAGGCATTAAAGCAGGGTCATTTATGCGAGCTAGGAAAAGATATTTCAAGAAATTTATTTGCTTGACTTATTGCAAAGTTTATTTTCTTAACTTGCTTGAAAAGACACTTATTTATGGATTTAACATAGGATTTACTTACCTTGGCATTTAAACTTAGGGTTCAACTTAAAGGACCTTTACAAGAGAACTTGCCCGATAGAGCAAAAAAGCCTATAGAGAATGCTAAATAACTAAAAAGTTTCTTTTGTTACCTTGGGCAATAATCAGTAAGTCATCAGTAAAAAGTAGGTTTTTCAAAACAATCTCTTGATGCCTCATTCTAAAGTCGATTGAGGTACCTTTATCCAATTAGAAATTTATCATGCTCGAATGTAAGTCTAGACACAACATGAAAATATATGAAGAATGAGGGTTCACCTCCCGATTCCCTTATAAAGCAAGAAAGGCTAAGAAGTGGAACCATTAACCACAATAAACAATTCAGTCAAAGTTATGCAATCAAAAAAATAATACTTTCAAATTCTCAAGGACTTGTAAAGAATAGAGCATATTGTTGATAAGGTCCCCTTTTAGCTTGTCATAAGCTTCTTGTAGATCTAGCCTTCAAATATAAAAACCCTATTCACCCTATTTTTTCTTGAACAAATAAAGGACATCCTTAATGATGATCGTATATAGGTTGTACTTCTACCAGGCATGAAAGCTAATCGGAAAGCACTAATAACAAACATTAAAAAAGGTCCTAAGTTATTAGCAATGATGTTAAAAATAGCTTTATATAGAGTATTGAAAAGACATATAGGTTTGAAACTAGTGATGACATCAGGTTGAATTGTTTTAGGAATAAGAGGAATCAAGGTTTTATTCTAGCCATTAAAAAGCTTCTTATAAATGAAACCTTGCTAAATTCCATTGACAAGTATCTCACTACTAATATTCCAATTTTACCATCAAGGTCGGGGGCTTTAAAGTCTTTAAAGGAAAAAATAGCTTGCTAAATCACATCTATGTCAAGGATACTAGTAATAGTTGTAATGCCCGGAAAACCCAAAACGATTAAGTCCTGGGCTAAGTGGATTAAGGACATAAAAAATTTTCTAAAATGGGAATTGAGCTCATTGAGCTCGGGAGACATTGAATTAAATGAGGAATGGGTATAAATGAGTGTTGGACACTCTTGGAATTAAACTTGGCTTAGGCCAAGAAAGTTAGTGATGAAAATGGTGGAATTTGAAGTTGAGGGACTCAATTGGACAAAGGAAATTTTTGAGGGAGGACTCAATTGCACAAATTGAGATAAATGGAGGACTAAAGGGGGAATTAGCCCAACTTGCATGGCAAGAAAGCCATGGCCGGCCAACCCCCCCCAAATCCCCCATAAAATAAAGCAACCCCCCCTCCACTAACCTTAAAATAATCATACCCATGCCCTCCCACTCACCCTTGTCCCCCACTTACATTTCTTTATTCCCCCACTATACTATTCTTTATTCCTCCACTAAACACTCCACTACACTATGTTTCCCACTCCCACTCCTACTCCTCAATAGCCGGCCATCCAAGCTCAACCCATTCAATTCCATTTTCTTACACTCAAACAACTCACAAACTCTCTCAACTCTCTCCTCTCATCTCTCATTTCGACCATGACTCTATTTTCAAGCTCCCAACTCATTTCTTCTTCCTCTAGCATTCGGCCATGACCATAAACACACATCCATGAATATTCAACCAAGTTTCCTTGGTATTCTTAAGCTCCTAAACACATACAAGCATGAAATTAAGTGAGATTTTGAAGAAAATTCAAAGGAAACTTTTGGCCATCAAGAAATCTTGGAGGTTTTGAGCTCTACTCAAGGAGCTCATTACATGCATGAAGTTTCCAAGCCATTGGAAGCAAGAAATCAAGAAGAAACTTGAAGAGAAGCAAGCTCAAGAATTCGGCCTTACCTCTTTATGAGGGTTAGTAAGTGAAAACCAAGTATTCTTGGTATTTTGTGCTATTTAAGCTAAGAAAGTAAGATTATTGCTTACTAATGAATTCGGCCACCTTTGGCTTTTGTGCTAGAAAACAAGTTTACCTCTCTTGAAGTTTCTGCCAAGTTCATTCTTGAACTTTCTATGGACTATACCAAGTGTTCTTGGTGATTTTGGAGCATTAGAAGGACTACAAAGCAAAGAGCAAGTGAAGGCTCCAAGCATTAATAAAGATTCGGCCATGTGTGTTCATGGCATTATGGAGCTCTTAAGCAAGTGTTCTTGGTACTTTGGAGCTCATATGGACATCCTAAGCAAGAAAAACAAGCAAAAGATGGCTGGAAGGCAAGGATGTAAATTCGGCCATGAATATATCTTGGCATGTATGAGCTTAAACCAAGTGTTCTTGGTACTAAACAAGCTCATATGAATGTACAAGGCAAGAGCCAAAAGTTGGATGTAAAAAGGAAGAAGAAATAAAGAACAAGTTTGGCCAACGGTCAATCTTGAGATCCTTAAGTGAAAACCAAGTGTTCTTGGTATATGTGAGCTTCTAAGTACATGTAAGCTTGAAAATTAAATGGAGCTTGAGAGAAATGTTAAGTTAAAGATTCGGCCATACCTATTAAAGAGAGGTTTCATAAGCTAAGATAATTGTTTATGGTGTTATTAAACTCCTACATGCGTTTGAGGGTTGGATAAAAAGTAAGAACAAAGAAAGGTTAAGTTATGGCCTTAACTCTTTAAGTTAAGGTTGTGTAAGTTACACCAAGTCTTCTTGGTAAATTATGGTTTTAAGTTAATGAAAAACAAGTAAATAACTTGTTAGTGTTTTGGGCTTTATAGGCCCATTAAGGAAAAGACAAGTTCTAACAAACAACAAAGCTAGGAAAGGCAAGGGAATTGAGAAAAAGGTTACTAAGATTATGGTAAGGATTTCTATACTCACTTTGTTGCATGGTGGATTTCCGTGATTATGTTTGTGAGTACTCGGGCCCTTAGGTGATGGTCAAAGAACCATGTGATCCTAGGAGTGCATACAGGGCTAAGTTGTTTTATTACTTTGGCAATTCTGTGTGAGGATTTCTCATACTCACTTTGTAAGTATTCAGCCACATAGTGCATAAGTGGGCTAAGTATCGTTGCTTCGGCAACTCCATTTACTCATGAGTTAAGTGCAAGCATTTAGGTTGTGGCATCTAGTTTGGCCAACTCGATCCCCAAGTTAATGAGCTCAGTACGGTATAAGATAAGGAATGGTTGACCGAAATTGTGTGATATGGAAATGCTAATGCTTGCTATGCCCAATACGCAACGGTGTTATGTGGTGTGTTGTGTTGTGTGCTTCTTTGAAATTGGTTGTGCATGCTGACCCCAATTATTATCATTGCTATATGCCTTGTGTTTTCTTTGTCTTAGTGTTTTCCTTTGCAGGAACATGGAATTATTGCCATTACATCCTTGGCATATGTAGGCCTTGGAGGCCATAAGTTAGGCTTTGGAAGCCATATGATGACTTTCAAAGTCATGAGAATTACCTCACTAAGTTAGGCATTGGATGCCACCGGAATCTTTACTGAGTTTTGTAACTCACCCGCCCTGCTCCACTTTTGTAGGAAAAAGGATTGCCTGAAAGATCAAGCTAAGAGTATTGGAATCCTCTTTCTGTTTTGTTAAAGGGTTGAGTATGTGTACGGTATTGCTCAAAATATATTCATATGTTTTAAGTGACTTATGTGGTATAGATTGCTTGTGAATCAAGCTAATGGTGTGGTCTTCCTTGTGCAGGCTTATGGAGTCTAGAAGTTTGTGGGAACAAGGTCTATTAAGGTGGAATGTGTTCCATGATATTATGAATTGATTGCCATGTATCATGCTTTTGGATATACTGGCTAAGTTTTAAGCAATTACGTTCATTTTTAGTATAACACCATTTTTATGACTTGTAAATATGGACTCACAGACTATGGTATATTTTGGCATGCTTGGTGATTTTTACCATGTGCTTGGCAGGTGCCAAGAATGATATGCAAGTATGAAAGTGAAGATGTTTATGTTCAAATGAGAATAAGCTCACATGTTAAGTACCAACATAATTGCATGTTCATAAAGATCTGTTGAATAATGAAGCATGCAACATTCGGCCTTATATGTGCACCTAAGGAAAAATTGCAAGTGAACTTGGATTTCTATGGAATTGGTCACATATATGCTAAAATGGCATCTAAGGATATTAAGTGCATGTAATGGTTATATGTACTTTTGGGTCAATTATGTGAAATGATGCCTATGATATTGTGTGCACAAGTGGAGAAAATACTGTAAGAGGCCTATGATTGATTATGTGCTATGCAATATGCTTGTTTCTAAGACATATAAGAGTATGCAAGACATGAGTACATAAACAAGTTTTCAAAATATGGATATGGTGTTTTGGTTGCCATGCATGTACTTGGCTAAGTATGATAACAATCATGAAATTAACACTAAAATTCCACATAGGTATTAGCTTGTTTCTGAGAACACCTCTACCTTACCATTATTAAATAAGAACTTAACGAGCTAGTACCAATAAGTATCTTAGGGTAATGCCATAAGTTTTAACAAGAGATAATGAAACCCCTTTCTGTATAAATAAATTTCCGCTGCATAATTTAAATAATCGGGCCCGAGTGGGCTAGGGCAGTTCTGGGCATGACAATAGTAGGCAAAGTATTCAATCCAAAGGTATCCAAGAAGTCCCAAGTGTCAAAGTTTTTATTAGAAGTGGATCTAAAGTACCTAAAAAATGATTATTAAAATGAATGACTATATGTAGGGGGTTTTGAATCCAATTACCTGCTTGTTCCCAAAGTGCTACAATTTCATTATTTTCCCTCCTAAACAAAGTACATATATGAAAAAATTTGCTCCTACATCCTGTAACTAATTAATTCTATAGTAGTTTCTGATTGATCCTCATTCCCAAGTAATCTGTTTACAAAATCTTGTATTTTGAAGGCTTCAAGATCATTCAAGAAAGGATTAGAAAGACCCATTGAATTCCCTTTAAATGAGGAAGAATAACCTTTTTTCAATGAAAAAAGTCTCTAGAAATACTCTTAATTTCACTTGTATACTAGATTAAGTTAACACACAAGTCTTAGTTGTACTTAGAGCCCAAAAGAATAAAAATCCAAAGTAGATTTTCCATAAGGGCAAATAGGGTGAAAATAATAATTTTTCAAGTCAAAGTTCAAAATTTGACCATGAAAGATGGGATCGAGTTTCTATAGGTGGAATGAACTTCCTGACAAAATTTGAGCTGAATTTGACCAATGATTAGCTTTGTCATGATAAGGAAATGAAGAAGGACAAAAATGGAAATTTATAGGTCAAAATCTATTTGAGAAGGGTAGAAATCGTGTTTCAAACTGTTCGGTGAATTTTTGTGAAGTTTAAAGCTAAATTGACTAAGTTTAAGGCTTTTCTTGCAAGTAAATCTAAAAAGGGTATTTTGGTAATTTTATATGGTTTATGCTAGTCAAACCTAAGTCAAAGGGATCAAACATAGGTTATATTATCCACAATGGGGTTGACACGGCCGTCCTTGGCCCCTACCCAGGAAGCTTGTGAGAGTTGGTCGTACGGTGGTTGCAATTGGCTAGTTGTCTATGTGCACGGATTAAAATTCAATGATACTAGTTGATTAACCTAGAATATGCAAAATGCATGCTCTTCATGCTTTGGCCTAGATTAACAAAATTCCATAAGACATTGACTTGGCTAAAAAATTTCCAAAGAAAACAAGTTCAAATAGCCAAAGCATACAAAATAAATATTTATATGAGTTTACTACACATAACAACTGTGTGGGAGCATTGATACATAGAGTAGACTAATGCCCTCACCCAAGAGCAACCCTAGAGTCTAGGACTCCTCAAAACATAGAAAATGGAGGCAACTAAGAGTACTATGTATACAAGCCTCAACTGAGATCTTCTTGAACTAACTCCCACCGTGGATGCAAGTCCCAGTGGCAAGTCACAAAAGTCCTTGTCCACGTGCTACTAGGCTCTACAGCCAAAGGAAGACTATAGTTAGTACTGTTACTTAGCCAACAAGTTACCCAAGTAGACTAGAATCGTAAAGATTCTCAAGTGAAATACTTGCAACAAAAGTAACTACCACGATAATCAAGTGAAATACCTGCAATAAAAGCAACTACCACGATAACCCTCAGTGGTTACCCGACCCAACAACTTCAGAATTTGCACAACATAACGAGGGAGTGAGAATTCAGTAATTCTCAATAAGGGTCTTCACTATACCTATAAGAAAATTACTAAGAACTCTACATATGATAACATATGTAACCTGCTATGAGCTCATATAGCTTGAAGGTCTAATACATGCATATACCTAGGTCCCTTGAGACCTCTCCTCATCCGGGTCCTTGAACTACAAAGCATTGCCTTGTCCTCTCCTCTAGCAAGCTTAGCTTGCCAACCTAACTAGTGATAAATCACCAGTTGAACATCTCCTATTTCTATTGTACAGGGGCATTATAATGGGACTGTTGTAGACTAGGCCCTAAAGAACTTGTATACTAGGTGTACTAAGGTTTCACCTTGCAACCTCGTGGCTAAATGCACGACTAAGCTACCAAGGGTTCTAAACCTTTCACCCAAGCTAGTGGTACCTAGTTGTGATCCTTTGTAAACTAGTTTTCTTGGTTATGGTACAAGTAACTATAAAACTTTACAAAACTCAAGAAAACTTCTAGGTCTTGAAGGACTTTTGAAAGTCTCAGAGTATCCTAGGATTGCTTATGCCACAAGGTACCCTAAGAACCCCCTTAGGTCTCCCCTTGACCTTCCTAGCAAAACTTGGAAAATTCAGCCAATATGCTTATTGCAACACGTCACCATAGTTGGTAACTTTCTACTAGTTTTTCCTGTATTGGTGATACATCATGGGTACAGGCGATGATTGGCGACGCATCGCTAATACCTGCGATAGCCCAAAAAATTCCCAGTTTCACTGCTATAAACTTTGGACACTTCCCAAACATATCAAACATGCTTGGATAGCCTCCAAACTTCACAAACATGTAAAACATGTTGCATAGATCAAAACCAACTATCACAAGCCAATCTATGATGCATTGTAATATCATTCCAATCATCACAAACCTCATAGTCCACCATAATTCAACTTTGCCCACTAACTAATGCTATTGCTAGAACTACTTGAATTCATCAAGCAAACTCATTCCAATAGCATTAATTGAACTCGAAAACACAACTCCCTTAACTCAACTCCAAGTAACAAGTAAGAATTATGGAATTCTTTTGCACCAACCAAGTCCCACAAACTCCAACCTATGTTCTATGCAAATATGGGCGCAAAACATCAAGTTACTAACTTCTAACCAAAACCCAAGCTCCCTATAAACTAATAAACATGAAATCAATCAAGAACACATGGATTACCTTGTATCAAAAATAGGGGATAGAAGGAAATGTGCTTCGAAGCTCCAAAACCGTGATTTTATGCTTGAAACAAGCTTCCAATGGCCTATATACTTGTGGTGGCTCCACTTTTCACTTAAAATTCTTGATTTTGAGCTTTAATGGGTGAAGAAATAATGGTGTGAAGGATGAACTCAGGTTATGGCAGCCATCCCCCAATTTACCATCTTATAAACTAAGCTTAAAACCCAAGCCACCCAAGTATTAGACATGGAACACTTAAACCCCCATCTTTTGGTAACCTTAAACATTCTTGGTCAATTTTTGTTTATTTCAACTAAGTTTGGCATAAAGTTAAAAGTTAGCATTTAAAAACTCATTTTAACCACTCGGGACTTATCCTGACTCATCAGGATGCAAATTTATCATTTTACCCCTGCACCTCATTTAGTGCCTTAACCTTCTCGAAACTTAGTGAACTTTGCTAAACTTTCCTATTCTTGCTATATAAGCTTGAATTAAGGTTCCAAACTTAATTTAGAGCAATTTACCTTTCTTGGGCATCTTTCCCACTAGGAGAGCCATAACAGGAGTAGTCCAGTTATGATGCCAAAATTGTGCATTTAAAATTCGTAGGGTTGGTATGTTTTGTGGTCTATCAGAACAATACCCTTAGTGTGATACTCAAGTGCTCCTCCTAGGCACCATATAAATGCATGCATATTAGTCTGATCATTAGACACATATTCACATTTTATGCACACCATTGTACCAAGGAAAGAAAACACTAGCACAAATCTAAATCTTGGCTACCACACACTAGGCAATCTTGTTAAGTATAAATAACCAGCCATCAAACCCAAAATTTTTTCCAAAACACTATATTATCTAGCCATGTACCCTATATTTTATTCCCTTGAATATCAAGTATAGACTTAAACAAAACCAGGGAATTTCATTTTACATCAATAGCCCACCTGTGGACTAAGTTATAGATTTTTTAAGTTGGTTACAAAATTCTGACCAAAAGAACAGTAAATTAGCCAACTTTGCAACATCATAGCTTTGGTTATAGGACTCCAAATACAGAAATTAAAAATCCCATTAAACCTCTAGATGCGCTTTAGGTGTGGTCAAAATTTCATACCAATATTCATTCTACACAGGGAGATATACAACTTTGAGTGCAGGGTCAAAATTCTGTCCACTTTATGAAGGTTTTGCCCATCCAAAATTTCATAAGTGTGCAAACACTTCATTCACAAGTTGTAAGCCCTCCACAAGCACATCCCACACATGTCCACTACACATAAGGATTACATGTTCTTGCATCTAGCATCTTTATGTGGCCAAAATAGAATTTACAAACAAGCAGCCTGTCATTCACACTTAGACAGTTTGTGCACCACATTCACATAGATAGCAAAACAGTCATCAAATGTTCACATACTTGTTTCAAATTTACATGTATTACATGTACATGCAACCATGCACTACATAATGGCTTTAACTCAGCTAAAACATGCACCCAAGTTATAGGAGAGCTTTAGACACATTGCACACCAGAAATAGGATGCTGGACAGTTGCTGCATAACACATTAAGATCCATCACTAAAAATATCAAATGTGCTCCTAAAATCACCAAAACTTCTAGATAACAACTAGATATAGGAAAGTTCAAATAACTGAAATTTCAAATCAACACTCAAACCACAAAGGTTAGTTTGAATGTGATCTTTCTATTGGACCTAAATTGGGCAGATTCGAGGAGATTAAGTTTCATTGTGAAACTTAGTAAAGAGAACACTTATACTTATAAGGTAATGTAACCCTTGGTATCACCTACATCCGAAAACACTAAAACACAAGAAATACAATGCATATATCCAACATATAGCAACCAAATGCAGCAGCCAAACATAAAGATCAAACATATGTATGTGGCATCAACAAGTATCATTGGTTAGTCCATAAAACATGCAATAAACATAAGCAAATCACTTTGGCAGCCTTACTCAAGCTTAATATTGGTCTTAGGAGAATTTTAACACTACTTAGTACTAACTTTGGGCTCTAGAAACCCTTTAATTCGCTGCCATCACTTTACACTTCACACTAGGTCACAAAAGCTTCACGAAGTGCACTCCCCTCATTAAGCTTGGTTCATCAAGCACTTGGCTCTCTTCAAACTTAGCCCTAGCTCCATGGATGTTTGAATAGTATAGTAAATCATCCATGAGAGTAAGGGAACTCCTTGCCTTGATGGGTATGCTAAATTTTGAGCTTGATTCTTGGTGCACCCAAGCAATAGCACTAGTATGCTTCCAATTACTCTTTCTTGATTTCAATTGCAACTAATTGCAAGCTTGGAGGTATGGTGGTTATGGAGGAAGTGTGTAGGTGGTGAGCTACATTTTTTGCTACTAGAGAAGGCCAAATATGGGAGAGATAAGATAAAGATGGCCACTTATATGGACTTACCTGCACTAAACACCCTTAACTAGCCTTAACCATGCTTTATGTCATTTTCCTTGCTACAAGACCATGGTTTCATAGTCTTAATTTCTTGGCCCACATTTGACTTCCTTACCACGCTTTGGCCAGCCATCCCTTGAGTAGGATAACTCCAAAATGTCTCCATTTGACTTAAGTCAAAAGCTTGGACTTCCAAAGGCTTACACTAGGACACTTAGGTCCTTAATTCCTTTTGTGTTTTCTTTGTCCAAACTTGTCTTCCATAAGCAATTTGGTCCTCCAATAGCACTTTCATACTAGTCATATCCCTCCTATAACTCTCCAAATGTTACCACTCTGAGTGCTTAAATACAATAACCATATTTAACATGTCAATTCCCAGAAGCTATGCATGTTTTGTAGGCCATCAGAACAATGCTTACTATATTACGCAAGTGGCCCTCTTCGTCTTTATGCAAATATATGTATATTAGTCCAACCATCACGCACATTTTCACATATAATTTCATCTAAAAGTAATGATTATGACAATCAGTTCTTTATTCTTGGTCAATATGGGATTTGAGTAAAATCCCCAAGTGCATGTACAATCATATGCACACTTGGTACCATTGGTGCCCATTTCACGTGTCCAAACTTTCACACCATGTCCAACTCAAATTCTACCCATGTTCTGCTATGCCCAAAAGGTCTTAAATCCTTTAATACAGTTAAACCTTCATAGGGAAAAAAATTTGAGGCATTAAATCCATACAAGTTTGAAATTATGGATTTTATACTCAACTGGATAAAATTAACCATATGAACAATACATAGTAAAATAAACCCGCTTGGACAGGCTATAACTCTGGCTGCAGGGCACCAAATATAGTGATTCAAAAGCCAAATATTCATCTTTAAGTGTTCTAAGTGTGGTCAAAATTTCATAGCTAAACTCATTATGTACAGTAAGTTATGGCTCTTAGAGTACAGGGTACCAAATCTATGCAACTAATGACCATAATGCCCATGCAAAATTTCATAAAATTCACACACTTCATTTCCAGGTGCAAAACCAACATGGGCAGGTTCTTACATGTCCTGAGAACTTAGGAAAGTCATTCCCATAAATTTAGAGGCATTCCATAAGCATTAAACATAATTTTCTTTGAAACAGCCAATGAGATGCAAAATGGACAGAATTGAACATTAAAGCTCAAACATCACTTCATTGCTTCATATAACATCCATCCATCATCCATAGTGTATTTACATGCATAGACACATCATACATATGTCATAGGTTAGTTGGGTATGTACACTAGCTTCTTGGAGAGCCTTACAAACACAATGAACTCCAGAAACTTCAAAAGACAACTGCTCCGTAAGGCAGAATGTACGAACACTAAAATTAGCAAATGTGCTCTAAAAATCATGAAACACTCCAGTTTAATACTAGACATACTGAAGTTTATGTAACCGAAATTTCATAGGAAAAATCAAACTATAACTATTAGTTTGAACATTCTCTTTTAGGTGTTTCTGGAAATGGACAGAAAGGGGAGTAAGCTCTTTGTAAAGAACTTAGTAAGGGCTTTCAATGTAAAGTCTTCCATAGCAACGTACCACATAAAATCCAATCACATAAAAGCACACAAAAATAACACATACACACAAATATGTTAACCAGATACACAAACAAACACGGCAACAAACACATGTAATGCTGGCAGCAATAACACATTAAGGTTAGTCCGTAATCATTCAATAAAAACAATAAGATATCAATTTATTAACACTATGGAAGCCCTCATCAAGATTTTTCTTGGCCTTAGGAGTCTTTTAGGTCTTAGTTAGTACTAAGTTGGGCTCCAGAAACCCTTCTTTCTCGCTGCCATCTTTAGCATGGTAACACTAAGGCTGAAACCTTGCCATGCTTATTTCCCCTTAACCCATACTTGGTTCCTTGAGCTTTTTACTCTCCTCCAAGCATCGTATTAGCTTCATGGATGTTTGAAAATACAGTAAAAAATCCAAAAAACTTTAGAAAACCCTTACCTTGAGGTGTTAAAGGCGAAACCCTAGATGAACTCGAATACTAAGGATTTTGTGCTCTTTGTTGAATTCTCTTTCTCTCTCTTTCTTTCTCTTGTTTTCTTAAGGTATGGTGGCTATGGAGGGATGTGGAGGAGCTTAAGGAAGAACTCTAGCTACTGGGGGTCAAATCTTTTGGAAGAAATGGGGAGAAAATGATGTTTTTCTAGCTTTATTTCTTTCTTGGTCTTTAGTAATGGCATGTTTGCAAATTTTGCAAAATTTAGGCCACACTTGGACAACATTTTTACCAGCCATTTGGGATGGGAAAATGACAGTTTTTTACGTCATTTAACCTTGGTCAAGTGTCATTTTAACCTTTAGAAAAGTTTGGGACACTTAAGACTCTAAGTGCCCTTAATCATTAAATGACTAACTTTGCCTCCTTGAGCACTTTGGTCCGCAACAATATCCTTAATGCCATCCATATCCTTTCTTCATAATTCCATCCATGTCCTTTCCTCATAATTCCATCCATATCCTTTCTATAGCCATCTTTGGAAATTTGTGCAATTAGGTACCCAACCTTTATAACCTTACAATTTTGTCCATAGGTTACTTGAAAATTAGGCAATAAGACAATGCTTTCTTCAGGACCAAATTATCATTGTTGTGCCACTTGAGGGAGTATGTATTGAATACTTTACACTTCACAATTCATACACTGTGGTGGAAATTAAAAGATATAAGTTTTGGTCCTTATGCTGTAATTTCCCCATTTTGTGAAGGTAGTAACACCAAAGCTCTTTCTTGAGAGTTTTATAATTAAGTACCCAAATTTCCAAAACCTTACAAGAAAGTCCATAGGTTACTTGATAAACAAGCAATCCTTAAGGCTTTTCTTGGGGGCCAAGTTACCAACTTAGAACACTTTTAAGAAGGTGTTGATCATGCCCTTTACCCTTCACACTTCAATCACTATGGTGAGAATTACACAATATAATGATTTTTTGACCATGATGCCACACTTTGTAATTCTCCCCATTTTTTAAGGTGATAACAGGTCAACCCTTGTCAATGGAAGATTTAGGCATGGCCGGGTTTGAGGAAAGCCAACATAATGTTTTAAGTTTAAATGGAAACATTTTTACAAATTTTGTTCGAGTTGCATTCTTACATCCAAAGGTTTAAGAACCTTTTCATCCATTCAACTCTAGTGCAAGGGAAGAAAGGAAACAAGGCCTAAAAAATTCTAATTTTCAACCCTTAAAACACCACACCTTTGGACAAAGGCCTTCACAACACTCTTGACCATGCACTACCTTTCTCCCACACATATTATCATTTCTCCCATAAACCCAACAACAGTCATACTTTTTCCACCCAAACTCACTCTTTTCTTCTACCTTTTCTCACCCTTTATGTATAAGAAACCAGAAAACCAAAACACTCACGAAAATCCAAAATAAAAAGGAGAAATGAAGAGATTTTGAGGGTGTTAGCTAGAGAGACTTCATGTGCCTTGCTAAAGAGCTTTGGGGAGCTTGGACTTTTCCTCAAGGTGCTTTGATTTGGTTTTGTTTTGTTTCTAAGGCATGATTTTTGCTTAGTGTTGGTTGGGTTTACCCCCAGTTATGTCTACCTCTGCACTCACAAGAAATCCATGTTAATGACATGTTAAAGTGTGAATGAGGAAAGAGGCCATGGAGCTCTAAAGGAAGGGCATTTTGGTTTAATTTTATTTCTCAAGGTAAGAAATGAGTTTTAAGATTAGTTAAAGATTTTATTAATCTACCCTTAGGATCCTAAAATATATGTTAACAAGGCTAATTTATTTTGGTAAAAGGGAATTTAAAGGAAAAGGCTCAAACTGACCTTATGTGTGATGGATCTACCACTTGCAAGAGGAAAAATATTTTTTGGGTAAGGCGTTCTTGCCCTATCTCTCATAAGAACCATGGTCCATGGAAAATTATGGTGGCTAACCTACTAGTCAAGTGAGGAAAGGGACATGTAAGACCAAATGAGCAAGATGCTAGAAGATGACACAAATCCGAACATAACTCCAAGATGAGGCAATAGCTGGTTGTGTATGGTGCATGTTAAGAGAAGGTGTGTTTATGTATTTGTGTGAGGCCCAAGATACTTGCTCCAATGCAAACTCGGAAAAAACTCCACCAAAGTTGGCCTAACAAGAAGAAATTGACTGATGAAGAAAAGAAAAAAAGTTAGAAACAAGAGCAAGGATGAGACGCAGGATGGAAGAAAGGAATTTAGAAGAATTTTGATTGGAGGAAAAAAATTTGTTGCACATGTGCACCAAGAATTTGGGAAATAAAAATATAGATAAGTGCTGCTCAAAGTAACTAGAATCTTATTAATCTACTTGTAAAAACATGAAATACATATCCTAATTATAGTTTAAAAACCTAGGGTTTTCAACTTTAGAAAGTTTGGAGGCAAGAAAAGCCCTAAACCTGGCAACAGAAGTAATACTAGCCAAATTAGGCTTAGAGAATATGGTTTGAACACTTCTTCTCACTAAATCCATGTGGTGTGTATTCCATGTGTTCCAAACCTGCTAATTAGCTAAATAACATGTGAAGAAAATAAACTAACTAAGAAAATTAAGCAAACAAACTCGAGCAAACAAAATAGCCTAGAATGGCTCCTAAGAGGCTCTCAGGGTATGCCCATTAGTTGAGGTTTTTGCTTTGGCCTCCTAGTTCTATCAAGCTTTCTTGAGTTTCTCTATTTTGAATTTTCATTATATGGTATGACTTGAAGTTCTGGAACTATAGATCATGAAATGCCCAAGTGGATTTTCAAATGGCATGCAAGGTTTCCATGGCAGGCTTAAAAAGTACCAAGATGAGCTTTTGGAGTGCTTCTCGAGTTTCCTTGGCTTTTCTTCTTATAGGTGATCTAGAACTAATCTTCAATGGATCCTTCCATATCTTAGGAATGTTTAGGCTGGATGGTCCTCTATCATCTTCCCATTGCTCAAAAATATCATTCCTCAAATCATCACCTACATCAAACAAAGATAGGTCAGAAACATTGAAAGTAACACTAACATTGAGCTCACTTCTTAAGTTCAATTTATAGGCATTATCATTGATCTTCCCTAGCACTTGATATGGGCCATCTCCTTGAGGTTGAAGCTTAGACTTCCTTTTCTTAGGAAACCTTTTTTTCCTCATGTGAATCCAAAACCAATCTCTGGGTCCAAACGCAACTTTCTTCCTCTCTTTCTTGGCTTGGTTGGCATATTGTTGACTCTTACTCTTAATTTGTACCCATACTTTCTCATGCAATGCTTTAACCATCTTGGCTTTCTTATTTACATATCTACACTAGAAGCTTGGCTTAAAGGCAAAGTGATTAAGTCTATAGGTGTTAGTGGATTAAACCCATAAACAACTTTGAAAGGTGAAAACCCAGTAGTATTATGAACAACTCTATTATAAGCAAACTCAACATGCATCAAAACTTCTTCCTAATTTTTCAAATTCTTTTAAATGATGGCTCTTAAGATAGTGATCAAAATCCTGTTTCTTATCCCGACTTAGGCATTGGTTAGTGGGTGACAAGTAGTAGAAAGCATGAATTTAGTGCTCAACCTGCTCCACGAAACTCTCCAAAGTGACTAAGGAACTTTACATCTCAGTTACTCACAATTGTTCTTGGAATTTTATGTAAAAGATAGTCAACATGAACGGCATCATTTGTCTCGTAGCATGGAACAAGATGTGCCATCCTTAAGAATCCATCAACAATCATAAAGATTGAGTCTTTTCGACTTTTTATCTGAGCCTGTCCTACAGGAAAATCTATTGAAATATCAATCCGTGGGTGAGTAGGAATAGGCAATGGAGTAAAAATGTCATAAGGGTTTAGTTTTGACTTAGCCCTTTTACACTCAAGAAAACTAACACATGGTCTTTCAACTCTCTTGCCTTTCTCGGCCAATAAAACTTCTCTTTGAGCATGCTTAAGGTCTTTTCAATACCAAAGTGTCCTATCAATCCTTCTCCATGAGCTTCCTGTACTAACAAAGTTCTCAAAGAATGCTTAGGAATGCACAACTTATCTTGCACAAAGAAAAACCATCAACTTCATAGTACTTGTCAAAACCTGAATGCAAGCACTTAGCATAAACCTCACCAAAGTTAGAATCATTAGCATATAAATCTTTCAAATACTCAAAACTAAGAACCTGAGCATCTAAAGAAGTAAGAAGCACATATCTCCTTGACATTGCATTGGCCATAATGTTTTCTATACCTTTCTTGTATTGGATGTGGTATGGATATTCTCTTTGCGTGTATTCTATTAAACTTTTTTTTCCTTTTTAAGTACTTCAAGAAATGGTGGTCTGCATGGATAATGAACTCCTTCAACCACAAGTAGTGTTGCCATGTCTTTATGACCCTTACCAAAGCATACATCTCCTTACCATAGATTGGATAGTTCAATGTTACTTCACTTAGTGCTTTATTAAATTATTCTATTGGCCTTCCTTTTCACATCAAAAATAGCTCCAATAACATGCCTACATGCATCACATTCAACCTCAAAAGTCTTAGAAAAATTTGGAAAAACTAGCACGGGTGCATAACTCAATGTTTGCTTATGTTTTCTAAATGCATCTTATTGTGCTTTTTCCCAATTAATACCTATGAAAACTACCTAGGGCTTGAAAGGATCTCACCTCCAAAACATTTTTAGGGGTTCATCATTCTTAAATAGCCTTTATCTTTTCTTGATCGACCTTTACTCCTTTTGAACCCACAACAAATCATAGAAAGATAACTTGGTTAGTACAAAAAGAATACTCCTTAAGACTGGAAAACAAATTTTCTGCTCTTAAAGTTTCTAACACTTGCCTTAGATGATCAACATACTCATGCAAGCTATTACTACACACTAAGATAACATCAAAGTAAACAACCATAAACTTTTCAATGAACTCCCTTAAAACATGATTCATGAGCCTTATAAAAGTACTAGGAGCATTAAGCAAACCAATTGGCATGACTAACCACTCATATAAACCAAATTTAGTTTTAAAGGCAGTCTTCTATTCATCCCCCTTTTTCATCCTAATTTCATGATAACCACTTTTAAGATCAACTTTAGAAAATATGGTGGAACTATGCAATTCATCAGGCATATCATCTAATCTAGGAATGGGATGTCTATACTTTACAATGATTTTGTTGATTGACCTAGAATCCATGCACATTCTCCATGAACCATCTTCCTTAGCCATCAAGATAACAGGCATGGCACAATGCCCTAAACTTTCCTCCATATAGCCCCTTGAGAGTAGGTTTTCCACTTACCTTTGAATATCCTTGTTCTCTTCGGGGTCGTTCCTGTAAGCTGGCTTGTTTGGAATGGATGCTTCAATTATCAGATCTATTTGATGTTCAATCCTTCTCAAGGGTGGCAATCCTCATCACTCTTTGGGAAAGTCATCTTTTAAATCCTTCAACAAAGAAAGAATAACATTACGAAGATTGTTAATCAAGTCACTAGATAAGAACAAAGTTTTTTGGTAACATAAAGTGCTTGAAAGGATTTCTTCACTTCAATCATTTTGATTGTCAAGCTTTTTTTCTTCCTTTAATTTTCTTCTCCCTATTTTTACATTGTCAACACTCTTCTTCCTTTAAAGCTCACTCACCTCACATCTCTATTTTAATCTCTCAACTTGTTCCTCTTCGATCAAGTCCTCATCTCTCTTTTTCTCTCAGCTTTACCATGAATCTTTTGTTGATCCTCCATGACTTGCTGTGGTGAAAATGACACCAATGTGATGCTCTTGTCTTTGAATTGGAAGGATTATTTATTCTTGAAACCATCATGTATGACATTTCTGTTGGGTTTCGGGAGCCAAACAGCGCAGCGGAATTTAACTGAAACCCTCCAGGATCCAAGTGAAACGGGGTAAACCAGGTGTTCGAAAATTTTGATACCTAATTTTTGGTTGAGATCTCTCACTCAACTGTAGAGTCGAATCACAAAACCTGAACAGTTGACGTGTTCAGGCTCTCTATGGTATCCACACAAGCCTCTCGGGATCACCACGCTTCCACCACGTCCCGGCAGATGCGTTTCTCTTGCGCTCGCAGTGCTAGCTTGCGTCCTCCAAGGAATTGCAAGAGAAGAGTGCAGCTGTCCTTTTGGGAGGCTAGGGCAAGGAGACCTGCGAATTTCTCACTTAAAAGTTGTATTTATAGTGAGACTCAACTTCCAGGCCTAATGGGTTTCAAAACCCTAATCCAATTAGGATTTAATTTCGGGCTTAATAATGGCTCAACTCCTTGGCCCATTATTAATACGAAATTAAAGTGAAACCATAACCCAAATAATTAGCCCATGCACTCTAATGATCCAAATAGCTCTATGTGTGCGACCCAATAGGCTCTTTCCATGTTGGCAATGATCATAAATCACATTTATGATCATAAGCAATGAGCGGTGTCTAGCAACACATCATTGCTACCCAAGTGACAAGATTGTCGGTGAATCGACTAAACCTTTATGATCATCACCGATATATGCCATTGTCCCTTTGTCCAAGATATCAAGACTAAGCACGAGACATGGAATGTGTCACTCTCGTATAGCCCAATCTTTGGTTTCTTGATTACCGAGTAGACCAACTTAAACTGATGACATTGATATCGTATATCAACTCATCCGAGCATGGCCATGCATTTTCTAAGTCTCACTCTATCAAGGGGCCCGAAGATATCACTCCCGTTACATAGGAGGGACAAATCCCATCTTGATCATACAAATCCCTCCGCATGATATGTGACATACCCAATGACCTCCTTCAAGTTCACTCAGTTACGAGCAACAAAGGAAAGTATCAAAGTATGTGACTCACATGTAGGGAACCTTGATGATCTTAGGTCGAAGGACTACATATACCATGATCACTATGAGAATCACTTATGACACTCATATAACGATCCATGAAGTGTTCTCATGGTGGGTCGGTCCAGTACACAAGTTCTCCAACTTGTACCCATATGTAGGCTGCATATCTCATATTAGTCTCCACATATGCTAGTCATTATGTATTATTGCAACCCGCTCCACAATAATACTAGACTAGGGACTTTTAAGAATATCATTATTCTAGGGTTACAATTATGTTTATTACGTTACGCAGAAACAAAACAACAAACAAAATTGCTGGATTAATGCCTAAATAAAATATCATGACTCAATGTGCAAAAATACAATCATCTCATGATTGGCTTTTTGGGCACAACACTAACAATTTCTACCATATTGCACGCCATTCCCAAAGAAAATGTGGCTTGCCTCCTTGGGAACAACATCACAAAGCACTTCATCTTTATGTTTTCCAATCTTGAAAGCTATCACAACTTGCTTTCTCACCTTCACTGCATCTTCATTATTGAGCCATTGAAGCTTGTAGGGTCTCAGGTGTTTGGTGGTAGTTAGCTGCAACTTCTCAACCAAAGTAGTACTAGCAAAACTAGTACAACTTGCTCAATCTATAATCATACTATACACCTTACCTTTAATGTAGCACCAAATATAGAAGACGTTCTCCCTTTGATTGTGAACATCCTTAATATGAAACTTCAATGTTCTTCTTGCTACCAATCTGACTCCTTCCACAAAGTCTATCTTGGGCACTTCCTCCATAGTTAGTATTTCATGCTCTTCACCTTCACTTTTATTCATGACTACCTCTCCAACATCATTAAGCACCATAGTCCTTTGATTCACACAATGTCTTACTAAATGCCCTCTGCCTTGGCACTTAAAACAAACTTGGTCATGGTTTCTAAATCCAAGTTTAGAATTGGAACTTCTTTCTTGAGGCCTTTGGAGTTGGCCTTTTAAGGGTGCCCAGGTTTAGGCTTGAAGTTCTCCTTCCTTCGCTCTTCTTTCCTTTCATCATTACTCTAAGTTGGCTTTAGATTAAGGTTAGGTTTTATGAAAAACCTTGCTACCCTTATCCTCTTGAGTTGTCTTTCCATGTGAATGGCTATATGCAACATATCATCAAGCTCAACACAATAGTGTGACTCTACAGAAGTGCCACCGTCTGGGTTAAGGCCATGCTAGAATCTGGCCAGAGTTGCCACTTGATCCTCCTCTAGGTTCGCCCGTAACATAGTTACCTCTAACTCCTTGAAATAGTCCTCCATAAACTTGGACCCTTGGGTGAGCCTTTAAAGCCTTTGATGTAGCTCTATTTGGTGGTAACATGTGACAATCCTCCTCATCATCATGGAATTCAACTTTTGGCCACCATTGAATGGGCTCTTTATGGTTCCTTTGTCTAGAGTTCACAACTTGATTGGCAATCTTTACCTTCTTATACTTACGGTAAGTATAGCACTCAAAGATCATCTCTACTTTGGCCACCCATTCAAGGAATGCCTCAGGGTTACTCCTTCCCTTGAATGGTGGGGTTTGCAACTTGATAACATTAAGGTTTGTATCCTCCCTTGGTTGGCCCCTCACAGGACTTTTATGTGCTAGTGGTATTGTCATCTTCTCAAGGTCTTCATCTTCATAATTAGTAACTTCATGCCTTGTGGATAGGTCACTCCTTAAGGGCACCTCAGGTATGAAACCTAGGATGCCTCTTTGGGGTGCATTGGAAGCACCTTGCTCCAATTTCTCCACCCTCTCCATCATGGCTTTGAGTTTGGAACATAGGTCAAGTACGGCTTGCATGGGAGACACATACATCATTTCTTTGATGTCTCGGCTAAATTCCTAAGACATTGAATTTGAAATCAAAGATCCTTTCAAACACTACTTTCTCTTAAGTTGTTAGTATGAAGGTGCTCAAACAAGTAAAGCTCCCAAGTTCTAAAACAACCCATTCCGAGCACACAAGCACTTTAAATCCTTCAAAACCTTTGGAAATCCTTCTCAAAAGAATGAAAATAGATTAGAAAACACTTTAAAATATAAGACAATGCAAGAATAGTATGCTCTTCCAATGAAAGATTGAAAGAACAAGAAAGAGAAAACCAGGGTTTTCACGATTATGGTTCCAATCAACTAGATTTTTTGTTGAAAATTGAAGATTTTTTGGCTTTGAAACTCTGTTCCAGCTTTTGTTTGTTTGATATTTATTGATTTTCTTCCTAGGCACAGCTTTTGAGAACATAGAATCACCATTTGCTACAAGAGAAAATAATGGAATCAACAACATGTAACAAGACAGAAAATGTAACTTGTACTGTAAGAAAGTAACTTGATGAACACGGATGTGATTGAAACAAAATGAATCCAAGAACACGAAAGTGATTGAAACAAAATGAATAAAAATATTTTTTTGGTATTTTTCTAGATATTTTGGATGTAAGAACACAAAGACACCAAATGGAAACAACACTTGGATGACTTTGGATGAAGAAGAACAAATGAAGGCTCAGTTGCAGGCACTTAAACTAGACACAAAGAAATCTGAAACGAACAAGGACAAAAATGAATTAGGATGATTAAATAATGCAAGAACACAATCGAATACATGTAAGTAATAAAAAAGAGAGGATATATAGGACTTACTTGTGGCACTTTGGTTTAGATACCACTTAAAGCATTTGTGTAATGCCCAAGCTACTTGTTCCAAAGCTAACCCAAAAAAATTGGCCAAGCTTGGTCTAAAAGGAAGAAATTGATTAAGGAAGAAAATAAAAAAATTAAAAATAAAAGTGAGGATGTGAAACAGAATGTAAGAAGGGAAATTAGAAAATTTTTGATTGGAAATAAAGAACTCGTTGCACAAGTGCAACAAAAAGTTAAGAAAGAGCAAAAAAGATAAGTATTACTTAAAGCTACTGGAATATTATTAATCTACTTATAATACATATAGTTTAAACCTAGTTTAAAAAATTAGGGTTTTTGGCTTTCAAACTTTAGAGGTTAAATCTAGAAAAAGAAGTAGTGCTAATCAAACTAGGTTTGGAAAATACTCTTCCAACACTTCTTCTTAATAAATCTATGTGCCATGTTTTCCATGTGTTCCAAACTTTCTAAATGGCAAATAACAAGAGAAGAAAAAAAGACTAACTAAGAAAATTGAGCATGCTCTAGCATACCAAATAGCCTAAAATGGCTCCTATAAGGGTCTCAGGTGCACCCTTGGGTTCACCTGGAGTTTTGGCTGAGGTCTCCTAGTTTTTTCAAGCTTTCTTGAGTTACTCCAGCTTGAATCTTCATTATATGGTAGGACATGATGTTTTGAAGCTGTAGGTCATGAAACTCCTTAGTGGATTTTGAAATGGTAGGCAAGAGCACCCTGGTTGGTACTAAGAGTGCCAAGATAAGCTTTTGGAGTGCTTCTCGAGTTTCCTTAGCTTTTCATCCTGTAAAAGAGCCAGAACTAATCTTTAAAAGATCTTTAGAAGTCTTAGGAATCTCCAGGCTAGAAGGTCCTCCATCATGCATAGTTCAGCTTGGAGCTTGGTATTCACAAAAGAGTGTGTGCCTCATTTAGAGCATTAAATAGTTGATTATGTTTGGCCAAGGGTATTGATTAGGTGTGGACAAGTCTGAGCAAGATGGCTTTCATTTTCCATGGTTATGGAACTATGGATGGTTCATTTTGGGCTTGAAAATGAAACCAATATGATGAGTACCTAAGTGTGCATGAAAAAAATGACAAGGAACTCTCCTCAAATGTGCCTGGAGCACTAGGTGGAAAGCAGGGTGCTAGGGCTTGAGAGTTGCTGGTCGGATGATAGATTAATGTCCAAGAACAGTAATACATAGTTGATGAGTGTGTATGAGGTGGGCTTGGTGCACAAGAGTGCCCTGAATAGGTGCCTTTTCATATGTATGTAGTGCATGGTAGGCTCATAGCAAAGCGTATGTGGACTAGTGCCCAAGAGTATGGTAAAAGGCCCATGAAATTATTTTTGGCCCAAAAGAGCACTTAGGGGCAATAAGTGTGATGGACTACTAATGGTCAAACATGGGCTTAGTGGGCAAAGGGCCCATGAAGGGCAAATTGTACACCTAGGTCTTATATGCCATAATAATTGGCCAATCCTTGTTACATACTATAAGGGATTTTTGAGCTAATGAAAGCCAGCAAGCTCAAAGGCAAATGCATAAATGAATGCTCAAGGGCAAAATGGACCAATGAGTGTTTTTTGGTGTTTGTTTATTTTTTTTGCTGATGTGTAAAGTATGAGGAGTCAAATACCTAAAAGGACAAAATATGGTGATCATTATATAATACTCCATTGCATAAAAGTTCTTGACATGCTCATATTGATTATGGGCAAAGTTCATGAATCATATCCATATGGTCCATTATATGTGAAGAGTATTTTATATACTTGGTGTTAATGTTAATGTTACACGGCCGCCCATAACCTTGCCCAGGAAGCCTATGAGAACAAGTTTCATGCTGGTTGCAATTGGCTAATTAATTATATGCACCCTTGTTCAAACTTCATGCCATTAGTTATTTCACCTAGAAATGTAATCATGCAAGCAAGAGCTGATTTGACTTTGCAAATAGTAAAACATAAAACATTTGTATAGCTTAGGCGATCTCCATAAAATTTATTGTCCAAACAGTTGAAACATACAAAACAATCATGGTGTCATCATAATAATCCTTTACATAATTAACCATGTGTGGGCATCCAAACCAAAAAAGACTATGCCCTACACCTAAAGCCAACCCTAGAGTTGATAACTTTATTCATACACATTGGAGGCCAATACCATACATCATTTGTATACAAGACTGGTACAATTGAGATCCAATCAACTAACTTCCACCTAGATGAGAAATCCAGGTGGCAAAGAATCAAGAATCCTCCACTTACTAGCCTCTGTGGCCAAGAAAACTGTAGGTAGTACAACAAAAACTTAAATATCAAGTAGCCAAATAACTAGAATATCAAGAATTCTTAAAGCAATGTACCTATAATTGAAACTACCATGACAATACTCAACAATTGTCGGGTACATCAGCCTCAGTATTTGCACAACATTAAACTAAGGGAGTGAGAATCATATGATTCTCAGTATGGAATCTCCATCCTACAAGGAAAACAATAAGGACAACACACACACACACACACATACAATGTTAGGCTAAACCTATGCACAGACATTTCAGTCCCTTAGGACTTGTTCTTTACCTTGTCCTTACACTACAAGGCAAAGCCTTGTCCACTAGCAAGCACTGCATACTAGCCACTAGTGAAATTCATCACTAGTTCTGACCTCCCTTATATTGTACAGGTGAACATGGTGGATGCACCACGCTTGAGTTCCAAGTAACTCACTAGGTCTACTAAGCCTCTATATAATGCCTCAAATACTTATACTTGACTAGGTCACTTGTGTACAAAGCTTTCACCTTAAACATTTACCAAGAATGCAATAGGTTCTCACTTGTGCCTCATGTAGACTTGCCTAAGCCACAAGTACACTAAACATTCACTCAAGGAACATACCAATCCACCATTACTTGCTTCACTAAGTGGAGTGCCACTTGTCATGAATGGACTCGTAATCACTAGGTTCCATGAAACACAAATAGGTGTGCTAGGGTTTCCACACTAAAACCTCATAGCCAAATGTATGGCTAGGTCTTTAATGGTATTAACCCTTACACCAAAACTAGTAATGCTCCATTGTGGCACCCTTCTTAACCATGTTTTTTTGCTTGTAGCATAAGTAGCCATAAACTCAAGAAAACACCTTGTAGTCAGAAGTGTTTTGAAAGCCTCTGAGCACAACTGGGACACCTTGACCCTTAGGTACCAAACCACACCCTCGGGCCTCCCCTCAGACCCTCTAGCAAAAGTTGGTTTTACTGGCCTTCATAATTGTGGCAATGCATTCCCATAGTGGACAACACACAAATTGACTTTTAGGGGTTTTGCAACTTGTCCTTGGCCTTGGTGACACATCGCCAACCTTTTCATGCCTAGAAAATGCCAACTTTCGCCATATGCACCTTGGAAGGTTTCCCAAGTATACCAGATGAGCTTCAAATGGCTTCTAACTCTTCATACCTATAAAAAAAGTTGCATAGGCCATAATGCGCCATTACAAACGTACCTATGATGCATCATAACATCATACAACACTCTAACAAGCAACTAGTCAACCATGAACAACCTTTCCCTCTAACTAATGTTATTGCCAAAGCCACTTGATTCTACCAAGAATAGAATGACGCCCATGGAAGGACTAGCAAGAGGACAAAGTCCTAAGGGACTAAAGCTAGTTAGAACTGCATTTAGGGTCACACTGTAAGGGCTCACAATGGACTATATATAATGTTTATATGTGTTTTCAGTATTTTCCTTTAGTGTTTTTTGTGTAGATAGGTTTTGTTGTGTCAGAAACAATTTAGGGTTGTTTAGCTAAAGTCATTGGCAAATATTGTTTATTTGAATTTGTGATTCTAGTTTATGGTTGACTTGTTAGCTCAGTTAAGTGCTAACATGTTACGTAGAAATCGATCTAAGGTGGGAGCTAGTAATGGATCTTGATAGTTTAGCTTTAGCGTGTAGTTTTGTACACTATTTGCCTCAAATGCACATAATTAAGTAGTTGACTCTAAAGTTGCACTTGGGTGTAAGAATAGTCTTGTTTGCATTGATGCTTACACACAGTTGACTATGTGTCGTTAAATTCATACCTATTTTGTAGGCATTGACAATTTTTGATATTTGAGTTCTAATGAAGTGCCATGGAAATGTTTTATGGTTTATTACTTGATTTATTGTTTAAGACAAACCATTACTCATGCATGGTTGCATTAGTAGGTTTATCAACTAAAAGCATGACAATTTTAACTAATGTTCTCTTAATCAATTAGCTACGACCAATGTAGGTTGAGTTTCCATTGGCCTTTCTAGGCAGGCCCACGAGGGGTTGTTAGACATGCCAAACAACCATCTTAGTTTATCAAACTTAAAGTGCTTTATTGAAACTAATTAAGTGTTTTCATAACTCACAAGTAAATACTAAACGCTAATCAAGTGGGTGAGATTTGTTAATGTTGTGCCCAAAAGCCAATTATGAGATGATTGTATTTTTTCACATTGAGTCAAGATATTTTATTAAGGCATTAATCCAACAATTATGTTTGTTGATTTATTTCTGCGTAACTTAACAAACATAATCGTAACCCTAGAATAATGATATTCTTAAACGTCCCTGGTCTAGTATTATTATGGAGCGGGTTGCAATAATACATAACGACTAGCATATGTGGAGACTAATATGAGATATGTAGTCTACATATGGGTACAAGTTGGAGAACTTGTGTACTGGACCGACCCACCATGAGAACACTACATGGATCGTTATATGAGTGTCATAAGTGATTCTCATAGTGATCATGGTATATGTAGTCCTTCGACCTAAGATCATCAAGGTTCCCTACATGTGAGTCACATACTTTGATACTTTCCTTTGTTGCTCGTAACTGAGTGAACTTGAAGGAGGTCATTGGGTATGTCACATATCATGCGGAGGGATTTGTATGATCAAGATGGGATTTGTCCCTCCTATGTAACGGGAGTGATATCTTCGGGCCCCTTGATAGAGTGAGACTTAGAAAATGCATGGCCATGCTCGGATGAGTTGATATACGATATCAATGTCATCAGTTTAAGTTGGTCTACTCGGTAATCAAGAAACCAAAGATTGGGCTATACGAGAGTGACACATTCCATGTCTCGTGCTTAGTCTTGATATCTTGGACAAAGGGACAATGGCATATATCAATGATGATCATAAAGGTTTAGTCGAATCATTGACAATCTTGTCACTTGGGTAGCAATGATGTGTTGCTAGACACCGCTCATTGCTTATGATCATAAATGTGATTTATGATCATTGCCAACATGGCAAGAGCCTATTGGGTCGCACACATAGAGCTATTTAGATCATTAGAGTGCATGGGCTAATCATTTAGGCTATGGTTTCACTTTAATTTCGTATTAATAATGGACCAAAGAGTTGAGCCATTATTAAGCCCGAAATTAAATCCTAATTAGATTAGGGCTTTGAAACCCATTAGGCCTGGAAGTTGAGTCTCACTATAAATAGATCTTTTAAGTGAGAAATTAGCAGGTCTCCTTGCCCTAGCCTCCAAAAGGACAGCCACACTCTTTTCTTGCAATTCCTTGGAGGACGCAAGCTAGCACTGCGAGCGCAAGAGAAACGCATCGCCGGGACGTGGTGGAAGCGTGGTGATCCCGAGAGGCTCGTGTGGATACCATAGAGAGCCTGAACACGTCAACTCTTCAGGTTTTGTGATTCGACTCTACAGTTGAGTGAGAGATCTCGACTGAAAATTAGGTATGAAAATTTTTGAACACCCGGTTTACCCCGTTTCACTTGGATCCTGGAGGGTTTCGGTTAAATTCCGCTGCGCTGTTTGGCTCCCGAAACCCATCAAGATTTACATAGTTAGTCTTGGCAAAAAGATCCTAAAAATGAGGAATGATTTTTGCTTATTTAAATGGTTGGATTGGGTAATAGAATGACCTATCCTAGTTAAGGAATTAATTAGGCATTTATTAGGATGGTCCTTCACACTTAAGGGTTATCATATTATTATCAATAGTACAGGTAGGAGTCCTAACATTCTAGACAAAACCTTTAAAATTCAGGATGCCAAACCCATGCTACCTTAAATCTAAAAGGTCTAAGGCTAGTACTTGGGATCATTTTATCAAGATGGAACAGAAAGGGGTGATGGTGATAATGCGTCCTCGGTAAAGTGCCTAGCCAAGCTTCAAGGATTGCAGCCCACCAATCAAGGTTGATAAACACTCTGTCCAGTTTCTCCTTAATAAGATTACTACCGGACCTAAGGTTGTACAAGGTGTACTTGGGACAAATTGCCTTCAGATCATACAAACCACAACTAATCATCTAGTCACTAAAACAAACACTTCTAAGGTGATTAAACCTAAAACCACCTAATTCATCAGAAGAATACAACATTTCATCAAAATCTCCTACAATCCGCCAAGGAGCAGTAACATGATATGCAAAACTAATCAAATCATTCAAAGTTATTTTAGAATTTAACTTTGGATTTGCTTACCTTGGTGTTCAAAGTAAAGGTTCTTATATGGCCTTTACAAACAAATTGATCAGATAGGGCAAAAAATGTCTGTAGAAAATGTTAAACAACTAGAATTATTCTCTTATTAACTTCAACAATAATCAGTAAGCCATCCGCAAAAAATTGGTGTTTCAAAATAGCCCCATATGGCTTATTCTACAGCCAATTGACATACCTTTACCTTATTGGATATTTATCATTCGAAATAGTAATTCTAGGCACAAAATGAAAAAAAAAAAGTGACAATAAGGTTTCTTTAAAGTAGAATAAAGGCTGAGAAGTGGAACCATTAACTAGGACAAATAATTTATTGGAACATATGCAGTGCAAAGTTAATACTCTTAGATTCTCAGGGACTTGGAAATAATTGAGCATATTCTTGATAAAGTTCCATTCTAGCTTGTCAAAGGATTTTTCTAGATCCAGCATTAAAACAATAAAAAAAAACCCACTTTACCTTATTTTTTATTGAAGGAATGAAGGACTTCTTGTATGATGATGGCATTATAAGTTGTACTTCTACTAGACATGAAAGCTGGTTGGAAAGGGCTAACAATAGCATTGAGAAAGGTCTTAACTAATTAACAATGATTTTAGAAACATTCTTATACGGAGTATTGGAAAGGCCAATAGGTCTAAAACTAGTGATGACCTCAAGTTTAAAAGTTTTAGGCACATGAGTATTCCAGGTTTTGATCCAACTCTTAAGAAGCTTTTTACTTATGATACTTCAATGTTATTCACAACAGTCTCAAACGTGATATTCCACATTTATTTGTATGAAAATTGCATGGATACGATGTAGGTTAGGGGATTGAGAGCTTTTAATTGAAAAAAGAGCGTTTTGAATCTCATCTTTGTTAGGGATACTAGCAGTAGTAGGCAAAGTATTCGAACAAAAGCTATCCAAGATGTCCAAAGTGTTAAAGCTTTTTTTAATAGCAAATGTGAACAACCTAGAAAATTGATTGTTAATATGCATGACTATAGGTAGGGATTTTGAATCCAATTACCTACTTTATCTTTACGACTCAGAATTTCATTATTTTTTTCTTATACACACAGTAGATGTATGAGAAAATTTTGTTCCACATCTTGTAAACAATAAATTTTGGACTTTAGTTTTCTACAAATCCTCCATCGTTAGTAAAATCTCAATCAAATCTTTTATTAAAGGGGCTTCAAGATCATTCAAGAAAGGATTTGGAAGATTTGATTAAATTCCATTTAAATGAGGCAGGATAAACTTTTTTTGATGAAAATTGTTACAGAGACATTTTTACCCCAACTAGTGAAAGCAAACTTAAGGGTTATCAAATTATTCTCAACACTGCAAGTAAGGGTCCAAACATTTTGGGCTAAATCTTAAACTCAAAATGCCAAAGCCAAGCTACCACAAATCTAAAAGGCCTAGGGCCAGTCCTAGGGATCATTTTATCAAGATGGAGCAAAGAAGGATGATGGTGAGAATGTGCCCCTGGTAAAGTTTCTAGCTAGCATTCATGGAAAGTAGACATCTATTCAGGGTTGATGAACACTCTACCAAGTTTCTCCCTAATTGAATATTACCAAACCTAATGTTAGACAAGGTGTACCCGAGGCCAGTTACATTTAGATCAAGCAATCCACAAGCAATCACCTAGTCATTGAAACAAAGACTTCTATTACGATTAAACCTAGGGCCACCAAATTTATTTGAAGAATACAACATTTCATAAAAATCTCCTACAACGCACCAAGGGCTAATAGTATGAGATACAAAACTGATTAGATTATCCCAAAGAGATAGATGGGAATTAAAATTGGTACTTGCGTAAATGGTAGAAAAATCAAAGGATGAAGGTTCTTGGGACAATGTAATACCTGGATTGTTATGTAGATGCATCGATTAATGGTGGTGATAGGGGTGATGTTGAATACAAATAAGCTCCATAAAATCCAGATAGCTCTAGAATATCTTTCTACATCTACTGGATTTTATGGATGTAGATTCAATCACCTGGGTTGCTTAACCTCCAAATGGTTTAGTTTTCTTTTAGAACAATCAAAATAGGCATATGAAACAAGATCAAGTTATCAAAATTCATTCTAAAATGCTCATCTCCCGCCTTTCTGTAGTTCCAAGTCAAGCATTTTAAATCCATATGGCTTGGTAGATTGGCTCTAGGTTTGAAGCTAACAAGATTCGGGGCCAATGTGACACACCCCAATTGAATGCCTTTGACCACCATGGTTGCTTGAAGATGCGTGTGAGGCATCTATACCACTGAGAACCTGGTCACATCCTCTCCCAATTGATCCTGATTGATGGTTAGCCTTATTATCCTTTCATTGTTTAGAACTCGAATCAATTTAAAATGCTCATCCATCTCCATGTACCATTTCATCTCCTTTTTAGAATTTGTTGAGGAAAGATGGGTAAATAAACAGCACAAGTTTCCGAAATAGGCAAATCGACTACCTTTATTTTGTTGCAATTAAAACCATCAATAGCGTTATGTTGTTAGCAAAATTAGGCTATCCTTGTTATAGTCGCTAGGTTGGACGCAGATGTTGCAAATGTAGCCGACGTGACGAGCATGTGTGGAGAATGATGTGGCACATACTATCCTAACTTAGGCCCCCAGCTTTTTGTCTAATATTACAAATCCGCAAAAACTTTTTTTTCTTCCCCCTTCGGCCATGCTCTTCCTCCTTTCCCTCCCTCTCCCGTCAGGCGCCATTATATGACAATAAGATTGGCCGCCACATCAAGGAGCAGTCGTGAGAACAATTAGCATGCCAGACTAATCTAATTGACCTATTGATGATTCAATTCTTTTCTTCAAAACGAAAAATCAACCCATCTAATTAATAGATAGCACATACCTTTATCCGTATGCATATAATGGTATCTATCAAATCTAGAATTCTAAGTAGTACAGGGCAAATCGCACGCATGTAGATGTAAACTTTCTTTTTGTTTTTTAAGCTTCAACCATTCAGTAAAGCACCTTTCAAAGTTCAGTTCATCCTTTCGCTTTCTCGATGGCTCAGAGTGGGCGCTTTGAGGGGGGACCACAGACCCAGTGTAGCCGGTGCCTCTGTTACTACTAATAGCACTAGTTTGTCGTAGTTGTTGTTTGGGGACGATGATGACCACCACCACATTTCGGCACTTGATTTGAGCCGCAGTTTTAGCTATCATCACGAGACCAAGCTCCCCAGAATGCTCTGTTTCAAGTGCGACCAAACCGATGCCGACGACTTGCTGTTTGGGAACGCGGGTATGGCATCTGCGCCTCCTCAGAGGTCTGTGATCACGTGCACCTACTCGTGTTCCTGTGTTTCTTCTGTGATTAACAACAATGAAGCGAGTATACGGAGTTTGTGGGTAAATGAGAGCAGTCGTTATAGCGGAAAGACCGGGAGATTTCCAAGGTAAATAAGCTGGTCAAATAACACAAATAAAGGGTACGAGAGAGAGCGTTTTTATTCTTTATTTTCAGATTTAGCGATCATCTGCACAAGAGCGTTTAGTTTAGGGATGAATTTTGTTTTAGTGATGAATTTTGTAATTTATTCTTTTAATCAGTTGTCATCAATACATTTCACAGAATATTTAATAAGATGGTGGAATATTCTGTTTATTTGTTTTCTTAGTAGCTAATTTATCCTAATCACAAATATTTGTGATAAATATACCTATAAAATAAATTAGTTGATGGATTTAAATATAAAAAAAATGGGCAATGTGCGCTATGACACAAATCTGAGTAGCTTATTTTGGCGCTTTTCCCAAATTATAAAAAAGCTAAAATATAAATAAATATAATGTCTATGTATTTATCATTATATTGTTTTATAGAGAATGGATTGTAATTATGTTGTTATAATTGAAATCAAATAAATAAATTGGTTTTTTTTAGAAAAAAGGGAAATTGATCTTGTTCTTGGTCCACACAAACAACGAAGATAAAAGAAATAATTTTGCCAAAATTGGGGTGCAGGGTAGTAATAAAACAAAACCTTTTGTCACTTTCCCATTGTTTCCAACAAGAAAAAAAGGCTAGGTAGCAATTTTTTATTGCTCCATCGATAAATACTACCAGGCCTGCAAACAACATACAAAGATAGCCAAACATGCGAAAGCAGCTGTATGTGCCATTTTCCTAGTCATCCCCAATTTATAAATCACTCTTCCCTCGACGACCGCTGACGTTCCATTAACCGGAATGTCTACCTACGACAACACCGAGACGGTGGCTCGCCCAGCCGGCAAACGAAAATCCACTTCCCGTGGTCACCCGAGGTTTATCGGAGTCCGGCAGAGGCCCTCCGGCCGGTGGGTCGCTGAGATCAAGGACTCCCTCCAGAAGGTCCGCCTCTGGCTTGGTACCTTTGACACGGCGGAGGAGGCCGCTCGTGCCTACGACGATGCTGCTCGTTCCCTCCGTGGTGCCAACGCTCGGACCAATTTCGAGCTCCCTGTACCGGGTGGTAAGCCCCGCGTCTCCCTCGACAACATTGAACCCTTCTCGTTCGAGGCGGTGTGCTCCAGCGGGTGCGAGGCTGAGGGCTTCCTCGGCGCTCTCAAGGCTAAATTGTTGGACGGGAAGGGCCTCCGGGTGCTATCCCCTGCTTTCTTACCGCCTTCGAAGAACTCCGGCAACAAAATTTGCGCTGAAAGAAAAAATCTACTAACATCAACAAAAATAGATTCTCCTGACCCTGTGGACTCTGATGACAAGTCGGATCAAGTGAGTTCCGAAGTGGTTACGAACCGGGCTATCATCCGGCCAAGTCAGAGTGCCATGTCCCCTGTCGGTGTGGTGTGGTCGGCGGGACCGCTTTACGAGGCGATCTGGTCGGCCACTCCGGCGAGCCAAATCCCTGAAATCGAGGCTTTTATCAACAGTTCTACTGCGACTGTGACGTCCGCTTGGCCGTTCCCGGGGACAGACATGATTGAGCAACCGCAGCAGGACCAATGCGGCCGGCAGCTTCAGCTGATGAGCTTGCCGATGGTTGTGTCTCAAACGGAAAATTCCACGAGGACAGGAGGTGTTTGGTCGTCGGAACAACAGTTTGGGCAGTATGAGAACAACGCTTGGAATGGAGCTGTAAACGATTCTTGCAACATGGATCCTGTTCTTTCCATGCTTGGATAATGAAACTAAAATCCAGAAAAATGAGAAGGTTTTCTTTTTTATTTTTTAGATGTTAAATAAAATGATTATTTATTTTAAATTAGTGTCAACTGATGATATAAGTGTCTCCAAATTGATACAACTTAAATTTAGTTAGGATTCTTAACCATTGAATTTCCACAGTGAAGAATATTTCATCCATGGTAATGTAGTTAACAATTCTCTCCAATGACATGTGCCGCGTGACGGGCTTCGAACTCTTAACCGACCAGTCTTTAAACAGGAGTGGTAATGCGTCTATTTATAAAATGTATATGCACTAGAGTGCCATGAAAGCGTCTTTATAAATTACTAGCTGTTTTAAATTGTATGTATATAAAGTCACAAAGTCATAGATCACTTATTGTATTAAATTGTATGCACATAAAATCATGAATCAGAAATTTTTGTAGAAATTAATTAAAAATTGTAAGCTAGTTTTTTTTTAAAAAAAATTGCTGGTCCATAAAAAATTACCACCATAAACTAGTAACTTTTTATTTCTCTATTTTAATTATTTTTTTAATTTTTATTCTACTCAAGTCATCACAAAAAAAAAAAAGTTCACTGAAATCTCACCAAGTAAATGTTTTTTCACATCATCTTACGGCTTCTTTCATTCCCCGTGTTTTTTACCATTCTTCTTCTTCTTTGTCATTCCTAACATCTGTTGATCACTTCATGTCTCATCTCTATCTCAATTCTTCTCTCAACTAAACTCCCTTCATTTTCATCTCCCCCTCTCCCTCTCTCTTATCTCATGTCTGGCTTTCATATCTACCTCTTTCTCTATCTCTCACTCTCATATAACTTTCTAGCTACCTCTCCCCCTTTCTCTCTCCCCTTATTATTTTTTATCTATTCTTTTCATCCCTCTTCCAACAATTTCTTTCACTAAAATTCAATGCTTTTTAATTAAAATTCATGAATTTTAATTAAACCATTGATGGTACATCTAAGACAAGTTGACCAACCTTTAGGAAGCCTACCTGTGCATGCCCCAAAGAGGCACTATCACTATGTCATGCAGCTTGTTGGGACCTAACACCTCGCCACCTAGACTAAAGTACCATCCTTCATACCCAAAGCCACCATGTATTCACCCTAGAACCCCCGTTGGACTCACTTACTCTGGAATGCCCCGGGTTGGGTTACTCCACGTTTGCAATCTGTGATAGTATAGAAAAGGTTACCAACCCTCCCATTCGGCTATCATGTTAGAATATACACCTCGATGAGTAACACTGGTTGGCACAATCGATGCTCATAATCCTCCCTAATTGTATTATATAAAATGGATCCTCACATGCCCAAAGTCATATTCATTGACCTTTGAGAGTTCTTCACTATTCTCAATGTAAGCTAACTTGAGCATGAGAGACTCCCCCCTAGGAAATATGACATGGGCCCTCGTGGCCCCTGCCCAGGAAACCTGTAAGAACGTGTCTCATGTTGGATGCAATTGGAAAATTAATTATGTGCAGCCTAGTTAAAAACTTCACGCTATTAGTTGTTTAATCTAGGAATGCAATTATGCATGCAAGAGTTGCTTTGACTTGAGCAAGTAGAAAATCACAAAACATTTATATCACCTAGGCATTTCCATAAAAAAAAAAAGTTCAAAGAGTCAAAGCATACAAAACCTTTACAGTATAAACATTAATCCTACACATAATTAACAATTTGTGGGCATTTAAACAATTGTAGACTATGCCCTACACCCAAAGGCAACACTAGAGTCCATAGTTCTATTCATATACATTGGAGGTCACCAGTATACAACATACATATACAAGGCTAGTATTAGTGAGATCCAATCAACTGGCTTCCACCATAGATGAGAGATCCCGGTGGCAAAGCCTCAATGATCCTTCATGTGCTCATTAGCCTTTGTGGCCAACAAAACTATGGTTAGTACAATAACAATTTAACTAACAAGTAGCCAAATAATTAGAATATCAATGATTCTCATAGCAATATACTTGGAATAGAAACTACCACAATGATCCTAAATGATTGTTGGGGCCAACAACCTCAATATCTACACAACATAAAACTAAGGGAGTGAGAATCTTATGATTCTCAGTAGGGGTCCTTCAACCTACAAGGAAAACACTAAGGACAACACATATACAAAGATATGTAATTTTTGGTGAGCTCATACAGCATGAGGCCAAACCTATGTGTATATGTTTCAATCCCTTGGGACTTGTCCTCTACATAGTTCTCCTATTGGGCGTCATTCTGTGTCTAGCGAGTACTGCTCCCTAACTCGCTCCTAGTAAGCCTTATCTTACTGACACAATAAGTTTAATCTTCCCTTGATTGTTGTGCAAGTGAACATGGTGGATGTGCCTTACATAAGTTTCAAGGAACTCACTTGGTGTACTAAGCTTCCACATAATGCCTCAAGTCCTTAGACTTGCTTAGATCACTTGTGTACTAAGCTTCCACCTTAAACCTTTACCAAGAGTGCACTAGGTTCTCACTTATGCCTCAAGTATTCTTGCTTAGGTAACAAGTGCACTAAACCTTCACTCAAGGCATAAACCTATCCACCATTACTTGGTTCACACTAGTAGAGTAGCAATGACCACGGTTAGACTCTTTTGCAAGGTTCATTGGAACCCACCTAGGTGCACTAAGGTTCCCACATAAAAGCCTCAAATTTGAAGGTCCAACTAAGCTTTTGATGGTAGTACACCTTGTACTCGACTAATCGTGCTCTGTTGCGGCCAAACATGCCTTCACTTTTGAGAAAAATACAGAAAAACCTAGTCCTATTCAGCCTTGTGTGAATGCATAGAAATTTTATATCTTTCTTTTAGCTTCATATGGAATGTTGATTCACCTCATTCGGACATCTGAGTGAGACGTTATGGAAAAAATACTATCGGGTGTCAAAGCTGGCAAACATGCCTCTAGCGCTGAGGCGCCAAGGACACTACAACCCCACAAGCCAACAATTTTGGTGTTTCCAGGCATGCTCTAGGCACTGTAGTGCTAGTGGCGCTGTGATACACCATTTGGGAAATTTTGGACACGGGGCTCTAGTGTCGCCAAAGGCTCCCAAACAAGTTAGGGATGCCTTCCCACTTTGCGAACCTGCAAAACAAACTTCCTAGGCCACATTGCACCATTCCTACCAAGCTTGTAATGCCCATAAAAAAAAATCCAAGCAAGGCAAACACATTAGTCAACCATGATCAACACAACCCACCAACTAATGCCATCCATCAAACTACTTGAATTTAGCAAGCAAACTGATGCCCCAAGGCATCTTCGTTTGCTGTCATGTTGACAGGTGGAGAGACTTCCTGAGGAGGCGAGTGCCTGGAGCTCTGGTTTCCCAGCTGAGTGTGCCTGAAAAGCTCAAAGAAGAGGTTAGGAGGTCCCCGGTTTTCTTTTCCGGGGAGGACCCTCTGACGCCCAAGTCAGTTTTCTGAGTGAAGGTGGAGGAAGAACACTAAGGGATCAAGTGTCTTGCCTGTTTTGTGTTTTCTCAGAGGGAGGAAAATGCCCATCCTTTGCCCAGTCCCATTTCCTAGTTTTTATAGGAGTAGATGGTCCGTTCAGATCATGACACGTGTTCGGTCGGATTTGATCTGTGCTTTTGGACCTAGGGGACAGGCAGCCGTTTGCGGCCTCTTTTAGCCCTGGACCCGGACAGGTTGTGTCAGGACTGGGGCGGCCGCGGCGCGTCAGTTCGCCGTTCTGATGTGACGTGTAGGGCTTGTGGGCGACATGTCAGAGGCTCATTAAATGCTCATACCGTACTCCCAAGGTCCCCTGGGCGAGGTCGCCCTTCGGTGCACGCACCCTCTCCGGATTCTATCCGTCCTTCGGTGCGAGCACCTCCTTCGTGATCTGTCCCATAGTTTCTGGGAGTTCCCTTGCTGGACACCTTCTTCGGGACTCATACCCATAGTTCAGGGATTCCCTTGTTCAGGTGTTTCTTGTTCGGGGAGGATCCTCTTCGGGGCAGTTAGTTTGGCCCCTCGATGGAGACGGTGTTGTCCTCGGAATTCCTGACGAGCTAACCAAAGTCTCGAGCTCATAGTGTTTGATTTCGCACCTTCCGAGGTCAGTGAAAAGATCCTCTCTTGGGTGACGTCAGACTCCTCGGCCAATATTCTGGCAGGGAGTTACTACCGAGGAGGCAATGGCCTTTGGCTATCACAAACAAGCTATGAATGCGCTAAATATGCATGAATCATAAATCCCTTGTTGGGTTTCGGGAGCCAAACAATGCAGCGGAATTTAACCGAAACCCTCCAGGATCCAAATGAAATGGGGTAAACCTGGTGTTCAAAAATTTTCATACCTAATTTTCGGTTGAGATCTCTCACTCAACTGTAGAGTCGAATCACAAAACTTGAACAGTTGATGTGTTCAAGCTCTCTATGGTATCCACATGAGCCTCTTGGGATCACCACGCTTCCACCACGTCCCGGTAGATGCGTTTCTCTTGTGCTCGCAGTGCTAGCTTGCATCCTCCAAGGAACTGCAAGAGAAGAGTGCGGCTGTCCTTTTGGGAGGCTAGGGCAAGGAGACCTGCGAATTTCTCACTAAAAGTTGTATTCATAGTGAGACTCAACTTTTAGGCCTAATGGGTTTCAAAGCTCTAATCCAATTAGGCTTTAATTTCGGGCTTAATAATGGCTCAATTCTTGGGCCCATTATTAATACGAAATTATTGTGAAACCATAACTCAAATAATTAGCCCATGCACTCTAATGATCCAAATAGCTCTATGTGTGCGACCCAATAGGCTCTTACCACGTTGGCAATGATCATAAATCACATTTATGATCATAAGCAACGAGCGGTGTCTAGCAACACATCATTACTACCCAAGTGACAAGATTGTCGGTGATTCGACTAAACCTTTATGATCATCATCGATATATGCTATTGTCCCTTTGTCCAAGATATCATGACTAACCACAAGACATGGATTGTGTCACTCTCGTACAGCCTAATCTTTGGTTTCTTGGTTACCGAGTAGACCAACTTAAACTAATGACATTGATATCGTATATCAACTCATCCGAGCATGGCCATACATTTTTCTAAGTCTCACTCTATCAAGGGGCCCGAAGATATCACTCCCGTTACATAAGAGGGACAAATCCCATCTTGATCATACAAATCCCTCCGCATGGTATGTGACATACCCAATGACCTCCTTCAAGTTCACTCAGTTACAAGCAAAAGAGGAAAGTATCAAAGTATGTGACTCACATGTAGGGAACCTTGATGATCTTAGGTCGAAGGACTACATATACCATGATCACTATGAGAATCACTTATGACACTCATATAATGATCCATGTAGTGTTCTCATGGTGGGTCGATCCAGTACACAAGTTCTCCAACTTGTACCCATATGTAGACTACATATCTCATATTAGTCTCCACATATGCTAGTCGTTATGTATTATTGCAACCTGCTCCACAATAACACTAGACCAGGGATGTTTAAGAATATCATTATTCTAGGGTTACAATTATGTTTATTACGTTACGCAGAAACAGAACAACAAACATAATTGCCGGATTAATGCCTTAATAAAATATCATGACTCAATGTGCAAAAATACAATCATCTCATGATTGGATTTTTAGGCACGACACTAACATCACTTACCTCAATTCGAAGCTACAAGCAAAGTTCAAGCAATCCAACAGCAGGAACAAACCCCACTAAGATTTTACCTAGGTTCCAAGCAATTCCAACCAAATGGCATCAAATTAACACAACCTAACCAAAACCCAAGCAACTGAGGGCTAAACCGACAAAGAAACAGCAAGAAAATTGAGTTACCTCTCACACAAAACAAATCCTTTTTTGTAAAACATGATTACAAGCTTCAAAAGCACAAAACTTCCTTGAAAACAAGCCACCCATTGCCTAGTCACCCTTCGAACCTCTTATTTTCACCAAGAACTCTTGAATTTGAGTAAGAATTGAAGAATAAATCAAGTGGGCAAGACGGAGCTCTGGTTTTGTGGGGAACATGAGGAAATGTGGCAGCCAAAGCACTTTACCAAGTTTTAAAACATCATTTTCCAACAAGCCCTCAAGCTTTAATAAGTTTGTCAAAAAGCCCCTATCCCCAAATAGTAACTATTGGTCAAAACTTGGTCAAATCTTGTTTACTTAGGCTAATTTTTTAGTTAAAACCAATGTTTGGGTTGTAAAACACTCTTGGGACTCATCCCAACACCTTGGGATGCAAAATTACCATTTTACCCCTAAACATCTTTTGTGCCATAATCTCCTTGGATGTAGGGAAACCTTAACTAACTTGCTTGACCTTGCTAAGTGAATTTAAAATAAGGTATTGAACTAGGGATTTATTAATTTATATAAATTAGATGAGTTTCCAGCTAGGAGGGCTGTAACATTCTCCCCACCTTGGAGAATTTGGTCATCCAAATTCAATCTCCCCACCTTGAGGTACTACCCTATGATATGGTTCTAATGTATGCTAACTAAACCTACCAAGAGGTGTCATTCTCACACCAACCCACTTGGTGCCAAACTACCTGACTCACTTAGCTAATGCCCTTAGGCACTTGAATCGGGTCCTATCTTGTATAGGTACTATGGCTAGTGCCATACTCTACACTCAAACCGAACAACAAACCAACAATTGCCAACTGTTCTTCCCATTTGTGCCTGATCTTACGTGGTCTAGAGTACCTTAGTGTAATTTCACCCTTGAAGACTATGGCATGGTCATTTATTACCCCCAGCACATAGTGCTACTGAAGGACACCTAACTACTCAACTTGCCCTAGTGAAACTGGTGACCATAACTTTTCAACACCTATCCTTGTACCCGAGCTTCCTAATGTAAGCTAGCTTAACAAGATTTGAAAACTTCTAAACTAACCTTACACTATTAGTTACTTACTTAAAGCCTGGCACCGACTAACTTCCTTATCTTTATCTTCTATGCCAAACCCACTAGTGTAAGCTAACTTAACAAGTTAAACTTGTCTGTTAACACTCACATTGAAAAAGACTCATTATAGGTTCGGCATCCAATGTCTCTGTACCAAACCACTTAGTGCAAGCTAGCTTAATGAACATACAACTCATCCACTATCTCTCACACAGTTAGTTTGTTACTCTAGCTTTGGTAACCGAAAACTCCCAATGATCACTAGACAAAGTGCACCGCTAGTGTATTATGGGCTTCCACATACACCAATAGCGCCTTAAGGCTTACTCTGCTCAAAGCTCCACTATACTCTAGAGCTCTTCTAAATGAGTGAACTACCAAGAATTGCAAGTCTCGGCCCATCTTAGAGTACAAGTCTTCTAATGCACCCTTCAGATGGCCCCTATGCAACAGACATACTGGTGCATTGGGCAAGATACCTATGCACCACTCAAGCACTGTGATCGTACTGGCCTCACTGCTTTGGAGTCTCTTACACTCACATGACTACCATAGAAAAATTTTTCGGTGTGAGTGCCAAGACCTCCAAGTAGTTAGCAATACTAGGGCCTCATCCATGCCCCTTAGGCTTAGACATCCTAGCACCTAGTGATTAAGCTACCGAAATGCTACCTAAGCCAAAAGTTTTAACGCTTCAACTGCTCCACTCGGAGTATCCTAGGTGCTTGAAGCCTATACACTAACTCTCTTCACTTCCCTACACTCAGAGCCCAACACCTTGCACATTTAAGACTAGCTTCTCGGGTGTATCCCTAGTACACTTACTTCCTGGCCATCAAAACTCACTCTGTTCTTAAAGCACCTATGGGGTCTTTAGCTGAGTTATAAGGTACTACCCAATCTTAGGCCATTTAGGCATCGTTTGCTAGTTAGCAAACTAGACACCTCAGCCTCCATCATTAGGTTCCAATGTGCCTCTTCTCTTACTTGACTCATTGGCCACCTCTTAGGCCTTATGGCCTCTACCACTATCAAGCAACCCTTCGACGACCATCCATCACTTGGCCTATAGTTACAAGGAACCATCACCACCTTATATACCTAACTACCATACCATGACTACAATCTATCATCCTCAAGTCAAAACAATGCACTCGTGGCTTTTGCCACATCAACTTACCTTCTTGGGGGGAAAACCAATTTAACCACCACTTTAGTTAATTATTAGGAGGTGGTTAGCCATGTAAAATCTCCTAGGTTGCTCGCCCATGGTAATTCAACTTAGTGCACCTGTTGGCCCTTAACCAATATCGTAAGTCACTAGCCCTTCCTTTACAAGGCACTTGGGTCAAGTGAGTTACTCTAAATTTAGGCTTAAAACTAGCTTAACCAAAACCTCACTGACTAAGGTTTCAACCCTCAACTTTCACCTACTCCAGTGAACACAACAACTCCTAAAGTCACTACACAACACGTGAGCACAACTTTACCTATACTAAACTTGGCACTTCTAATTACCAAACAATAAATTAAACTAGATAGGAGATTACTTCTCACTTTGGCTACTTTTGAGTTGACTCTCGACTAGCCATAGTGAACTCTACCTCATGGGCGCTCGTTAAACACTAACGCAAAGGGTTAAGGCAAAACATCTTCTTTTTAGCATCACCTGATCATTTTTGACTTGATAGTCCAATATTTTACTAACTTACTAGCATTAACTTGATGCAACATATGATCCTCACAATTTCCTCAGTTCCACTCAAAACTTAGTCCTTAACCTACTTGATTGACTTCACTAGCCGACTCTTTCCTTTTGCACAAGTCATCTAAGGGGCCTTTGACTCCATTTAACCTTAGGATGATGACCTTAAGTTACTTGCTATCCCCTGCTCCATGGCAGTCAATCCTATTGCTTGGGCTCTCATTCCACCTTCCGGTAGTCAAGCCAAACCCCAGCAATAGCTAGATTCCTACTGACTCAACCTTAGGGTATACAGCTAATGGACAAACAAACCTATTCATCTGTTTACCCCAGATTGAGTTCCTTGCTCCTTGCTTCTTTCCATAGTTACCTCCTGAACTCAATGGCTAGAAATAAAATAAATACTCACCTACTCACCTTCTTGGCATCTAGCTTAACTGATTCATTACTGCTTGCTGACTCTAAGGAACTTATCTATTCAACTAGCTGGTCATTCTCCATCAACTAGGCCACTAAACTAACTCATGCTAGAAGACAACCTATGGAACATTAGAATGTTTCCAATTAAGGCATTTAAGCCTCTATTTATGTGGGTTCATGCACTAGCAAGAGGGTCCTTGGTTTTCAAGTATTGACTAATACTTGGTGCATCTCTAAATCCTAATGCATTTAGGTTAGCCCTTAGCCTTACTTGAAACTACCCAAAAAGCAAAATAAACTATGCTAGTAATTGATTCCAGAACTTACAAAGTGAGTAATAAACTACTAGTGAGAGGGTAAGGACTTACCTCACACTAGCCAGGCATTACCCATGAGATCACTACGGCTACCAGTCGCACCTAGCTAGTCGTTGCCAAGTTTGACCATTTGACTAATTGAAGCGAAGCTTTAAACTATAGTTCTGGTGTATTAGGCCGACTCCCTGTGGCAACAATTATTGGGGACAAGTTTCCTAGGTTGGTCTTAACTCAACCAAGCATAAAATAATACTAGTCTGATGACCCCTCAAACTATTGACAATAGTTCCTAGGTGCACGGCATCGCGCCAAGTTCTCCTTTTACCATGGGCATAAACCCCTGTCCTACATGATCCGTTCTTGTCCCTCACTTTTAGTCAACTTTTGCACTATGGGTGCATCACCCATGCTCCCACTACATTGGATGAGCCAACCTCCACCTCACTATCTTGTGTCTTCAACCCCTCTAACTCTCTTTCGAGAGCTACTTCATGCTAGACCATTCACCAGTGGTCCTTCATCAATGATCATCAAGTGCAAAAGTATGCTAGCTTAAAGCATTGGTAGTCTCAGCCCTAAACTCCTATCTTAAAATAAAGGTACAAGAGTATTCTACTCCACTTTGTAGCCTGCTTGATTGAGTGCCTGAGACTCATTTAGTGCATCCTTAGCTCTTTTCTAGTAGCCTAACCCATCCAAACTGGTGGGTTCATGTTCTAACACAGCTGGAGTAGCCACTCTAACCTTGTGCTACTCCCTGCCTTGGAAGTTTCCATGCCTTCATAGCCCTATGGCTCATGTAGCCTACCTCATGTTTGAGGTTCCATAACAATTTCCTGGGATGGTAGTCACATCCCAACTACCTACTCTAAGGTTTTCCTTATACCTTAGAGCAAGTCAAGTTACCTGCCCCAATGATGCCACACCAAACTACTAGGATCCATTACTAGCCCTCTAGTGTCCAAACCGCACTAACCTAGTTTCACCATCGCAACTTGTAGCCAAAGCCAGATGATAACTCATAGATGTTGGTTAATACTAACTACCTTAGCACATGGACCATAACTTAGATCTTAGTTCCTAGCCTCCAATGTCCATAAACCAGGGTCTGGTGCCAAATTGACACAACCCCTCATGGCCCTGCTCGAGAAAGCTATGAGAACGTGTCTCATGCTGGTTGCAATTGGCTAATTAATTATGTACAGCCTGGTTAAAAACTTCATGCTACTAGTTATTTAACCTAGAAATGCAATTATGCATGCAAAAGTTGCTTTGACTTGAGCAAGCAAAAAATCATTAAACATTTATATCCCCTAGGCATTTCCATAAAAACTAACGTTCAAAGAGTCAAAGCATATAAAACCTTTATAGCATAAACATTAATCCTACGCATAATTGACCATGTGTAGGCATTTAAATAATTGTAGACTATGCCCCACATGTTACCTACTTCAGGGTAGTCTAGTTATGATGCCAAAATTGTGCATTGAAAACTCCTAGGGTTGGTATGTTCTATAGGCCATCAGAACAATACCTTTAGTGTACATACTCAAGTGGCCCTCTTGGGCACTATGTAAATTCATGCATATTGGTCCAACCATTACACAAATATTCTTATTTTATGCACACCATGCCAGCAAGAATGGAAAACACTAGCACAAGTCTTAATCTTGGTTACCACACATTAGGCAATCTTGTTAAGTTTAACCAGCCACCGCACCTGAAATTTCTTCCAAAAAACTGTATTAATCTAGAAACGTAACCCCCTATTTTGTTTACTTCATTATCAAGTAGAGTCATTAAGAAAACCAAGGAATTTTTTTTAGATCAATAGCCCACCTATGGACCAAGTTATTGATTTTTTAAGTTGGTTACAAAATTCTGACCAAATGAAGAAAAACTTACCCAAATTTGAAATGTCATATCTTTGGATACAAGGATCCAAATTCAGAAATTTTAAATTGCAGTTCAACCTCTAGATATCCTCTAGGCGTGGTCAAAATTTCATGCAAAGATTCAGTCTACACAGGGATATATAGAACTTTTAGTGGAGAGTCAAAATTCTGGTCACTTTATGACCATTTTGCCCAAACAAAATTTCATAAATTTGCAAACACTTCATTCACAAATGGTAAGGCCTCCAAGGCTATCCCTTACATGTCCAATACACATAGGAATTACATGCTCTTCCACCCAACAACTTTATGTGGCCAAAAAAAAATTTACAAGTAAGCAGCCAATCATTCACACCTAGGCAGCGTTGTACCACATCACATACATAGCCAAAACATTACTCAAATGTTTACATACTTGTATCATTTTACATACACTACACATACATGCATACATGCACTACATAAGGGTCTTAACCCACTAAATATGCACCCTAGGTTACAGGAGTGCTTGAGACACAATGGACTCCAGAAATAGGACGCTGGACAACTGCTGCATAACACAATAAGCACCATCACTAAAAATACCAAATGTGCTCCTAAAATCACCAAACTTTCCAGATCAAAACTAGATACATGAAAGTTAAAATACCTGAAATTTCAGATCAAAACTCAAACAAAAAAGGTCAGTTTAAATATGATCTTTCTGTTGGACCTGAAATGGTAGAATTGAGGGGAGTAAGTTTCATTGTGAAATATAGTAAAGGAAACACTTGGTTTCTTAAGGAAATGTGACCCTTATTAAAAATTGAAACCAAAGAAAATAAAACACAAAACCACAATGCATATATACAAGATATAACAACCAAATGCAGCAGCTATTCACAACCAACAAACACATGAAATGCGGCAGCAACATAAACCATAGGTTAGTCCATAAAACATGCAATAAACTTAAGTAAATCACTATGGCAGCCTTCTTCAAGCTAATGCTTGGTCTTGGGAGAATTTTAACACTAGTTAGTACTAACTTTGGGCTCTAGAAACCCTCACTTCACTGCCACATTGTGCACTTCACACTAGATTACAAAACCTTCAATAAGTGCACTCCCCTCACTAGGCTTGGTTCATCAAGCTCATGGCTCTCTTCCAAGCTTAGCCCTAGCTCCATGGATGCTTGAGAATATAGTAAACAATCCATGAGAGCAAGACTACCATTACCAAGATGAGTAAGCAAAATTTGAAGCTTGATCCTTGATGTATTCAAGCAATAGCTCTAGTTTGCTTCCAATTGCTCCGTTTTGCCTTCAATTTCATTCTTAGAGGTATGGTGGCTATGGAGGAGCTATGGAAGAAGTGTGGAGAAGTGTGGTGGCTATTTGGGTCAAATATGAGAGAAGAAAATTTGAGTTTGGCTTCTCAAATTAGCTTTAGACACTAATCATCCTTAATAGCCTTAATCATGCTTTATGTAATTTTCTTTGCCCACAAGCATGATTTCTTTGTCCTAAACTTATTGGTCGAAATTTTGCCCACCTTTTTAACTATTTATCAAGCCATAGCCGCCTATCCTATGGTGGGATAACCCCGCAATTCCATCCTTTAACTTAAGTCAAAAGCTTGAACACCTTAAGGTTTTGCACTAAGACATTTAGTTCCTTAATGCCTTTAGTGTTTCCTTTGTCCAAACTTGTCTTCCGTGAGCAATTTGGCCATCTAATAGCACTTTCACACCATTCATATCCCTCCCATAACTCTGCAAGGCTCTTTCTTGAGGGTTTTGCAGTTCAGTACCTGAATTGCCAAAACCTTACAGAAAGGTCCATAGGTTACTTCAAAAACAAGCAATCCTTAAGGCTTTTCTTGGGGGCCAAGTTACCAACTTAGAACACATTTTAGGAGGTGTTCATTGTACATTTTAGCCCTCATAGTTCAATCACTATGAAGAGAATTACACAATATAATGGTTTTTTTATCATTATGCTGCACTTGTAATTCTCCCATTTTTGTCAGGTGGTAACACTACACCCAAAGGCAACCCTACAGTCCATAATTCTCATCATACACATTGGACACCACCAACATACAACATACATATACAAGGCTAGTATTATTGAGATCTAATCAACCAGCTTCCACCTTAGATGATAGATCCCGGTAGCAAGCCTTAATGATCCTCCACATGCTCACTAGCCTCTATGGCCAGGAAAATTGTAGTTAGTACAATAACAACTTAACTAACAAGTACCCAAACAACTAGAATCTCAAGGATTCTGACAGCAATGTACCAGGAATAGAAACTACCACAATAATCCTTAATGATTGTCGGGTCCAACAACCTCAATATCTGCACAACATGAACCTAAGGGAGTAAGAATGTTATGATTCTCAGTAAGGGGTCTTCAACCTGCAAGGAAAACACTAAGGGCAACACATATGCAAAGCAATGTAATCTGTTGTAAGCTCATACAGCATGAGGCTAAACTTATGTGCATATGTTTTAGTCCCTTGGGACTTGTACTCTACCTAGTCCTCCTACGGGGCATCACTCTGTACCTTGTGAGTTCTAGCCCCTAACTCGCTCCTAGTAAGCCATAGCTTACTGACGCAATAAGTTTAATTTTCCCTTGATTGTTGTGCAGGTGAACATGGTGGATGTTTCAAGGAACTCACTAGGTGTACTAAGCCTCCACATAATGTTTCAAGTCGTTAGACTTGCCTAGGTCACTCGTGTACTAAGCTTCTACCTTAAACCCTTACCAAAAATGCACTAGGTTGTCACTTGCATCTTAAGTAATCTTCCCTAGGCTACAAGTACACTAAACCTTCACTCAAGGCACAAACCTATCCACCATTACATGGTTCACACTAGTGGAGTAGCAATGACCATGGTAAGACTCATTTGCTAGGTTCTTTGGAACCCACCTAGGTGCACTAAGGCTACTACATAGAAGCCTCAAATTTGAAGGTGCAACTAGGCTTATGATGGTACTAAACCTTGCACCTAACTAATGGTGCTCTATTCTGGCCAAACATACCTTCAATTTTGAGAACAATATAGAAAAACCTAGGCCTATTTACCCTCGGGTGAAAGAACAGAAATTGTAGATCTTTCTTTAGCTTCGCATGGAATGTTGAATCACCTAAATCAAACATCTGAGTGAAAAGTTGTGATGAAAATGCTGTCGGGTGTCAAAGCTGGTGAATAGGCCCTAGTGATGAGGCACCGGGGACACTGCTGCACCACAAGCCAACAATTTAGGTGTTCCCAGGCATGCTTTAGGTGCTGCAGCGCCGACAGCAATAGAGCCCTATTGATACAGTCAAAGAAGGCAAAATCAAGGATGGAAAGGATCCATTGAAGATAACGAGTGAACCATTGACAAGGAAGAAGGCTAAGGAGCTCACTAGTGCACTTCAAGCTTTTGTGTCAAGCTTGGATGTTGAGAGATTGGCGATGTTCTGGTAGAAAAATCACATCTTGAGCTAAACAGATCAGAATTGAGTAATTCATGATTCATTAGAAAGCTGAAATCTGGAGCTACAAATCATATGAAGACCATCAAACCCAGTTTTCACACTAAGTGGGTCCAATTTAGCTTCAAAGTCGCGATTTGAGAGTTATCGCTGGTTCAGAAGTAGTTGCATTATTTTGGGCATATCTTTGGGTTTGGATGTCCATTTTGTGTGGTTCAGGTGTCATTTCAAAGATAAGAAAGATATATACAACTTTCATGCTTTGTATTTTGAGAAATCATGGCTGCATCAAGTTCGAATTTCAGCTTGAAGTTGAAGATACAAGCAAGAACCACCCGAGAATACCATTTTAGGGTTTTTATGGCCAATCTTGTTTGTAACGTATTTTATTTTATTTTCTTGTTTATGTACATTATTTAGGATGTTATTTAAGCCATGGAAGTGATTTAGGTCACTTAGGATAAATGGAATTCGCTGCACACCTTAAACTTGTGTTAAAAGAGTGTAGGAATCCTAGTTTGACTAGGTTTTCTTAAGTCTTTTGTATCTAGGTTTCCTAGGTGACTTGGGCTGCGAATTTTGCTGAGTCTTTTACCCTAGTTTAGGCCTATAAATTGGCACATATTGTGGTTGTAAAATAAAAGCCTTGACAAGAAATAATATTGCTACTTTGGAGAGATTTTCTCTTTGGTTCTTTGTGGACTACTTGGTGCACAAGTGTGCTTGTGTTCTTGGTGTTCTTATACTTCTCGTTTCTAGTCACAGGTTGATTAGGGGTGGGGGTCTTCAAATCCAGTGTCTTTGATGTCTTATGGAGCTTAAAAAACATCTTGGGCACATTTCATGGTCTTTATACCATCAGGGTTCGCATCAGTTGGTATCAGAGCCACAAGTTCCATTGAAGGACATATCTTGTGTTCTTGTTTATCTTCGATTTTATTTCAATTTTTTTCCAGTAATTTAGTGTTTTAATCATTTTTCTTCTTGTTTCAGGTCTGTCCTTTTTATTCCATCCTTGTTCAAGTCTAAAAATCACAAAAACAACAAAAAGAAATCAATCTGTGTTGTCTAGTGTTCTCGGTTTCAATTCAATTATTCTTGTTTGATTCTTATCTTTCTGTTTTGTGTCCAGCCATATTAATCTTTCTTGTTTTCATTGTTTCCAGCATCTTAGATTCAAGAAAACACCAAAAAAAGAATGATCCAAGTTCAGGAAGTTTCGATATCAAAGAAGTTGTTTCAAATTGTGCATGTTTTCATAGTTTCTTGTCTTGGCCGAAAAGAAATCAAACTTTTTTTCTTTGGCAGCAAGGAACTTCAAGGAGAAAGTTGTTTTAGCATCAAAACAGCAAGCAAAAAAAAAAAAGAAGAAAGAGGAAAAAAAAGAAAAGAAAAACAAAGAACAAAGAAAAGAGCTTGCAAAAAGATGTTTTCTCAAAGTGTTGAAAGTTTTGTGCCCCAAAACCCTATCGCATTGTTTTTTAGCCAAAAATCTTTCTTTGTGGTTCTTGTGATCATTAATTCCAAGAGCTTCCTAGAGTCTTTTAAAGCTTGTTTAGCCCACCTCTTTTGGAGTCAAAATAGCTCTTCAAGAATTCAAGTTTTCTTGTGTGCTTTGAGGACAGTTTTCTTAGAACTGTTGAGAACTTTTTGAATAGAAATATCTCACTAACAAATTGAGTGTTTGAGTGCTCATCTTTTGAGTGAAACACATGAGGTGAGTGTGTGTAAGGATCTTTGTTTTCAGGAGTATGGAGGGCCAGGAGGATAGGAGAATGGAAGTGAGACATAATAAAGAGCCTACTATGAGAGAACTTTAAGAAACTCTCAATCGACTTGTGGAAAGGATTGAGGACATAGATTTGAGGTTTCCAAGGACACCTAATCCCATCTGGCAACCAAGGAGAGGCCCAAGGAGAGAAGAGCCCAAGGAGGAAGAAAGAGTTTGGCATGACCACGGGTTTCCAATGAGGTGTGAGCCAAGGGAGGACAACAATCTCAACTCCATCAAGTTTACCATTCCATCCTTCCAAGGGAGGAGTGATCCCGATGCATATTGGGAGTGGGAGGAAACGATTAAGATGGTGTTTGATTGCCATCATTACTCTGAGGAAAATAAAGTTAAATTGGCTACCATAAAGTTCACTAATTATGCTCTTGTATGGTGGAATCAGGATGTTATTTCTAGGAGAAGGAATGAGGAAGAGCCCATAAACACATGGAGAGCGCTTAAAGCCTTGATGAAGAGGAGATTTGTTCCTAGCTACTATACTAGAGATCAACGCCTTAAGTTTCAAAGGCTAGTGCAAGGCAAAAGAAGTGTAAAGGACTACCACAAAGACTTGGAGACGACCTTGACTCAAGCCAACATCATTGAGGATGAAGAGACCACCATTGCTAGATTCATCAATGGTCTCAACCATGATATAGCCAACAAATTGGAAATGGTGCCTTACTTCAATATAGAGGACTTGCTTCACCAGGCCACTGAGGCTAAGAGTATCATCAAGAGAGCAAAGGCATCCAAGATGTGTCAAGGAGGAATTTCCATATGGAGAGGAGCATGGAGTAAGGATGTGAGAGAAGTACGAAAGCCAAAAGTGCAGGCCACAAAATGAGACTTGTCTCGGCCTTAACAAGAAAAGTCAATCATGCTTGTACCACTTTCACCACAACAAGTCTTGGAAGATCAAAGAAAACTTTAAAGTGAGGTTGAGAGAAAAGAAAAATAGGGGAAAGTAGAGGGCAAGAGTGATGAGGGGAAAGTCGAGAGAACAACCGAAAGATTAAGTGAGAAGAGTGAACATAAGGGGAAAAAGAGTGGAGAGTTCGTAAGAGAAGAAATTGAGTGTGAAGTTAAGAGAAGACAAAAGTGCAATGAACCCAAGCCGAGTGAAGAAAGAAAGACCTATAGAGAAGCCATACTTTCATCTAACATAATGGAGTCTTCTTCTAGTGTTGTGTTGTCTTCTTTTAGGACTTAAGTGGATATAAACTTCAAGAATCAAGTGAGTTGCTGCCCATCCAAGAAGTTGGTGTTCCCAACATTCCAAGTCATGTCCTATGCATCAAACTAATGAAGGAGGTTGAAAAGGAACAATTTGAGGTGAGTCCAAGTGATTTCATATGCAAAAGTTTGCCTAACATTGTTTCTTATCCTATGTTTCAAGGGGATGAAATTAATGCAACTCCAACCGAAGCCATTGAGTGCAAAGGTGAAAATTTTGTGGTTCCAAAGGAAGATACTTGGAGACTAAGTCCAACCACTGTAATGTATTTCTTCCGTACAGTTAGATATGATGTGATTTTGCATGAAAATCTCAAAGAAAGTGTGTTTGCTTGCAATGTTATTTTGAAGAATGGGTTTCATGAAACTAGATTAAGAGAAGGAAGTAAGCATGAAAATTTGACAAAATATGGTTTTAAAGCTTCTAATTATTTGGTTTTGTCAAATCCTCTTTGGAATTGCTTGAGTTTCTCTAAAGAAAAATCTGTTTTGGTGTCTTTTGCTTTTGAATTTGTTTGTTTTGCATCCATTTCACATTGTTTTGTTCTGTCTCAAGTTAAATCTGCTTCTTCGGAATTTTTCATGCATAAATTTGTTCTTACACATTCATTACATACTTCTTTCATTGCCATTCATGTTCAGCCCATTTTTGTGAGTCAATCTTTAATTTCCAGCGAGCATTTCTTTACCTTGAGACATGCATTACACAAATTTTTTAGCATTGATCTTTTTGCTTTATGTCCAAACCTGAAAGTTTTTGTTTTGAGTGAAAATTCTGGTTTTAAATTCAGCCTTTTAAGGAGGTATGTTGAGTCCTTTGTTTTTTGTCACATCCCGTTCAAAAATTTCATGCATTATTGTGCATATACATGCAAAAATAGGTTTGCTACTGAATTGGTTTCACATAATCCTATCTACTCCAATCTTGTTTCATTTAAAATGCTTAGGATTTTTGTGGAATTGGTGAATCCTAGTTTTATTATTTTTATAGGTCACATTGTGTTCAATTCTTGTTTGGTCGAATGGCCTATGCAAACTATTGTCTTGACATACATAACTTGTGTTTTTAATAACCATAACACTTGCGTGAGTTTAGGTCCATTTGTTTTGAGTGTATACAACATCCCTAAGGTAAATTCTTCCTACACTTTTCCTTGTTGTGAGAGTAATGTTTTTGAGATGGCAAAGGCAATGAAAGTGATGCCTAGAGTTAAGATGAAAATTATGCAAAATTTTAGATTTGTTGTGCTAATTGCTTCTAACTTTGTTTTTGACCCTAGAGGTATCAAAATTATCATTGCATTTGGATATTGGTTCAGGTTTTTCATAAGATTAAAGCTCCATACACAAGCATTACATGCTATTGGTGCTTATGTGAAAGGTAAGTGCTTATGTGTTGATTATTTCATTGTTATTGATTCAATTCCCTTTTCTAATGCAGGTTTTGATTCGAGGACGAATCCTTCTAAGGATGGGGGAGCTGATACGATCAAAGAAGAAACAATCAAGGGTGGAAAGGATCCATGGAAGATAACTAGTGAACCATTGACAAGGAAGAAGGTTAAGGAGCTCACTAGTGCAGTTCAAGCTTTTGTCTCAAGCTTGGATGTTGACAAACTAGCGATGTTCTGGTAGAAAAATCATATCTTCAGCTAAACAGCTAAACAGATTGGAATTGAGTAATTCTTTATTCATTGGAAAGCTAACATCTGTTGCTACAAATCGTATGAAGACCATCAAACCTAGTTTGCACACTAAGGAGGTCCAATTTAGCTTCAAAGTCGCGATTTGTGAGTTATCACTGGTTTAGAAGTAGTTGCATTATTTTGGGCATATCTTTGGCTTTAGATGTCCATTTTGTGTGGTTCAGGTGTCATTTCAAAGCTAAGAAAGATATATACAACCTTCATGCTTTGTATTTTGAGAAATCATGGATGCATCTAGTTCAAATTTCAGCTTGAAGTTGAAGATACAAGCAAGAACCACCCGAGAAGACCATTTTAGAGTTTTTATGGCCAATCTTGTTTGTAACGTATTTTATTTTATTTTCTTGTTTATTTACATTATTTAGGATTTTATTTAAGCCATGGAAGTGATTTAGGTCACTTAGAATAAATGGAATTCGCTGCACACCTTAAACATGTGTTAAAAGGGTGTAGGAATCCTTGTTTGACTAGGTTTTCTTAAGTCTTTTGTATCTAGGTTTCCTAGGTGACTTGGGCTGCGAATTTTGCTGAGTCTTTTACCTTAGTTTAGGCCTATAAATAGGCACATATTTTGGTTGTAAAATAAAAGCCTTGACATGAAATAATATTACTACTTTGGAGAGATTTTCTCTTTGGTTCTTTGTGGACTACCTTGGTGCACAAGTGTGCTTGTGTTCTTGGTGTTCTTATAATTCTTGTTTCTAGTCAAAGGTTGATTAGGGGTGGGGGTCTTCAAATCCAGTCTCTTTGATGTCTTATAGAGCTTGAAAAACATCTTGGGCGTGTTTCATGGTCTTTATACCATCGGGGTTCGCATCACCTATTTCCAAAATTTATCAAGTGATGCACACAGCACCTTGGTAGGCTTCCAAAGGCTCCCAAACAAGTTGGTGACACCTTCCCACTTTGCAAACCTATAAAGCACACTTCCTAGGCCACAATTTACCATTCTTACCAAGCTTGTAATGCCCATAAACAATAATCCAAGCTAGGCAAACACACTAGTCAACCATGATCAACATAACCCATGAACTAATGCCATCTATCAAACTACTTGAATTTAACAAGCAAACAAGCAATGAATGGCACTAAATATGCATGAATCATAAATCCCTTACCTCAATTCCAAGCTATAAGCAAGGATCAAGCAATCCAACAGCAAGAACAAGCCATACTAAGATTTTACCTAGGTTCCAAGCAATTCTAACCAAATGGCATCAAATTAACACAACCCAACCAAAACCCAAGCAACTGAGGGTCAAACCAACAAAGAAACAACAAAAAAATTGAGTTACCTCTAAAAAAAAATAAAGCCCTAGCTGGAAAATGCAATTACAAGCTTCCAAAGCACAAAACTTCCTTGAAACAAGCCATCCATTCCTTAGTCACCCTTGGAACCTTTGATTTTCACCAAGAACTGTTGAATTTGAGTGAGAATTGAAGAAGAAATCAAGTGGGCAAGAGGGAGCTCAGGGTTGGCTAGAAAAAGTAGGAAATGTGGCAGTGAAAACGCTTTTCCAAGTTTTAAAACATCATTTTCTAACAAGCCCTCAAGCTTTAACAAGTTTGTCAAAAAGCCCCTTTCTCCAAATATTAACTCTTGGTAAAAACTTTGTCAAATCTTATTTACTTAGGCTAATTTTTGGGTTTAAACCAATGGTGGGGTTTTAAAACATCTTTTTCACTCTTGGGACTCGTCCCGTCACCTTGGGATGCAAAATAATCATTTTGCCCCAAAACCTGTTTTGATTCCATAATCTCGTCGGAAGTAGGTAAACCTTAACTAACTTGCTTGACCTTGCTAAGTGAACTAAAATAAGATATTGAACTAGGGATTTATTAATTTATATAAATTAAATGACCTTCCCACTATGAGGGCTGTAACAGAATATCTCAAGGCTTTAACCTCTACTATCCCTTCAATTTACTTTATGGGTCCTCCATGGTAAGACTTCTATTTTGAACAACCCAAGTTTAAAGTTCTTGCCTGGTGAGCACCATGAGTTGTTAAACCAAAAAATAGCACTTTTTTGTGGGAATAGTGGCAAAAGCTTTGGCGGATACCCATCGTAAGTTACTTGGAGGAAGTCTATGGATTATATATGGTGAACAACCTAGCACCCTTATTAAGACTTAGTTAGGGAATGTCACTGCTACTGCTGATCTTTAAGCCACCTAAAACTTCTAACATAAGGTGGTAAAAGGAGATCCTTAGTAAGGGTAGTATAGTGGCTAGATCTAGCAAGGGTTGTGTGGCCATGAATATCTTCTACCATGGGGGCTGTAGCAGCTATTGATGGCCCAAAATGCCTCCACATGTGGCCCTAAACCCCAACACATCAATCTCATTGGTAAAGGTGCAAGTATCAATAATCATATCCATAATAGTGAAGATAGAGGTGCAAAAACTTAGTCACTTCGTAGTTCTATGCCCCTTCAAAATCCTAAGGCAAAGACCAACAATCATTCATGTCAGAGCCTCACAATGGAGGTATGTGATGTGACACTTATGGAAAAGAGGAAGGACCACAATAGGGGTCCTCCAATCAAGTCTAGGTGTATGTCCTGGAAAATGATAGTTCAACAAGAAATAAAGGTAAGAGAGTTTGGGAATCAGATAACCTTCAATAAAGTCACCTAGAGCAAAATTGGTAAGACCAAATGGAACAAAGTTTCCTCTATAAGAATCACTAATCATATCTGTTGGGTTTCAGGAGCCAAACAAGCACAGCAGAATTTAACCAAAACCCTCCAAGATCCAAGTGAAATGGGGTAATTCGGGTGTTCAAAAATTTTCATACCTAATTTTCAATCGAGATCTCTCACCCAACTGTAAAGTCGAATCACAAAACCTGAACAGTTGACATGTTTAAGCTCTCTATGGTATCCACACGAGCCTCTCAGGATCACCACGCTTCTACCACATCCCAGCAGATGCGTTTCTCTTGCGCATGTAGTGTTAGCATGCGTCCTCCAAGGAATTGCAAGAGAAGAGTGCGGCTATCCTTTGGGGAGGCTTAGAAGCTACCAATGTCTCACTAAAAGTTGTATTTATAGTGAGACTCAACTTCCAGGCCAAATGGGTTTCAAAGCCCTAATCCAATTAGGCTTTAATTTCGGGCTTAATAATGGCTCAACTTTTGGGCCCATTATTAATACGAAATTATTGTGAAACCATAACCCAAATAATTAGCCCATGCACTCTAATGATCCAAATAGCTCTAAGTGTGCAACCCAATAGGCTCTTACCACATTGGCAATGATCATAAAGCACATTTATGATCATAATCAATAAGCAGTGTCTAGCAACACATCATTGCTACCCAAGTGACAAGATTGTTGATGATTTGACTAAACCTTTATGATCATCACTGACATATGCCATTGTTCCTTTGTCCAAGATATCAAGACTAAGCATGAGACATAGAATGTGTCCCTCTCGTATAGCCCAATCTTTGGTTTCTTGATTACTGAGTAGACCAACTTAAACTGATGACATTGATATCGTATATCAACTCATCCAAGCATGGCCATACGTTTTCTAAGTCTCACTCTATTTAGGGGCCCGAAGATATCACTCCCGTTACATAGGAGGGACAAATCCCATCTTGATCATACAAATCCTTCCGCATGATTTGTGACATACCCAATGACCTCCTTCAAGTTCACTCAGTTGCGATCAACAAAGGAAAGTATCAAAGTATGTGACTCACATGTAGGGAACCTTGATGACCTTAGGTCAAAGGACTATATATACCATGATCACTATCAGAATCACTTATGACACTCATATAACGATCCATGTAGTGTTCTCATGGTGGGTCGGTCCAGAAACAGGTTCTCCAACTTGTACCCATATGTGGCTACATATCTCATATTAGTCTCCACATATGCTAGTCATTACATATGATTGAAACCCGCTCCACAATAGTACTAGACTAGGGACATTTAAGAATATCATTATTCTAGGGTTACAATTATGTTTATTACGTTATGCAGAAACAAAACAAAAAACATAATTGCTAGATTAATGCCTTAATAAAATATCATGACTCAATGTTCAAAAAATACAATCATCTCATGATTGGCTTTTGGGCACAACACTAACAATATCAACAAGAATAGCTAGTTGAGACGTAACAATAATCCTTTGTGATGGTGGTTATAATGATGATGTACGTCTCACCAAAATGCTCCCAAAGCTTCACATCTCAGCAAGTTAGCTCATGTCAATGACTAGTCCTACAATTAGAGTAGGTCTAAGAAAAGTTGTTGGGACTAGGATGGGTTGAATTTTCCCACACACAAGTTAAGGTGGCATTGAATGATGGGAAGGAATTAAACACATCCACCATTTGCAGGATTCATAGTCATGGATGTTCGTTCATCTCATAATGCCCTCTTTTTAGAAAAACATAGGGTTTAGTTCACATGCACCCTAATTTGAAGAACCTAAGTTTGGCATTCAGCATCAAGGAAGAAGACTCATGCATTTATTTTAACCAGAGTGAGACAAAGTAGATCTTTTCTGTGGAAGGTTGTGGAATGAAGGTAAAACTTCAAGAAGAAGCCTTGAAGGATGCGCCGGCACAACCTAAGAAAGAGGATGCAAAAAGTGTCAATGAGATGAAACCTAAAGGCAAAAAAAGGAAGTCAAAAAAGTGCAGCTCAAATTAGGGCACACCACAAAAAGCAGCACTATGCTCCTCCTAGAGGCAAATGCTGCACTAATTGAACTTTTGGATTCCAATGCCGGTCCACCATCATTATAATGGACTAAAATAATCCATCAGTAAAGGATCAGGCCCTCAATTTCCATGAAAAGAGGCCCATTATTTTTGCTTCATTTCACCCTACATCTTTAAGAAAAAATAGTATTTTTCCTTAGTAATGGATCTTGAAAAATGTAAGAGCCCATTCTTGACATTTTTTGGGGAAGGGACATGTTGATACCATATTTAGTCAAGGCAGTTTGAGCCCATTGATTCGACCATGTCTACAGAGAGGTCCATTGAGGAAGGTATGTATGATAAGATTCCTACATTGAATGAAATCCAATGTTGATTACACCTCTAGAGGGCACACATGAGAATACATCCTAAAACTAAGAAAAACAAATCTACCAAGTGAACATATCTTTTGTATCTAAAATGTGAACTTCTCCTATTCCAACATTTTCCTATTCCATTAGAGCTGAACAACAATTCTTCTTAACATATATGCATTTTCACTACATAAATAAAAAAAGTTATTGTCTACAAACTACATGGAACTAGTAGAGTAAGAAAAACCACAAAACGCCAATGCAAAAAATAGTAACAGTAGGAAGTTATTATCAAACAACATAAGGAACAAGTAGTGTGGTGGAACAGGGTCCTAGGGCCTTAAATTTACTACCATTGGTAGGCTTTTAGGGAACTATAATCTTACTTAGGTTACAATTGGCTACTTTAATCAATACATGCAACTAGTTTACTTAGCCCACCCTGCACAGAAAATATGCATGCATCATCCTTGGTATGCGAGAACAATAAATTAAAACAACATTGAAAATAATGTCATAGTAACTAATGAAAACACAGTTCAAAATAAGTCAAGATGTAAAAACGTTAGTTGCTTTAACTTCAAGTAACAACTATGTGCATATATTTCAAATTTATATGCACCTAAATGTAACCCACTTAACTTATTGTGCAAGGCAGCTACCTTATATGGTCCAACTTGCCAAGCTTTGGAGCTCAGTTGAAGGCCCCTCAGTGGCTTAGTTACCAAACAACAAGGTTTGGTTGGGATCCTCTTAGGGTTTCTTTTTATTGCCTAAAGGTTTAAGTCCTCCCACTTAGGCAAACAAATAATTTGAAACCTGCCTTAATGCCCTTAGTGCTTCCCTAACAACTTGAGCACTTTAACTCCTTAGCCACTATTCCTTACCTTACCTTAACGACACCACTTAGCTATCACCTAAATAATGCATAATTCCTAACTTAGGAAAGACTACCAGACCCAATTAAGGCTGCAGAACATCTTATAATGGCCTAGGGTTGATAATCAAGAGATTGAGGCTTGGTGACATGTCACCAAAGGTAACAACTTCCTAGTTGCCTCGACCACAAATGGCAATGTGTCCTCACTATTGGTGACGCACATCACTAGTTGATACAATCAAGGAAGGCACAACCAAGAATGGCAAGGACCCATTGAAGATATCAAGTGGACTAATGACAAAGAAGAAGGCTAAGGAGCTCATTAGTGCACTTCAAGCCTTTGTCTCAAGCTTCTTCATGAAGAATGGACTTGGATTTTTATAGAGAGCTATTGAAACATTGAATAGATCATGTGGAGATGATGACTAATCTTTTTACACAATTCTAGAGTGCCTAGACAAGTCACAAGAAAAGGAACCCCAAGGGCACCCCTCAAGTGCACCCTTGGAGCCTCATTTAAGTGTTTCAATGCCATTTTTCTTCTGCAAGCTGGATCTTTGAGCTCTAACATTTAAAGACCTCTTTCCAATGTTTAAGAACATGTATCAAGTCAATGGAACTCAAATATTCAACCTCAAAGTTGAATAGACAAGCAAAAACACTTAAGAGCCCATAAGTGCACTCGAGAAAACCATTTTGGGGTTTTTAGGGCCAAACTTGTATTTTCACTTTATTATATTTATTTTCAGATTATTTAAATTATTTAGGATGTTATTTAGGCTATGGAATTAATTCTGATCACACAGGATAAGTGGCATATGCTGCACACCTTAAACATGTGTTAAAATGGTGTAGGAATCCTAATTGACTAGGTTTTCTTAAGTCTTTTGTACCTTGGTTTCCTATGTGACTTGGTTTGCGAATTTCATTGAATATTTTACCATAGTTTAGGCCTGTAAATAGGCACATATTATGGTTTTAAAACACAGCCTTTGGATGAAATAATATTGGTATTTTTGAGGGAAAATCTCTTTTCTTCCTTGAAGACTACCTTGGTCCACAAGTTGCTTGTGTTCTTGGTTTTCTTATTCTTCTTGTTTTTAATCACAAGTTGATTAGGGGTTTGGGCTTAAATTCAGTCTCTTTGATGTCTTGTGGAGCTTGAGAAACATCTTGGGAACATTTCTTGGTCATTATACCAAAGGGGTTGACATCAGTTGGTATCAGAGCCATAAGTTCCATCTAAGGGACATATCTTTGTGTTCTTGTTTCTGTTCATTTTTCTTTCAATATTTTCCAGTAATTTCATGATTTAATTGTCTATTTTAATCCTTTTTCTTCTTATTTTAGGTCTGTGTTTTTTTTTCCAACCTTGTTTCCAAGGAAAACAACAAAAACAACAAAAAGAAGCCAACTAGTGTTACCTTGTGTTTTCGGTTTTAATTTGTTTGTTCTCTTTTGATTCTTATATTTTATTTTTGTATCCAGACCTATTAATTTTATTTGTTTTCATTGTTTCCAACATCCTAAAGTCAAGAAAACACACAAAAAAAGAAGAATCCAAGTTCAGGAAGTTTTGGTACCAAAGAAGTTGTTTCAAATTGTCCAAGTTTTCAATAGTTTCTTGCCTTGGCCGAAAAGAAAACTAAATTTTTGTCTTTGGAAGCAATGAACTTTAAGAAGAAAGTGTTGTAGCAACAAAACATCAAGGGGAAAAAGAGGTTTAAAAAAAGTTAAGAAAAAGGAAGAGGGAAGAAAAATATAATTTGCAAAGAAGGGTTGCACATTGTGACTTGATTTTTGCTCCCACAAAACCTAAACCCTTGTTTTGAGCATAAAGATTTTCTTTGTGGTTCTTGTAATCATCTATTACAAGGGCTTCCTAGAATCTCTTAAAGCTTGTTTAGCCCACCTCTATTTTGGAGTCAAAATTGTTTTCAAGAATTCAAGTTTTCATGTGTGCTTTGAGGAAAGTTTTCTTAGAACTTTTGACAAGTCTTTAATAGCAATATTCTGACTAACAAATTAAGTGTTTTGAGTGTTCATCTTTTGAAGGAAACATGTGGGGTAAGTGTATGAGGATCTTTGATTTTAGGAGTATAGAGGGCTAAGAGGATAGGAGGATTGATGTGAGGCATAATAAGGAGCCAACCATGAAGGAACTTTAAGAAACTCTCAATATACTTATGGGAAGGATTGAGGACATGGATTTGAGGTTGCCAAGGAGAACTAATTCCATCTTGCAACCAATGAGATGTCCAAGGAGAGAAGAACCCGAGGAGGAAGAAGAAGTTTGGCATGACCATCAAGCTTGCCATTCCATCCTTCCAAGGGAGGAGTGATCTCGATGCATATTGGGAATGGGAGCAAAAGATTGAGATGGTGCTTGATTGCTATCATTACTCTAAGGAAAAGAAGTTTAAATTGGCTACCATTAAGTTCACTGACTATGCTCTTATATGGTGGACTCAAGATGTTACTTCTAGGAGGAGGACCCCATCAATACATGAAGAGTCCTTAAAGCATTGATGAGGAGGAGATTTGTGTCTAGCTACTACTATAGAGATCAACACCTTAAGCTTTAAAGGATTGTGCAAGGCCAAAGGAGTGTGGAGGACTACAAAGACTTGGAGATGACGTTGACCGGAGCCAACATCATTGAGGATAAGAAGACCACCATTGCTAGATTCATTAATGGTCTCAACCATGAGATAGCCAACTAAGTGGAAATGGCGCCTTATTTCATTATGGAGGACTTACTTCACCATGCCACTAAGGCTGAGAGGATCATTAAGAGAGTAAAGGCATCCAAGGTGTCTCAAGGATGAATTTCCTCTTGGAGAGGAGCATGGAAGAAGGATGCTAGAGAAGCACCCAAGCAAAAAGTAGAGGCCACAACAGGAGGCTTATCTCAGCCTCAACAAGAAAAGTCAATCATGCTTGTCCCACTTTCACGACAACAAGTCTTGGAGGATCAAAGAAAGCTTCAAAGTGAGGTTGAGAGAAAAGGAAAAGAGAGGAAAGTTGAGGGCAAGAGTGATGAGGGGAAAACTAAGAGAACAATCAAGAGATTAAGGGAGAAAGAGTGGAAAGTTCCTGAGAGAAGAGATTGAGTGTAAAGTTGAGAGAAGACAATAGTGTAATGAACCCAAGCTGAGTGAAGAGAGAAATACCTACAGAGAAGCCATACTTTCATGTAACATAATAAAGTCTTCTTCTGGTGTTGTGTTGGCTTCTTTTCAGGATGTAAGTAGATATGAACTACAAGAATCAAATGAGGTACTACCCATCCAACAAGTTGGTGTTCCGAATATTCCAATTCATGTCGCATGCATCAAACTAATGAAGGAGGTTAAAAATGAACAATTTGAGGTAAGTCCAAGTGATTTCATATGCAAAAGTTTCCCTAACATTGTTTCTTATCCTATGGTTCAAGAGGAAGAAGATGTTGCAACTCCACGCAAAGTCAATGAGTGTAAAGGTGAAAAATTTGTGGTTCCTAAGGAAGATACATGGAGACTTATTCCAATTACTATAACGTATTTCTTCCTTACACCTAGATATGATGTGATTTTGCATGGAAAGCTCAAACAATGCATGTTTGCTAGCTTTATTGTTTTGAAGAATGGTTTTTATGAAACTAGATTAAGAGAAGGAAGTAAGCATGAAACTTTGAAAAAATATGGTTTTAAGTCTTCTAATTCTTTCTTTTTCTCAAATGCTATTTTGAATTCCGTGAGTTTCTGTAAAGAACAATCCATTTCAATAACTTTTGTTTCTAACTTTGTTTGTTTTGCATCAATCCCACATTGTTTTGTTTTGTCTCAAGTTAAATCTACTTCTTCAAAATTTTTCACACATAAATTGGATGTTGTCCATGCATTACATACTTCTTTGATTCACATTCATGTTCAGCCCATTTTTGTGTGTCAATCTTTAATTTCCGGCAAGCATTTTTTTGTCATGACACATGCATTACACAAGTTTTTGAGCCTTGATATGTTTGCTTCATGCCCAAACTTAAAATAATCTACTTTGACTGAAAATTCTGGTTTTAAATTCTACCTTTTGAGGAGATATATTGGTTCCTTTGTTTTATATCACATCCTAATTAGAAATTTCATGCATTACGGTGCATATACTTGCAAAAATAAGTTTGCCACTAAATTGGTTTCACTTAATCATATATATTCCAATCTTGTTTCACTTAAAATGGTTAGGATTTTTGTGATATTCATGCATCCATGTTTTGTTATTAGTTTAGGCCCCATTGTGCTCAATTTTTGTTTGTTTGAATGGCCTACATAAACTATTGCCTCGACATGCATAATGTGTGCTTTTCATGACCTCGACACTTATTTGAGTTTAGGTCCATTTGTTTTGAGTGCATATAGCATCCCTGAGGTAACTTCTTCCAACACTTTTCCTAGTTGTGACAATAATGTTTTTTGAAGTGGCAAATGCAATGAAAGTGATACCTAGAGTTAAGATGAAAATTGTGCAAACCTTCAACTTTTTTGTACTAATTGCTTCAAACTTTGTTTTTGAACCTGGAGACCTGAAAATTAAGATTTTTTTAGGATATTGGTTCAGCTTTTACACAAGAATAAAGCTTCATACACAAGCATTCCATGCTCTTGGTGCTTATGTGCAAGGTAAGTGCTTAAGTATTGACTGTTTCATCCTTCCTGATTCAGTTCCCTTTTCTAATGTAGGTTCTAATTTAAGGATGAATCCTTCTAAGGAAGGGGTATTTGATCTAATCAAGGAAGGCATAACCAAGGATTTCAATGACCTAATGAAGATATCAAGTGGACTAGTGACAAGGAAGAAGGCTGAGGAGCTCACCAGTGCACTTCATGCCTTTGTCTCAAGCTTCTTCACGGAGAATGGACTTGGATTTTTATAAAGGGATATTGGAACATTCAAGACATCATGTAGAGATGATGTCCAAGCTTGGTACTCAATTCTAGAGTTCCTAGACAAGTCACAAGAAAAAAGAACCCCAAGGGCACCCCTCAAGTGCACCTTTAGAGCCTCATTCAAGTGTTTCAAGTCCATTTTTCTTCTACAAGTTGGATCTTTGAGCTCTAACATTTGAATACCTCTCTAAAACATTTAATAGGAAGTATCAAGTCATTCAAACTCAAATATTCAACCTTGAAGTTGAAGATACATGCAAAAACCCTAAAGAGCCCATACATGCACCCAAGAAGACCTTTTGGGGTTTTTACGGCCAAACTTGTATTTGAAATTTATTTTCTGTATTTTCATGATTATTTACATTATTTAGGATGTTATTTAGGCTATGGAATTGATTCTGGTCACATAGGACAAGTGGCATATGCTGCACACCTTAAACATATGTTAAAAGGATGAAGGAATCCTTGTTTGACTAGGTTTTCTTAAGTCTTTTATACCCAAGTTTCCTATGTGACTTGGGCTGGGAATTTTGCTGATTCTTTTACCCTAGTTTAGGCCTATAAATATTCACATATTCTAGTTGTAGAACACAGCCATTGGACAAAATAATATTGGTATTTTGGGGAGAAAATATCTTTTGTTCTTTGAGGACTACGTTGATGCAAAAGTTACTTGTGTTCTTGATTTTCTTATACTTCTTGTCTCTAATCACAAGTTGATTAGGGGTGGGGGTTTAAATCTAGTCTCTTTGATGTCTTATGGAAAAATAGCTTGGGCACATTTCTTGGTCATTATACCAAAGGGGTTTGCATCACTACTGCTTTTCCAACATTAAAGACCTTGTGCTATCTTTCACAAAACTTGCTCAATCTTTCAACTCCCAAAGCCAATTCCTATATGTTAGTGTTGTGCCCAAAAGCCAATCATGAGATGATTGTATTTTTGCACATTGAGTCATGATATTTTATTAAGTCATTATTCCAGTAATTATGTTTGTTGTTTTGTTTCTGCATAACGTAATAAACATAATTATAACCCTAGAATAGTGATAATCTTAAATGTCCCTGGTCTAGTATTATCATGGAGTGGGTTACAATAATACATAACGACTAGCATATGTGGAGACTAATATGAGGTATATAGTCTACATATGGGTACAAGTTGGAGAACTTGTGTACTAGACTGACCCACCCTGAGAACATTACATGGATTGTTATATGTGTGTCATAAATGATTTTCATAATGATCATGGTATATGTAGTGTTAGTGTTGTACCCAAAAGCCAATCATGAGATGATTGTATTTTTGCACATTGAGACATGATATTTTACATTAATCCAGCAATTATGTTTGTTGTTTTGTTTCGGCGTAACTTAACAAACATAATCGTAACCCTAGAAAAATGATATTCTTAAACATCCCTGGTCTAGTATTATTGTGGAGCGGGTTGCAATAATACATAACGACTAGCATGTGTGGAGACTAATATAAGATATGTAGTCTACATATGGATACAAGTTGGAGAACTTGTGTACTGGACCAACCCACCATGAGAACACTACATGGATCGTTATATGAGTGTCATAAGTGATTCTCATAGTGATCATGGTATATGTAGTCCTTACATGTGAGTCACATACTTTGATACTTTCCTTTGTTGCTCGTAACTGAGTGAACTTGAAGGAGGTCATTGGGTATGTCACATATCATGCAGAGGGATTTGTATGATCAAGATGGGATTTGTCCCTCCTATGTAACAGGAGTGATATCTTCGGGCCCCTTGATAGAGTGAGACTTAGAAAATGCATGGCCATGCTCGGATGAGTTGATATATGATATCAATGTCATCAGTTTAAGTTGGTCTACTCGGTAATCAAGAAACCAAAGATTGGGCTATACGAGAGTGACACATTCCATGTCTCGTGCTTAGTCTTGATATCTTGGACAAAGGGACAATGGCATATATCGGTGATGATCATAAAGGTTTAGTCGAATCATCAACAATCTTGTCACTTGGGTAGCAATGATGTGTTGCTAGACACCGGTCATTGCTTATTATCATAAATGTGATTTATGATCATTGCCAATGTGGCAAGAGCCTATTGGGTCACACACATAGAGCTACTGGGATTATTAGAGTGCATGGGCTAATTATTTGGGTTATGGTTTCACTTTAATTTCGTATTAATAATGGGCCAAAGAGTTGAGCCATTATTAAGCCCGAAATTAAATCCTAATTGGATTAGGGCTTTGAAACCCATTAGGCCTGGAAGTTGAGTCTCACTATAAATACAACTTCTAGTGAAAAATTCACAGGTCTCCTTGCCCTAGCCTCCCAAAAGGACAGCCACACTCTTCTTTTGCAATTCCTTGGAGGACGCAAGCTAGCACTGCGAGCGCAAGAGAAACGCATCTGCTGGGACGCGGTGGAAGCATGGTGATCCCGAGAGGCTCATGTGGATACCCTAGAGAGCCTGAACGCATCAACTGTTCAGGTTTTGTGATTCGACTCTACAGTTGAGTGAGAGATCTCAACCGAAAATTAGGTATGAAAATTTTTGAACACCCGGTTTACCCCGTTTCACTTTGATCCTGGAGGGTTTCAGTTAAATTCCACTACGCTGTTTAGCTCCCGAAACCCATCATGTAGTCCTTTGGAGTAAGGTCATCAAGGTTCCCTATATGTGAGTCACATACTTTCATACTTCCCTTTGTTGCTCGTAATTGAGTGAACTTGAAGGAGGTCATTGGGTTTGTCACATATCACACAGAGGCTTTTGTATGATCAAAATGGGATTTGCCCCTCCTATATAACGGGAGTGATATCTTTGGCCCCCTTGATAGAGTGAGACTCAGAAAATGCATGGCCATGCTCGGATGAGTTGATATACGATATCAATGTCATCAGTTTCAATTAGTCTACTCGGTAATCAAGAAACCAAAGATTGGGCTATACGAGAGTGACACATTTCATGTCTCATGCTTAGTCTTGATATCTTGGACAAAGGGACAATGGCATATATGGATAATGATCATAAAGGCTTAGTCAAATCCCCGACAATCTTGTAACTTGGGTAGCAACGATGTGTTGCTAGACACCACTCATTGCTTACGATCATAAATGTGATTTCTGATCATTGCCAATGTGGTAAGAGCTTATTGGGTCACACATATAAAGCCTCTTTGGATTATTTGAGTGCATGGGCTAATTTATTTGGGTTATGGATTCATGATAATTTCATATGAATAATTGGCCCAAAAGTTGAGCCATTATTAAGCCCGAAATTAAAGCCTAATTGGATTAGGCCTTTAAAACCCATTAGGCTTGGAAGTTGAGTCTCACTATAAATACATGATATAGTGAGAAATTTGCAGCTCTTGCCCTAGCCTCTCAAAATGTGATAGCCGCATTCTTCTTTTGCTATTCCTTGGAGGATGCAAGCTTGCACTGACAGTGCACAAGAAACATATCTATCGGGATGTGGTAGAGGCGTGGTAATCCAGAGAGGCACGTGTGGATACCGTAACAAGCTTGAACACGTCAATTGTTCAGGCTTTTTTTTATTCAACTCAACAATTGGATGAAAGATCTCAACTGAAATTAGGTATGAAAAATTTCAAACACCCGGTTTGCCCCATTTTACTTGGATCCTTGAGGGTTTCAATTATATTCCGCTACGCTTGTTTAGGTCCCAAAACACTACACTATAGGTCTTGTTTCTACTTCCTTTCACCATGTAATACTATATTCCTATGAATTATTTGATGTAAATTAACTTAAATCATCCTAAAAGCTAGAAGCAAGAAACGAGCACACATCAGCTTAATTGAGTTCTTTTGAGTTCTAAACTTGAATTCAACCAAATTGGACACCAAGGGCAAGAAATTAATACCATTTCTAACCATTTCATGAGATTAGAACTAATCCACATGGATCATACATGCTTACCTTAGGGTTTGGACCAAAAACTTGCAAGAACAACTTGAATTACGTGAAATAGGCCAAAACTATGGCTTTGGGACATTCAATTTTCATGAAATTTTGCAAAAATTAGTAGGTTTAAAGATGGAGAGCTATGGAGGAAAGGAAGCCATGAAAATGGTTTATGAAGGAGATCATGAATAGCACCATCTCCTCGAATTATATAACCAATTACTCCCACTCAGCCTATTTTTGCTCTTCTTGTCAATTTGGCCCAAAATCTTGTTTTTATTAAACTTGGGCCACTTAAGCCTCCACTAAACCATCCCTGTTAGTCCCAAGAAATTTTTTTTATGCTTGTACATTGAGCCCCTTAGCTTTGTTAAGCTATAGTTTCCTTTTTAAGACATAATAGCTCAAGATTCACACTAAGTGCATTTTTAACCCTTAGCTTCCACTTTTGGTTCAAGTGGCTAGAAACACTTATGGGTTTAACTTATTTATCTCAACACACTTGTATGAACCTAATGGCATAGAAATTACAGCCATGCCACTAACTTGGGCCAAAATTACCATTTTGCCCTTTGTGCCATTTAGGTGCCAATTACACTTTGGAACTCAACTTAAGGTTATTTAGCTTGGTTTTCTTGCTTAATAAAAATTATTTGAGGAAAAGAATAACTTTGGATTTACTTACCTTAGCTTTGAACTAGGGTAAGTACTTGGAGAGCCTTTACATTCTCCCCTCCTTGAAAAATTTTGTCCTAACTGACCACAACACTTGGAAGATAATCATCTTTCATCCTGCTCAATTTTCTTACTCATGGTCTTTCCCTTAGTATGGTTGCCCACAGCTCCCTAACTAAGAGCCCGTTTCATGTTCTTCGCTTCTTGACTTGTAAGTCAATAAACTTTTTAAGGCACTCATTTGGAGATCTCTCCTTGGAGACTTTACTTATGGGGTGGACACCTTGCCTTGGTTCACAAGGCACATCCCTGTGCTCCCAATTTTCATTTAAGTCTATGTAACTTGGAGCTAACTTACTCCTCTTAGGCCCTTTTTCCCATTAAGGTACTATTGGTAGTATTTAGCCACTTGCTTGAGTCATTACTCTTGATGGGAATTAATACAATCTTACACCATACTTTGGCTTTCATGCCCCACTTAGGTGTTTCTTGGTTACCACCACCTTAGCGCTTTTGGCATAATTCAAATTGCCAACACTTGCACTCATCTTAAGCATTTAAGTGACTTGGGTATATCACTATTTTATTGTCACTTAATGCCCTTTAGTACTTAGGACACACATTTTTTTAGTTGACAGCTCTTACACCCGACCTAGGCACTCAAGTCAATTCTTAGGTGCATCTTTAATCTTGTTGCCCCTTAATTCTATGGGTGCAAACTTCTCCTTATAACTTATCCTTGGCATCATTGGCTTTTACTGCCTTAAGTATGGTACCAATTTTATGGTGACTTGCCCTTAGCCTTCTTAGGCAACTTTTCACACTTACTACCTTAGGGTTTTTTAGCCACTTTAGGCACCCACAACTTGACACCATTGAGCATGGTATAGGTGCCTTAATTCAAACAGGCTTTTCATAATTTGGGTGTCCTTGTATGTACCATAAACTACCCAATTCTTCAACACTTGACTCCTCTAAATAATCACTTAACATGCTCAGGGTTCTCAACTACTCTTTAGTCACTTAGCCATTTCTTGCCTCTTAATTCTTAAGACACCCTTGGCATGCTCCTTCATTCTTTATCACTTATTTGTCATTCCTTAATCAGCTGGGCCTCCTTTGGCAGTGGGGTATTCTCAGCCACTATAGCCTTTTCTTAGGTCTTTTTAAATTACTTAAGACCAATCTTTAGCACCATTAATCAACTTGCTTAGGTGCTTTAAATGCCCTAGATTGCTCAATATGTCACTACTGTGACCCTTAGGCCTTAGCTTAATTACTTGGCTACCTTGGGTGTTTACTTGGCATTGAGTTCTCTTAGGCTCCACGACCCTTCTTAACTTTTCTGAGGAAGCTCTTAGGACTCTTGGCGTCCAACCTTTAATGGTACTCCCTTAGCTCTTACACTTGGGTACATTTTGTGTCCTACAACTCATGCCACACCATTGGCTTTCTCACGAATTTCAATTCGCATTATTTTAATTTAGCACTCAACATTTGGGACCTTTATACTTATCTTACCTCCTCATTAAACTGTACGAGTCTTTCTTAACACTGCAAACCCATCGCATTAACATAATCTTAACACTGCAAACCCATCGGGTTAACATAATCTGAGTGCCACCCATGAGTGTTCTTAACATACTCTTATACTTAAATTAGACTTACTAACCTTATACTTTCTTTGGGACCACTTTGGTACCTACATCTTGCCTCTCAACACTTGGGCACATTCTTAAGTCTTTGCTTCATTAGCCCATCCTTATGCACTAACCACCATGACTACTTAGTGTGATTTACATATTCTCATTCATATGGGTGCTTAGTGATTCAAGGCCAACATTTAGCAGTTTAACTTCTGGGACTTTTTTGATAGTTCCAACTATCTTAGCTCCAACAATATTACCTAGGGGTTTTAGTTTTTTTCTTAGCCACCTACTAGTTCCAAAGTCATTCTTAGTCATCACCTGACTGCACTAAGACTCTTAAACTACTTAGATAACTTCTTACCCCTTGAGGAAACAAGAGTTCAACAAACTTATTAGGCTTAGCAAGCTTGCTAATTTTTTCAACAAACCTCAACTTTCAGTTGCCTTGAATCCACGAATGAGGTTATCACTTCTACTTACACTTAGCTCCATCTTGAGCTTCTTTATATTTAACTTCTTAGCTCAGTAGTTACACACCTTTATAACATTGTTGATTCTTTTTTATTTATTTGGATAGTGGAGCACACTTTGGACCTTAGGTCCTTTTTCTTACAAACCTTTTGGATAACTTAGGTTTGTACTCTTGGCCTTTTCATTTAAAGATTTCTTAGCTCCTTTAAACACATAATGAGCCCCACTATCTAAATTGATTGAACTCCCAACATTTAAGAACATTGCTCAATTCACTTTCACTCATTATGAGCAACCTAAGCTGAACACAAACTATAAGAAAATTACTAGCCATAAGTCTACTACTTGGAGTTCATTCTACATTTATGGATGCTCTTGTCAACTATTAGGTCCTGATTTTAATACCATTTAATATGACTCCTCTTTAACTGACTTCCTTAAAGCCACCCGACTAATGGTGGTTTCATGGTACCCTTTACACTCTCATTTCAAGTTGTGATTTCCCAGGGACCTAGTTGTTATCCCTTTGGTCTTTATGGCTCAGGTTAACTTTTGAACCTTGACCAACTTACCAAAATCAATGGACTCCCCTCTTTAAGGAACCACACGTTTAAAGATAACTTCACAATTTTAAGCCCTGTGGTGTATGGTTCTCAACCTTGAATGAACCAACTTTTCACAATTATTGTGAGTCCTTAAGGTACCACTTACTTTTTCTTCACTTATAACTTCAAGCTCCTAAAGTTAACTTTTGGCTTTATAAGCCCTCTTATCTTAGATGTGGGTGCCTGGAGAATTCAATCTTGCCTTACTTGGTAACCTTTAGCAACTAGTGTGCAACACTGCTCAAAGTTGTACCACTCACAACTGTCTTAGAGCTACCTTAAATTGTCCATATAGTCCATATTACAAGTCCTATGCCCACTATTAGGTTTTACCCTAGTTAAGAGATACTATATCATACCTATTACTTTGAGATAATATCCCCTTTATCCAACTGTGATCAACAACAAATATACGAAATACTACCTAATGCATGTTAATCATCCCATAGGAATTAATAGTCCAACTACTATTAATCAATGCAATGAAGCACATTGGATAAATTACAAAAAAGACACAACATCATATTAACCCAAAAAGCAATCGTAGTCACAAAATCACCATACGGTTCATCTACTTTAAGCATGAGTTGGAAAAGTCTAGCTTATAGAGCCATAAAATAAATATGACAAAATTAAAAGGAAACTAAAAAAATAATTATCCACGACAGAATCTTTTCTTCTCTAAGAAATTTTTGATCTGATGCTCATAAAATCGTGTTAATCATCAAAACTGCCACCAACAGCCTTTCTCCATGAAAAACTATCTTTTTCTGTGTATTTTTCACCTTTCTTTTTCTTCTTCTTTTTTTCCTTCCTTAACTGATCCTCTTCCTAAGCATTGACACACCAAACAATAAACCACAACCATAGATCACTGCATACTTGCTACCCCTAAGCTCCTGGGCAAAACCTTAACCACTCTAAGGGTTTAATCAAAATTTTACCCTTTTTGGGTTCTTTTGGGTTCACACACCCACAGTTCCTTCAGAATCCTAGATTTTTAGGCAACCTAGTCACAACCATAGACATAGTAGTTTAAACAACAAAAACTACTTACAACTATACTGTGAAGGTAAAGGTGCCTCTTTTTGTTATCGGCTTCTTGATCAATCAATTGGTCCTAGTAAGTCTTCTTGTTGCATTTAAATACTAGCAGCATTTTCCCGATGATTGTGGCAGTCTTGACCTTAGCCTTGTTTAACCCTTGACCTTAAGCACATTCTTGCCTTTAGTCTTGCACTTTCCCTGTTTCTATGCACCTGGCACATAGTGCCCATTTTTAGTTTGTGTTGCTTTCCCTTAGTTCTCCCTTACATTCCATGGACTCCAAATTAAATGGGCCTTATATGATCTCTTGCTTCGTGCCTCAACTTACCTTGGGGTCAAGATGTTATTCTCTTGGTCCAAGTGCACTTGTAGTCCTAGTGCACCTTAGCCCTTACCCATTGGTCTAATGCTTTCTTGGTGTCCATGTTGCCTTTTGCCTTTAGGTAGTAATGGTTTTCCTAGCCTCGATGAAGCTTTAGTAACTTAGTACTCCTTAGCCTTTACCCATAGGCTATTTAACTACTTGTCAAATTCTGTCCTTATCTAATAATGGTAAACACTTCCTTAACCTTAGTCCTATCCTTAGAGTGGAGAATCCTCCCTTGGTCTCAGTGTACTAGTAAGCCTTAGCACACTTTGACCCTTACCCATCAGGCATTAACCACAGTCTCCCCTTCTTCAATGGTTAGGCATCCTCTTTAGGTTACTCACATCATAGTGCTATTGGGAATGTACAACAAGACTACCAGCTTCCCTGTGGTTAACAACATAGAGCCACTTGGACCTTTACTTGATCCCCTACCTCAATACCAAAACCTTACCAAGTCCCCGCTGATATAACTACAACCAAAGCTAAATGACAACTCCAAGAACACATATAGGTAGTACTAACCATGCTTGGCACAAGGACACACCTAGATCTCAGTCACCTATTACCTCTGCTAGGACCATTGACTGGCTTTGATACCAATTGTGGCGGAACGGGGACCCAAGAACCTAAATTTACTACCAGTACTAGGCTCTTAGGTAACCATAATCCCACTTAGGTTATAGTTGGTTGGCTAGTTTTTACTCATGAAGTATATCAAATCATTACATGCAACTATTTACTTCGCCTACCCTGAATATAAAATATAGTGTAAATTGCATAAATGGTTCCTAACCTTTAATCCTTGTTTCATTTTAGTCCACAACCTATTGAATGTTTTGTTTTGGTCCTAAACATATTAAAATTGTTTTATTTTCATCCTACACCAGATGAAATTCATTAACTCACAATAATTATTTGACATAAACTTTTAAAATTCTAATTCAAATATTTGGTAACTACCTTCCGGTAAATTTAAATAGTTTAATACTTTTTTACAGTAAACAGAAAATTTAAATTAATAGTATTTTCTTTCTGAATGAAATAAGTTCAATTTACAAAGAGAAAAAAAAATGATTTAAAATTTTCATTAACTATAAAAAATTATCATACAGATTAATTTTATTATAAAACAGTTACCAAATAGTTTAAATTATGATTTAACATGTTATTATCAAATAAATATTTTTAGTTAACAAGTTTTATCAAATTGGGGCCAAAATGAAATGTATTCAATAGATTTAGGACTAAAATGAAACGTTTTAATATGTTTAGGAATAAAACAGAACATTCAATAGGTTAGGGACAAAAAGGAAACACCAACTAAAGGTTACGGACCATTCATGAAATCAACTCATAAAATATTCATGCATTGTCCTGGCTATGTGATAATAATAAACTGAAAAAAAATGTTGAAAACAGTGCCACGACTATTAACGAAAATATAATTCAAAATGAGCCAAGATGTAAAAACTTTAGTTGCTTTAACTTCATGTAACAACTATGTGCATACATCTTAAACTTATATGCACCTAAATGTAACCTAGTATTATATATACCAATGGATACTAGTAAAGACAATCTCTTTGTATGAAAATACCATACATATAGAAGAAGTGGCATATATCTACTAAGATTCATCCTTAGCTCTTCACCTAAGCAAACTAGCTTCAAGTGATGAGACATACTTTCCATGTACTCAGTTGGCCTCAAATTGTAAGGAAAATACTTTGGTCAATACTAGCTTTTGCTACGAGTAGCATAGAAACTTAAAATTTCCTACTTAGAGAGTATGTTCCAACCTATAAAATGTAGCATTAATAGCTGCCCCTTTTCAATTGCTAAGCATGACTAGCCCGCTTAATACCTGCACAACACTTAAAGGGTGAGTACTTGAAAGTACTCAGTAAGGGATTTGGCACATGCAGGGGGAAACAAAAGCAAGCATGCAAAGCACAACAAGCATATATATATATATATATATATATATATATATATAACAAATCATGCAAGCAACAACACAACCAGAAACAAGAATAAGAATAAGAATAAGAAATAATGCAAATAATGGGTGGATGGATGGATGGATGGATGAAACATGCACATGCTAATGCACTTAGGACTTCCCTACACCCATAGTTGTTAGACTTGTAGTGAGTTCTTACGACTAGGGCACTTGTATATTGGCACTCATATCCTATTCTAGCACTTAATCAACCCCATGAAGTCTTTTTATGGGCACCTTAAAATAAGTCATCACTGAATTAACCTTTGCCCGCCTCTGACAGGATACTTAAAGTAATTTTTCACTTACTCCCCTCATACCTAGTCTCTTCCCTTTAACGTATTATGCAGGATAGCTGCCTTATGTTGTCCAACTTGCCAAGTTCTTGGAGCTTAGCTTAGGGTCCCTTAGTGGTTTACTTACCAAACCACAAGGTTTGGTTAGGATCCTCTTAGGTTTCCTTTTCATTGCCTAAAGATCTAAGACCTTTCACTTGGGCCAACAAAAAATTTGAAACCTACCATAATCTCTTTAGTGCTCCCTTAACAACTTGGGCACTTTAACCCCCTTAGCCACCATTCCTTATCCTACCTTAAACACACCACTTGGCTACGTCCTAAATAATGCATAATTCCCAACTTAGAATTAGTTGTAGACCTAAATGAGGCTACGAAACATCTTTGAATGGCCTAGGGGTGATAACTGAGAGATTGAGGCATTCTTACAGTGCCCCAAGCTTGAAGGGCTTGCGCCTTGGCGATGAGTCGTGAAAGGCAACAACTTCCTGGTTGCCTCGAGTACCATTGGTGACACGTTCTCACCATTGGTGATGCATCGCGAATGCCTTCCCAGCATTTTGTGACCACGTGCTATCTTGCACCAAACTTGCTCAATCATTCAATCCCCAAGCCAATTCACATGAGTCTTATTTCTACTTCATTCTAGCATGCAATATTACATTTCTATGCATTGTTTAAGATGAATTTACTTAAATTCCTTACCTCGAATCATCCTCAAAGAAAGGAGCAGGCAACAAGTACACATGAGCTCAACAGAGTTCTTTTAAGTTTAAGGCTAGAACTCAACCAAATTGGACACCAAGGGTAGGAAATTAAGACCATTTCTAACAATTTCACAAGTTTAGACCTAACCCACATGGATCATAGATGCGTAGCTTAGGGTTTGGACCAAGAAATTGCAAGAACAACTTCAAATGCACCAAATGCACCAAAAATGATCTATGGCCTTTATTGGGATGGCTTAGGACCTTTAATTTTCATGGAATTTTGGGTAGATTGGGAGGTTTGAATTGGGAGAGCTATGGGGGTAGGGTAGCCAAGAAAATGGCGGATAAAGGAGATGATGAATACTTCCATCTCCTCCAATTATATAACTAACTACTCCCACTTAGCCCATTTTTGCTCCTCCTGTCACTTTGGCGCCAAATCTTGTTTTTATTGAACTTGGACCTCTCAAGCATCCACTAAACCATCCTTTTAGTCCCAAGAAATGTTTTTCTTAATCTATCTTTTGCATTTTAAGACATAATATCTCAATTTTCATACTTAGTGCATTTTTAACCTTGAACTTCCACTTTTGGTTCAAATGGATAAAAACACTTATGGTCTCAACTTACTTATCTCAAAACACTTTCATGAACCTAATTCCACAGAAATTATGGCAATGCCACTAACTTTGGCCAAAATTACCATTTTGCCTTTTTTCACGCCTTAGGTGCCAACTACACTTTGAAACTCAACTTAACCTTACTTAGCTTTCTTTCCTTGCTTAGTAAAACTTATTTGTGGGAAAAAAATAACTTGGGATTTGCCTACCATGGCTCTGAACTAGGAGAAGTACTTGGAGAGCATTTATAGGTAGATTTGTCAAGGTACTTAAAGATGGAACAATTATAATCAATAAAAAGTAGAAAAAGAGAATTTAAGGAAGAAGTAGAACAAGAGTAGGTAGCAGTTATTAATTAGAGTGGAAGTTACATTTTCCAAGGAATAGAAAGATACAAAGTAAGGGAATGACTATAATACATAAAAGAACAGGCAAAAGATATCACGGAACAAGTACAACATGTGTGTAATAGTAACAAAAAGGTGTATCCTACATGCAGATGTAAGATATATGGAGAACAATAAGAAACTATAAAGGAACAAGATGAATGTTCATAAAAAATAAGTATAATAAGAATTCATTAGAGGATAGGAAAAAAAAGAAAGTAGGAAGCAATAAGCTATTTAGTCATCAAGGGAACGTGCATATATTACCAAAGAATAAATAGAATTAGTAACATAATAGGAAGAATAAAATGAGAGACAAATAATATGGCCATAAGCCGTTGTTCTGTGGCATGATCATAATTTATAGGAAATTATGGCATGGTCTAAGAGGGAGCTATGGGATAGTAACATTATCGTGATTTACAAAAACTTGAGATATGAAGGCAATTTCATAAATAGTTAAAAATTAGGAGTTTTATTGATATCAACTATGTAAGTAAGGGAATGACTATAATACATAAAAGAACAGGCAAAAGATATCATGGAACAAGTACAACATGTGTGTAATAGTAACAAAAAGGTGTATCCTACATGCAGATGTAAGATATATGGAGAACAATAAGAAACTATAAAGGAACAAGATGAATATTCATAAAAAATAAGTATAATAAGAATTCATTAGAGGATAGGAAAAAAAAGAAAGTAGGAAGCAATAAGCTATTTAGTCATCAAGGGAACGTGCATATATTACCAAAGAATAAATAGAATTAGTAACATAATAGGAAGAATAAAATGAGAGACAAATAATATGGCCATAAGCCGTTGTTCTGTGGCATGATCATAATTTATAGGAAATTATGGCATGGTCTAAGAGGGAGCTATGGGATAGTAACATTATCGTGATTTACAAAAACTTGAGATATGAAGGCAATTTCATAAATAGTTAAAAATTAGGAGTTTTATTGATATCAACTATGTATGTGTATGTGTAATGGATGGCCATGTGTAAATAGTTACAGCTCACAACATTGACAAGGTTGGATAGCCTTATTGGCATGAACCCACCATTTGGAACTCTGCGACTAACGTAAGACAAAGAGGCATAGATTATTTTTTTTCAATTTTCATAGGTGATATGATGTTAAAAAAGGTCGTGTTTTCGCAAAAAAAATTTAAAAAAAGAAGTTCCGATTTGGTACATATTTATTTGGCCTTAGTAAGGAGAGATGTGAATGGTTCTATCATATATAAAGTTTAAAGTCCTCTAAGTTTGTTTATTTCTACCCATTTGATCCCTTAACTTTATCTCGTGTCAAACTAAGTCAATAACTTTGCTACATGTTTAGTAAAAAAAGTTGCAAAAAACTGCTTTGGGCTTGAGTGGGTAAAAGTATGGAAGTTCAGGAGTCAAAGAGGGATTTTTTCTGATAGAAAATTATTTGTAGAAGAAAAGAAGGTGACTCACGTTTTTTTTTTTTCTTTTTAGGTAATAGAGGCTGATGCTGCTCACACTTTGCTTCTTATAGGGGATATTAGGAAAGTTAATGGATTCACCGAACAATTAAAAGGCAGAGACTAACTACAAAATTATGCGTAATTAATAAAGTTTTTTCGTAAATTATATGTATGTCGGCGGAATACATTATACGATATATCTCGCTGGTCTTCACCAGCACAAAATTCTACTTCTGGATATGTTTCTTCTATAATTTTTCTTTTCAAGTTTGAAATTTCGGTTTAAACTCGTCTTTTTAACAAATTATATTTGTCTAACACAAGCCTATAATAAGTGAAATTTTCCCTAGAGGTTAAAAATTTAGAGTTGACATGCAAGACTCAAGATTTTCGACAGCAAGTTTCTTCCCATGATCACTCATGCAATATAATAATAATAATAATAATAATAATAATAACCATCATCCTCATCTGTTTTTCTAAGTTTGATTTGTTCGAAATCAATCAATTCGAGTTCGAATAACGCGATCGAAACTTGACTTGTTTTCACCTCCATCATATGTACATCATGAACGTATCTTCTTGTCCTATCTTAGTCGTATTCGAAATGTAACCATTGGGATTTACGATTAGCTGTGGAATTGGAATATAAAATACATAATTTTTTTTCCAGAAACAATATAATATGCTAGCTAGAATAAATACAGCAATATGCATTTAGCTAAATATTTGGCGGATGTACACATCGAAGAAAACTACCACCAGAATTGTTTAGTCCAAAAATCAGCTGTACAAGATCGACGAATAGGTGCAGCCAAATAAAGCAGACGCATAAATCCTTGTCACGTACAGGAAAACTTTGTATGGCTTGGAGTTCAACTTTGGCCTCCACCATTTCCCCACAAAATGTTAATTAATGCTGATTTAGGTATTTTCAGGTTCCAAAAAAACAATCATTTCTTTATTTCCTTCAAATACATAATACCTTCTAACTTTATACTTTGTAAAATTGCTTATGATAATAAAAAAAAAATAGGAGACTAGGTGGTAGCAAAAGTAACTAGGGTTCCAAATTGGATAGTAAACACCTTTGATTGTTGGTCAACTCCAATTACCTACATATAAAGATATGAAGAAAAGCGTTAAAATAACCCCAAGGGTATGTCCCCGGGGCCCCTTTGATACTCAAGTGAATAGATTTGTAGCATATAGCTTAGGGAAAGGTGAGAAAGATATTTAATGCGTAAATAGTCAACAGGTGGGCTTAATGGGTATGTGCCCTAGTTCTTGAACCTAATAGGATTTATTGTGCCTACATTGTTAATTAAGGCTGGGACCAGATAAAAAATAACTGGGTCAAATCTGAGTTATGGGTATAAAATAACTGGGTCAAATTTGAATTATGGGTATGAAGAAGCACCTCCCTTAGTGAATGTAGCACCAAAGGGGTCCTTGCATTCTGATATACATATGCAAGGACTGTTTGGCCCACCACCCCACTATGGGGGTTTATTCAGATAGTTGCATTCAAGTTTTATTCTCAGTCGGAGGCATTTGTTGTGTTTGGGGGAGTTGCTTCTAGCAAGCATTGTTGCTTTCTTGGAACTTGAGGGTCTTCTATTTTTGGACAAAATAATCCTTCTAAATGGCTTGGTCACTTTGATGAAAATAAACCTTTCCCATGAGGTTAGACTCTTGTAGAAAATCAACCCCTAAGGGACAAAAAGATTTCAGCCTCCTTTGAGCTTTAATGTTGAAGACTAGGGCACTATGGACCTTTTGACTCAAACCTCAAAGGGAACTATAGATATTCAACACCTTGGACACTTCAAGCTTAATTCTCACACACATTAAGTATTCCCTTGACAAGCCGAGGACTATGAAACTTGGTTCAAAATATGTAGGACCTCTTTGATGATCCATAATTGTTAGGCCAACTTAGAGTTCTTAGCAAGTTAGGCCAACTTTCTAATGAACTTGGAGCTCTAGAGGTATGGTGGTTATTGGAAGTGCTTGAAGTGCAAAAGTGGAATTTGGTGCTTGCTAGTGGTTTCGGCCTATGTTGAAATTGTGTGGTGTATGTGAGTTGTGTGCTTGATTGTTTGTTTGTGTGTGCTAACAAATTATAGATAGCTTAGTTAAGCATATTATGTCTCGGTTACTATATGTGCATATTGTGTTTTTGTGTTTTCTATGTTTTCTTTGCAGGACAAGCAAGCTAGGAGGTTAAGTCTTGGACTTAACTAAATAAACCAAGTATGGTTGTTTGTGAATCCTACTGAGTGATTGTCACTCATTGCCCATATATTTCTTGTTTCAAGAAAGGATATTCAGCTTGAGTAGTTTTCTTGAGTTGCTTGTTTGTGTGCTAGGTAGTGCACTTATTGTACAAGGTATATGCCAACTCAATCTTGGCTTGAATAATTGCAATTACAACTCTTATGGTTTAAGGCTGAAACTTATGCTTTAAGTTTTGCAGGCCTGAGTAGTTGTGGGACGCGTCTAGTTGCAAGATGGATTTGTGGACTATGGCTCTGATTGCAGTGTTTACTTTCATACCCATGAATATGGTCATTGGGTTGGTGCTTCAGTGTGTGCTGCTGTATTGCACACTTAGGTTTCTTCTGGGGGACTAAGGAAACTTAGCTTGTAAAACTTCACCTTGGCTATTTTGGACTTGAAGCATCCTTGGAATGTTTCCAAGCTAGTGATGCTTGTACTTAGGCTATTTTGTGTGTATATGTAGCCTTTGTTGTACATGGTTTTGTATGTACATATGTTGGATGCTTATGTGCCAAGTTATGTTAAGTTATGAGCTCATGGTTATATTGTATGTAAGAAACCTCTTGAGATACTTTGTTTAGCTAAAAATACATGTGCATGGAAACCTTGATTTTCAAAACTACAATGATGTGGGCATCCTGGTTGTCATTCATGAAAGTAGCACACTTGATGAGCACACATCCTAGACACTTGACTGATTAAGTGTATGCCTTGCTTGTATTGCAAGTTACTGATTTTTAGCCTTGCCTTGTGTTGCAAGTTAGTGGTTGGGCCTTACCTAAGCTGCAGGTATTTGTTCTAAACAAGTTCTAAGCCTCCTGGGGCACCCTCCCAGCTTTCAGCTTAAGAAAATAAGACTTAAACTACCTAACAAGCATTAGCCAAAATAAAATGGTAGTTAATAACACCTGAACTTAAGAGTATCCAAATAACTCATGGGTAGGTTTGGTGAGTGGCACTGAGAGTGCACAGGCTGGGGCCTGGGTGGGGTGTGACATACGTAGCTCAATTTGTTGAGGTGTTCACTGATGATATATTAGTGCAATCTAAAACTGTTACCACTCTGAGTATTTAAATACAGTGATCAATTTTAGTGAGCTCAAACTCCAAGAAGTCCATGTCCTACAGGCCAAGTAAAACACGTGCACTATGTTTACCCAAGTGGCCCTCTTGGTCATGATGCAAAAATGTGTATATTGGTCCAACCATCACACACATATTCACATACAATTTCATCTAGAAGTAATGATGACAATGAAATTCTTTATTCCTGGTCAATATGGAATTTGAGTAAAATCCCCAAGTGCATGTACAATCATATGCACAGAAGATGCTATTGGTGCACATTTTTTTTCCAAACTTTAACACCATGTCCAACTCAAATTCTACCCGTGTTATTCTATGCCCTCATGGTTTTAAACCCTTTAATACCCTTAAACCTTCATAGGGAAATAGGTTTGAGACAATAAATCCATCTAAGTTTACAATTATGAATTTTACACTTAATGGGGCAAAAATGACCATATGAACAGTGCTCAGCAAAATCAGCCAACTTTGACAGACCATAACTCTCGCTACAAGGCACGAAATCTAGTGATTCAAAAGAAAAAGTATTCTTCTTGAATTTTTCTAAGTGTGGTCAAAATTCCATATCCAAATTCTTTATGTACAGAAAGTTATGGCAGCTGGAGTACAGGGTACGAAATTTTAGGCACTATTGACCATTATGCCTAAACAAAATTTCATAATATTCATACACTTCATTTCCAGGTGCAAAACCACTTGGTAGTGTCCATATATGTCTTATACACATGGTAAAACCATTCCCATGAATTTAGATCCGTTCTAACCATCATTCATAAAAATGCCATCAAAACAGCCCATAAACACCATATGGACAGCATTGTATACACACTTCAAACCATACTCCGTTGATCCACATATCCTTCTCACACTACACATTCAACATACCCAGATCATTTGCATGAATTTATGCACCACATACATGAAAATAACTTAGTTAATACATACACTAAGCTTCTTGGAGGACTTCAAAAGCACTAAGCACTCCAGAAACTTGAAGGGACCAGCTGCTACGTAAGGCAGAAGGTACCATTACTAAAAATAACTAATGTACTAACAAATTCATGAAACTTTCCAGTTTACAACTACATGTATGGAAGTTAGTATAATAGAATTTCACATAGAAATTCAAAGTACAGCTATTATTTTGAATGCTCTTTTTCAGGTACTCCTGAAATGGACAGAAAGGGGGTACATCTCTTTGAAGAAACTTAGTAAGGGCTTATCATTAGAAACTTGAACTCCTAGAAACATACCTAAAATCTAAAGACATAAAAACACAAAAACAAAGCACATGTAGAAAAATATAGCCATCCAAATGCACAAACAAATAGAGCACAATCAAATGCAATGCTGGCAGCAATACATCATTAGGGTTAGTCCATAAACAATCAAATAAACAATATGTAATCACTATGGAAGCCCTCCTCAAGCTAATTCTTGGTCTTATGAGCTTAATTGGTCTTATTTAGTACTAACTTGGGCTCTAGGAACCCCTGTAAACACTGCCATCTTAATGCATGAAAAACCGTAAGGCTGGAACCTTGTTCATGCACTCTCCCTTAACCCATACTTGCTTCCTTGAGCTTTTTTCTCTCTTCCAAGCATGGTCATAGCTTCATGGATGCTTGATCATCTTAAGATAGTAAACAAGCATGAAGCATGAAGATAAAAGCCTTACCTAAGCTGTGAAGGCTGAAATCTTCAAGAGATACATAATAAACCCGAAAACTAGGGTTTTTCTCTTTCTTGTTGCATCCGATTGCCTTCCTTTCTAATTTCTTGGGAAATTGAGCTATGGTGGCTATGGAAGCTTATGTAGGACCTAGGGAATAGGTTGCACCTAGTGGGGGATGAAAATGGGCAAGAAATGGCAAGAAATCAAGATATTTTACTTGACATGATTAGTTTAACCTTAACCTTCACTCAGGTTATTATAAGTATTTCTTAAGCAAAGGCCTTTTGGCTAATCTTTAGCCCACCTTTTTGACCTTAGAACCTGGAAATAAAAGGCTGGGATAATGCTAGAAATGGCCACCTTCTTGTCAAAAATCATCCCATCCTTAAGTTATTTTTGTGAACAATTGCACACCTAGTTGTCCTAGGTTCTTGAATAATAGCTTTCGTTTCCTTTATGCAATTAAGCCTCCAAAAATTTCTTCCATACCATTCAAATCCTTCCAAAATCTATCTTTTAGAGTTGTACAATTAAGTGCGCAAGTCTTGAAATCTTGCAATAAGACCCATAGATTACTTCTAAAACAAGCAATCCTTTGGGGCTCCCTTTAGTACCAAGAAACCATTGTAATCTTTTAAGGAGGTGTAGATTATTCACTTTACCGCTCACATTTCATTCACTATGGTAAAAATTACACTATATAATGGTTTATAACCATTATGCCTTTATACTGTAATTTTCCCATTTGTTGAGATGGTAACAAAAACTCCCCAAGGACATGAAGAACAATTTAAGGTAGTTTTGCAAGTGCTTAAAGACAACCAATATTACACAAAACTATCTAAGTCCTAACTCTAGGCAAGTAAAATTTATTCCTTGAGCATATCGTAAATGCTCAAGGATTAAATGTCGACCTAGAAAAGGTGAAGGCAATGGTGTAGTTGAAATGCCTAAGCCTTGTAAGTAAAGTCTGAAGTTGGTTAGGACTTATAGGTTATTATAGAAGGTTCATTGAAAAATTCTCTATAATAGCTTCATAATTGACTACCTCAACAAATAAGGTAGAAAAGTCCATTTAGACTTCTAAGTGTGAAGAAAGTTTCCAGGAGCTCAAGAAAAGGTTAACTTCTGCTCTTATCTTAATCATATTGGACCCATATAACATTTCTATTGTTTATGTTGATGCATCTAGGTTGGGATTAGGATGTGTGTTAATGTAAGATAAACAAGTGATTCCAGATAGGTCTAGGCAGGTAAAGCCTAATGAAGTGAACTACCTGGCACATGATCCTGAGTTGGAAGCCTTTTCATTTGCTTTAGAACTCTATAGAAAATATCTTATGAAAGGCTTTTCTAAAATCTGTACATATCATAAAAGTCTAAAGTACTTCAGTACAAGGATGGGTTACTTTCCTATGGTGACTGGCTCTTTGTGCCAAGTTACCTAAGGCAACAAGTATTGTAAGAGGCACGTATGAGTAAGCTTAACGTTCACCCTGGTGTGAATAAGATGTAGCATGATCTTAAGATTCATTTCTGGTGACCAAAGTTTAAGAGGGACATATATGAATATGTGTCTAAGTGCCTCACTTTTCAAATGGTGATGGTACAGCAACAAAAGCAAATGGGAATGGTGTAAAGTTTAGCTCTCCCAAAAAGAAAATGGGGATCCATAGTAGTGGACTTTTGTGTTGGGTTACCCAATATAATAAGTCATCATCATTCGATTTTGAAGATGGTGGATAAGTTGCAAAGTCTACACACTTTGTCCCCATTAAGATTACATATACCATGGAAAAGTTAGCCCAATTGTATATCATGGATGTGGTATGACTCCATGGAATCCCTTATCAAAATATATCTTATAGAGATTCCTATTTTGCCTCAAGGTCTTGGAATGCCTTTTAAAAGACTATAGGTTCTACTATGAGCCTAAGCATGCTTATCACCCTCAAACTGATGGGCAAACTGAGTGAGTAATCCAAACCTTGGTGGACATACTGAAAGGTTGTGTGATTGACTATAAAAGGGATTAAGACCAATACCTACCATTGATTGTGTTAGCTTGTAATAATAGCTATCAAGAAGCTATTAAGATGGTGCCCTAAGACGCTCTGTATGGGTGTAAGTGTTGGGTTTCGGAAGCCAAACAGCGCAGCGGAATTTAACCAAAACCCTCCATGATCCAAGTGAAACGGGGTAAACCGGGAGTTCGAAAATTTTCATACCTAATTTTTTATTGAGATCTCTCACTCAACTGTAGAGTCGAATCACAAACCTTGAACAGTTGACGTGTTCAAGCTCTCTATGGTATCCACACGAGCCTCTTGGGATCACCACGCTTCCACCACGTCCCGGCAGATGCGTTTCTCTTGCGCTCGCAGTGCTAGCATGCGTCCTCCAAGGAATTGCAAGAGAAGAGTGCGACTGTCCTTTTGGGAGGCTAGGGCAAGGAGACCTACAAATTTCTCAGTTAAAAGTTGTATTTATAGTGAGACTCAACTTCCAGGCCTAATGGGTTTCAAAGCCCTAATCCAATTAGGATTTAATTTCGGGCCTAATAATGGCTCAACTCTTGGGCCCATTATTAATACGAAATTAAAGTGAAACCATAACCCAAATAATTAGCCCATGCACTCTAATGATCCAAATTGTGTGTGTGACCCAATAGGCTCTTATCACGTTGGCAATGATCATAAATCACATTTATGATCATAAGCAATGAGCGGTGTCTAGCAACACATCATTGCTACCCAAGTGACAAGATTGTCGATGATTCGACTATACCTTTATGATCATCACCGATATATGCCATTGTCCCTTTGTCCAAGATATCAAGACTAAGCACGAGACATGGAATGTGTCACTCTCGTATAGCCCAATCTTTGGTTTCTTGATTACCGAGTAGACTAACTTAAACTGATGACATTGATATCGCATATCAACTCATCCGAGCATGGCCATGCATTTTCTAAGTCTCACTCTATCAAGGGGCCCGAAGATATCGCTCCCGTTACATAGGAGGGACAAATCCCATCTTGATCATACAAATCCCTCCGCATGATATGTGACATACCCAATGACCTCCTTCAAGTTCACTCAGTTACGAGCAACAAAGGAAAGTATCAAAGTATGTGACTCACATGTAGGGAACCTTGATGATCTTAGGTCGAAGGACTACATATACCCTGATCACCATGGGAATCACTTATGACACTCATATAACGATCCATGTAGTGTTCTCATGGTGGGTCGGTCCAGTACACAAGTTCTCCAACTTGTACCCATATGTAGACTACATATCTCATATTAGTCTCCACATATGCTAGTTGTTATGTATTATTGCAACCCGCTCCACAATAATACTAGACCAGGGACTTTTAAGAATATCATTATTCTAGGGTTACAATTATGTTTGTTAAGTTACGCAGGAACAAAACAACAAACATAATTGCTGGATTAATGCCTTAATAAAATATCATGACTCAATGTGCAAAAATACAATCATCTCATGATTGGCTTTTGGGCACAACACTAACAGTAAGTGTGTAACACCTCATTGTTTGGCGGATGTGGCAGATGAAGTTATTGTTGGCCTAGAAATCATTGCCAAGATGAGAACAAAGATTTAGTTGATCCAAGTAAGGATCAAAGTTACCTTAGACTAGCAATCAAATTATGCCAATGCACATAAGAAAGACTTAAAGTTTGATCTAGGAGACAAGGTACTCCTTAAGGTTTCTTTGATGAAGGGTGTGTCTAGGTTTGGCTAAATAGGTAAGTTAGCTCCAAGAAACATTAGTTCTTTTGAAATCCTCAAAAGGGTAGGGAAAGTGACTTATTAGTTGGCTTTGCCACCAAGTTTAGCCCATGTTCACAATCTGTTCCATGTAAGTTCTTTAACAAAGTGTGTTGTGACCCTGAGCAAGTGTTAGCCTCATCTATCATACCAATAAGAAAGGACCTAAGTTATGAAGAATAGCCCATTAAGTTTCTTGAGCATCACATTATGAAACTAAGAACAAATTGGATTCGAATGGTCAAATTACTATGGTCTACCCATGGTGAAGAAGAGGCCATACTGGAAACTAAGCAGGATATGCAAAAGGAGCATCTAAGTGAATTTGCTTCATTGAGTCAAAATTTAAAGGACCAAATTTATGAAGGAGGAGAAGATATGACAACTCTCCTAGTGAATGATTGGTTTTGACCTAGAAAATATATTTTATTTAATAATTTTTACTTAAATGCCTTAAATTAGTTTCACATTAAGCAAGAAAGACAAGTTCAGCAAAGTAAAAGTGAGTTCCTAAGTGTGATTCGACACCTATGAGTTATGAGGGTAAAACTAAAAATTTGATCTCAGTGAGTGGGATGATTGTAATTATGATGGAATTAGGGTCACATAATGATTTTTAAATAATTAAGTTAAGATCATTAATTATTTCGGCTATTAGAACCACCACTTGTAGAAAAAGTGGAAAAATTTCACTAAGTGTTCAAATGAGGCATTTATGTTCTAAATGGCTTATGTGTCTAAGAGGATAAGTGTGTGAGGAAAGAAAATAATCTTTTGGACCAAGGAGGGATGGTTTTGAGTGTAAGTATAGCGGCTAAAGGGAGATTGAGTTTGAGATCAAGATGCAACCAGGAACAAGTCCAATAAACATTCGTCCTTACAGAATGCCTATCACAGAGATGAATGAGCTCAAGAAACAACTTGATGAACTTCTTGAAAAATGGTTCATACGGCCTAGTGTTTCACCAAGGGGAGCTCCAATTATAGTTGTGAAAAAGAAGGATGGATCATTGAGACTATGCATTGACTGCAGGAAGCTCAATGTAGTGACTATCAAGAACAAGTATCCACTTCCTCAGATTGAGGATTTATTTGATAACTCAAGGGAGCTAAGATCTTCTCCAAGATAGATTTGAGATATGGATACTTCTAGTTGAGAGTAAAGGAAGAGGACATTCCTAATACTACATTCAGGACCAGATATGGGCATTATGAGTACATAGTCATGCCATTTGATTTGACTAATGCCCTAGTTGCTTTCATGGACCTGATGAACAAGGTGTTCAGAGCACATCTGGAAAAATTTGTGGTTGTGTTCATTGATGACATCCTAGTGTGTTCCAAGGATAAAAATGAACATCAACACCATCAAAAGATTGTCATAAAGACTCTGTTGTAACATCAGCTTTATGCCAAGTTATCCAAGTGTGAATTTTGAATAAGGGAAGTGTCTGTTAGGCTCTGGGAGCCAAACAACGCAGCACAATTTAACCAAAACCCTCCAGGATCCAAGTGAAACAGGGTAAACCGGTTGTTCAAAAATTTCCATACCTAATTTCTGGTTAAGATCTCTCACTCAATTGTAGAGTCGAATCACAAAACCTGAACAGTTGACGTGTTCAAGCTCTCTATGGTATCCACACGAGCCTTTCAGGATCACCACGCTTCTACCACATCCTGGCAGATTCATTTCTCTTGCGCTCGCAATGCTAGCTTGCATCCTCCAAGGAATTGCAAGAGAAGAGTGCAGCCGTTCTTTTGGGAGGCTAGGGCAAAAAGCTGCAAATTTCTCACTAAAAGTTGTATTTATAGTGAGACTCAACTTCTAGGCCTAATGGGTTTCAAAGCCCTAATCCAATTAGGCTTCAATTTCGAGCTTAATAATGGCTCAACTTTTGGGCCCATTATTAATATGAAATTATTGTGAAACCATAACCCAAATAATTAGCCCATGCACTCTAATGATCCAAATAGCTCTATGTGTGTGACCCAATAGGCTCTTACCGTGTTAGCAATGATCATAAATCACATTTATGATCATAAGCAATGAGCGGTGTCTAGCAACACATCATTGCTACCCAAGTGACAAGATTGTCGGTTACTCGACTAAACTTTTATGATCATCATCGATATATGTCATTGTGCCTTTGTCCAAGATATCCAAACTAAGCACGAGACATGGAATGTGTCACTCTCATATAGCCTAATCTTTGGTTTCTTGATTACCGAGTAAACCAACTTAAACTGATGACATTGATATCATATATCAACTCATCCAAGCATGGCCATACATTTTCTAAGTCTCACTCTATCAAGGGGCCCGAAGATATCACTCCCATTACATAGGAGGGACAAATCCCATCTTGATCATACAAATCCCTCCCCATGATATGTGGCATACCCAATGACCTCCTTCAAGTTCACTCAGTTACGAGCAACAAAGGAAAGTATCAAAGTATGTGACTCACATGTAGGGAACCTTGATGATCTTAGGTCGAAGGACTACATATACCATGATCACTATGAGAATCACTTATGACACTCATATAATGATCCATGTAGTGTTCTCATGGTGGGTCGGTCCAGTACACAAGTTCTCCAACTTGTACCCATATGTAGACTACATATCTCATATTAGTCTCCACATATGCTAGTCGTTATGTATTATTGCAACCCGCTCCACAATAATACTAGACCAGGGATGTTTGAGAATATCATTATTCTAGGGTTACAATTATGTTTATTACGTTACGTAGAAACAAAACAACAAACATAATTGCTGGATTAATGCCTTAATAAAATATCATGACTCAATGTGCAAAAATACAATCATCTCATGATTGGCTTTTTTGGCACAACACTAACAACCTCCCACTTGCACTAAAAGCCAATCATCCATGTATCTAATACCGATGGACCTAGAATGGCTATCATGCTTCTACTGCGTAAGATGCTTTGTCAGTGGATCAGCAATGTTGCTGTCTGTCAAAGTCCTGCATATCCTTACATCACCCCTCTCGATGATCTCCCTGATGAGATGATAGCGTCGGAGTATGTGTTTGGATCACTAGTGAGATCGAGGTTCCTTAGCCTGTGCGATTGCTCCATTGTTGTCACAATAGAGCTCTATTGGGTCGGCAATGCTTGGAACCACTCCAAGTTCAGTGATGAACTTCTTGATCCAAACTGCCTCCTTCGCAGCATCAGAGGCGGCAATGTACTCAGATTCTGTTGTAGAGTCAGCTACTGTCTCTTGCTTTGAACTCTTCCAGCTCACAGCACCACCACCAATACAAAACACATAACCAGATTGTGATCTAAAATCATCCTTATCGGATTGGAACCTTGCATCGGTGTAACCCCTTACAACGAGCTCATCTTCACCTCCAAAGACCAAGAATGCATCCTTAGTCCTTCGTAAGTACTTAAGGATGTTCTTAATAGCTGTCCAGTGACTCTCACCAGGGGTTCGATTGGTACCTACTCGTCATGCTCAAGGCATATGAGACATCAGGATGAGTACATATCATGGCATACATGATAGATCCAATTGCTGAGGCATATGGAATCTTACTCATGCACTCTCTCTCCTCGGGTGTACTCGGACACTGAGATCTAGAAAGAGTTATACCATGTGACATGGGCAAGAATCCTTTCTTGGAATCTTGCATGCTAAACCTCTTTAGCACCTTGTCAATGTATGTACTTTGACTTAGGCCAAGAAGCTTTCTAGATCTATCTCTATAGATCCTGATGCCTAACACATAGGCTGCTTCACCCAAGTCCTTCATAGAGAAACATTTCCCTAGCCAAGTCTTCACAGACTGTAGCTCAGGAATGTCATTCCCGATGAGTAGTATGTCATCTACATACAACACCAAGAAGACAATAGCGCTCCCACTAACCTTCTTGTAGACACAAGGTTCATCTTCATTTTTGATAAAACCAAACTCTTTGATTGCTTCATCAAAATGAAGATTCCAACTTCGAGAAGCTTGCTTCAGTCCATAAATGGACCTTTGCAACTTGCACACTTTATTGGCATTCTCAGGAGTGACAAAACCCTCAGGTTGTGTCATGTACACATCCTCAAGTAGCTTTCCATTTAGGAATGCAGTTTTGACATCCATTTGCCATATCTCATAATCATAGTGTGCAGCAATAGCAAACAAAATTCGGATGGATTTAAGCATAGCAACTGGTGAAAAAGTTTCATCATAGTCAATACCATGAATTTGCTTGAAACCTTTTGCAACCAATCGTCCCTTAAAGGTAATCACATTACCATCCATGTCAGTTTTCTTCTTGAAAACCCATTTGCACCCTATGGGTTTTACCCTTTCAGGTGGGTCAACCAAAGTCCATACTTGGTTTTCATACATGGATTCCATCTCGGATTTCATGGCCACTAGCCACTTCTCAGAGTCAGGCCCCGACATAGCTTGTTGGTACATTGTGGGCTTATCCTGATCCATGAGCATCACATCACCAGTGTGAGTCATGAGAAATCCATATCTCTCAGGCTCACGCCGAATCCTACCAGACCTATATGGGCTCAATGCTACAGGAATAGACTCTTGAACCACAACATCTTGTGGTGTCTGTTCAGGTTCCATTTTAGGTTTGATGTCTCCTTGTTGTTCTTGAATTTCTTCAAGTTCTACTTTCCTCCCACTAGTTCCTTTAAACATAAACTCTTTCTCTAAAAAGACACCAGTTTGAGCAACAAACACTTTTTGCTCAAAAGGATTGTAGAAATAGTAACCCTTTGTTTCTTTGGGATACCCAACAAAAAGGCAATTTTGAGATTTGGGCCCTAGTTTGTCAGAGGATTGAGGTTTCACATAAGCGTCACAGCCCCAAATCTTCATAAAAGATAAATTGGGACACCTCTCACTTTATTTCTCAAATGGTGTCTTTTCAACCGATTTAGATGAAACTCGGTTTAGTGTAAATGTAATGCCCGGAAAATTCAAACTGATTAGGTCCCGGGGTAAGTGGATTGGGAGCCAAAGAATTTTCCTAATTTGGGAATTTAGCTCAATTAATGTGAGGGGACATTAAATTAAGTGTTAAGGATTCATGAAATTAAGCTTGGCTTAGGCCAAGAAAAATAATGGTGAAAATGGTGGATTTCGAAGATGAAGGACTCAATTGAACAAAGGAATTGTTGTAAGTTGGGCTCAATTGCCCAAATTCAAAAGATTAGAGGACTAAGTGGGGAATTGACCCATTTTCATGGCCTTGGATGCCATGGCCAGCCATGTCCATTCAAAATAATATATTTTATGCCACCTCCACCTCACTCACAATTAAATAATCCTCCACCCACACCTCCACTCACCTTTGTCCCCCACCTTCACTACTTCATCATTTAACTTCACCAACTCTTCTAATTTGTCCCCCCACTTTGTCTCCCACTTCCCATTTGAATTATTACTCCACTAAGGCATTATTCCCACCCATTTTGGACACCCATAACCAGCCATACACTCCCCCATTCAACAAAATACATTTCTTCACTCATCTCACCTCATTCAAGCCATTTCACTCTCTTTCTTCAATCTCTCTCTACAAACTCTCTCTCCCTTCTCTCTAGTTTTGGCCAACACTTGTTCTTCTCTCCAAGAACATTTCTAACTCTTTTCCTTCCTCCAAAAATTCTGCCATTACTAGAAATCACCCTTCCATAAATTAAAACCAGGTGTTCTTGGTAGAATTCATGCTCTAAACACCCAAAGAGCAAGAATCAAGTAAAAGATTCAAAGAAAACCAAGGAGAGAAATTCGGCCATCTTCATTTCTTGGAGGTTTTGAACTCTTCTCAAGGAGTTCTTTGTGTATATGAGCTTCTAAGCTCATTGGGAGGAAGAATCAAGAAGAAAAAATTGAAGAACATCAAGCACACAAAATTCGGTCTCACCTCCTAGTCGAGGTTTCGTAAGTGTGAACCAAGTATTCTTGGTATTTTGATTTCTTTAAGATAATCACCAAGTGTTCTTGGTATTTTATGGATTACTAATTTATTTGGCCATTTTGGTTCTTGTGCTAGAAAATCATTTCTAGAATCAACAAGCAAGGAAACCGAAGGAAAACAAGCTTCTAAGAAGCTTTCGGTATTGGTAAGGATTCCTATACTCTTTGAGTATTCGGGCCCCTAGGTGATGGTCAAAGAACCATACGATCCTAGGTGTGCTAAGAGGGCATAAGTTAAATTATTGCTTCGGCAATTCTGTATCGCTCATGAGCTAAGTTAAGTAAGCAAGCATTTTGGGCTAGGATTTAAGTAGGCCACCTTAAATTCCTATGCTAAGTGAGATCTCCGAAAATGAAAAATATGTGAAATTAATGAAATAAAACTTGAGGGATGCTTGCTGCCTTTCTGTAAATCAAGGTGTTAAGTGGCGTGTGTTTGCGTGCTTCTATGAATTTGTTGTGCATGCTAACCCCCGATTTCGATTATTATTGTATATGCATGTATCTTTGTGTTTTCTTTGTCTTTATGTTTTCCTTGCAGGAATTTTGGAATAATTATTGCCATTACATTCTTGGCATATGTTGGGCCTTAAAGGCCATAAGTTAGGCTTTGGAAGCCATATGGAATCCTTATTGAGATTTAAATCTCACCCGCCCTACTCTACCTTTGTAGGAAAAAGCGTGCTCGAAAGATTGAGCTAAGAGTCCTAAGTACTCTTTCTGTGGTGTTGAGGTTGAGTATATAAATAGTATTTGCTCAAATTATTCTAAGTATTTATCCTTAGTTGCCTGAAAATCAAGCTAATAAAATGTGGACTTTGTGTACAGGACTACGAGTCTAGAAACTGTGGGAACAACGTCTTAAGGTGGATTTGTGTTCTTTGGAATATGGCTTGCTTTTAAGCATGTAATAGTTGGTCTTAGTTAAATGACCAAATTTATGGACTTAGCTAAAATTCGGCCAAACTTAGTATTTTGGGCTTGTAATATGGACTATGGACACTTTGGGTGCTTTTATTGCTTGGTGGACTTACCAAGGCCCATGCATGTTTTATGGAAGTATGATTTTCATGAAAATTGGAAGCATGTGTAAATTGGGCTTAAATGTGTGTAATAGGCTTAACTAAGAATTTGGGCAAAGTTGAATATGTTCTTGTTAATTTTGGGCCATATGCATGTTAAGTACAGAAAAGGGCCATAAGCCCATGTTTATGTGAAAACATGCTATGTTTGGTTAAGTATGTACACGCTAAGATGAACATGCAAGAAAATTTGGAAAAGTATGAAATTTGGATGCATGTGTAAAGATTGGCTAATAAGGAGAATACGTGCACATATGTGAATTAATGTATGCCTAAGCATTAGTTTGCTTATAAAAGCATTAAGAGATTACGTGCACTAGTGAACACCAAAATACATAAGCATGCGAAGCATATGCATGAAAATAAGTTTTCAAACTTAAGTTGGTGTTTTGGTTGCCATGCATATTTTTGGCTAAGCTTGGTAAAGACCATGAAAATGAACACATGAAATCCACATAGGTGCTAGCTTGTTTCTGAGAGCATTTCAACTCAACCTTAATTAAAGAACTTAACGAGCTAGTACTGGTAAGTATCCTAGGGTTCGTGCCCATAAGTCTTAATGAGTTTTTTTAAAAAAAACGCTTCTATGTAATGAAAACTTCCGCTACATGTTTTAAGTAATTGGGCCCAAATGGGCCAGGGGCAGTTTAGGGCACGACTGCTTGGTATCAGAGTAGGTTTGCTCTTAAGGACCAAAGTTTTGGTCTATGATTTGTTAGTATAGACTTGTTCCCACATAGGTTAAGTCCATTAATGAATATTTATGAATATTGAGCAATTGTATACCTTGCTTGTTGTTAATTACAGGATGAGAACCAGAAATATGAACTGAGGTTGAAATGGAAATGAAACTTCCCATCAGGGGAATGAGAATGCTGGCTTTGTGCCAGAGGCCCAAGTCAGGCCTTATGAGCCCATCAGGGCTAATGTTACTGGGCCTAGCATTGATGCCCAAGAAAGAAGAGAAGCAAGAATGGAAGCAATGGTGGAAGCTATGCAGGCCAATATGGCCCAATTAGCAGCTAGCATACAGATCTTGGCAAGGCGTCAAGCCCAAGTCCTAGAGCTTGCTGGGCAGCAAAGAGAGCAACCAATGAGAATGAGGCCAGGAAAAGAACCTGTGCTCGATGATCAAGCTAGTGAGAATGGCAATGATGAGGACGAGGAAAGAAGAAACCCACGAGCTAGAAGAATAAGATCTGAGATCCAACAAGAATTAAGAGAAGAAGAGGAAGAAAGTCCAAATGCAGAAGAGCTGGACATGGAAGATATTGATGGGCCTACCCAACTCATTGACACCACTAGGGCAGTGAGGGCCCAAAGAGGGAGCCCAATATTGATAATGCTGGGGGCCTAAGAGAAGGCCAACTGGAGGGGTTCCTTGCCCTGAAACCTCCAGTATTTAAAGGAAGCTGTAACCCAGATGAAGCAGAATTCTGGATAAACCAGACTAAGAAGATCTTTGAGAGGATGAAGGTTTCCTCTTCACAGAAGGTCTTATTGGCAACCTTCAAATTAGAAGAAAATGCTGAACTATGGTGGAGAGCAGTCCACAGGACATATGCTAGCAAAAATGCTAGGCGGCCTGCTCAAAGGAGAAGAGCAATGAGATGGGCCGAATTCCAACAAGTGTTTCATCAACAATACTTCAGTGAAGCACTGAAAAACCCAAAGCAGGTTGAGTTTGACCTGCTTGAGCAGAAAGAGCTCTCCGTACTAGAATACGAACAGAGGTTCAGTAACCTCATAAGATATGCACCATAGTACGATGATCGAGATGACCTAAAGGCCAAGAAGTTCCTTCGGGGACTTAGGCCAGAGCTGAGGAAAATACTCAGAGCAGTAGGAGCCAACAAATACCACGACATTGTACAGAAGGCTATCGCCCTAGAGCAAGACTTCAGGGGACAAGCCATGATTGGCTCCGGAAGTACCGGTAAACTACAAAAGCCCTCTAAAAAGAGAGGAAAAGATAGCTTGGCATATGAGCCAAAAAAGGATAAGAGAATGAAGACTGCAGCCCCCTACGGGCCATAATGTGAAACGTATGGTAAGTTCCATGGCCAAAAGCCATGCTACAGGCTCACTTCCGGATGCCTAAAATGCGGCGCCCAGGATCACTGGGTAAAAGACTGCCCTGCCAAGGGAGAAGATCAGAGGACCCCAGGAGGGTTCAATAACAGATGGGCATAGAGACAATTGCCCATAAAGAGGCCCAATATACCTCCACCACCGAGGAGGGACCAGGGCCCTAGCATGCCTCAGGGCAGGAATAAACAATCTCAAGCTACTGGAAGAGTATTCCAGATTGAGAGTTCGGGAAAAGCACGAAAGGACCCAGAGGTCAATAGAGCTGGGGACGATGAAGAAGATATGGACCAGGCCGGGCTGGTCAAGAAAACTCTTATAGGTACCATTATTATTAATGGTTACGAGGTATCAGTTTTATTTGATACTGGTGAATCTTTATCTATAGTATCCTCTAAGCTAGTTAAAGATATGAACCTAGAAGTATGCAATACGGATAAAATGTACCTGGTTAAAATTGCTGGGAATGAGGTCTTGATAATATACCATATGGTAAAAGATTGCATGCTTAGGCTAGGTGAGCTAGAGCTTAGAGCTGACCTAATAATCTTGGATACTAATGGATATGATATCATACTAGGTATGAACTGGCTCAGTGCCAACCGAGTAGTAATAGACTGCCATGCCAGGCAACTTTATCTGCCTGGACACAAACCTCAATCTTTGAAAAAATCATCTAGGTTAGTCCTAGAAAATCTTTTGAAAGTGGTGGAACACAAACCCCTAATAATAAAAGGTGAATACCTAGGGTTAAATGAAACTGAAGTTGAAATAGAGCTGGGTAAAATGCCCATAGTAAGAGAATTCCCTGAAGTGTTCCCCATTGATCTCCCAGGGCTCCTTCCTGCAAGAGAGGTTGAGTTTGAGATCAAATTGGTGCCAAGAGCTGCACCAGCATCTATTGCTCCTTACAGGATGGCTATTCCTGAAATGATGGAACTAAAGAAGCAACTGGATGAGTTGCTTGAGAAGGGTTTCATAAGGCCAAGTACATCTCCTTGGGGAGCACCTGTACTTTTTGTGAAGAAGAAAGATGGAACCCTTAGGTCATGCATTGATTACAGGAAGCTCAATGCACTAACCGTTAAGAATAAGTACCCCCTGCCAAGGATCGAGGATCTATTTGATCAGTTAAAGGGAGCTAAGGTCTTTCCCAAAATAGACCTCAGATTTGGATACTTCCAGCTGAGAGTCAGGGAAGAAGATGTCCCAAAGACAGCTTTCAGGACCAGATATGGTCACTTTGAGTACACCATGATGCCATTTGGGCTCACAAATACACCAGCCTTTTTCATGGACCTCATGCAAAGAGTGTTCAAGGCTTATTTGGACCACTTTGTTGTGGTATTTATCGATGACATATTAGTGTACTCAAAGGATGAAGAAGCCCATAAGGAGCATCTGAGGATGGTGCTAAGCATGTTAAAGGAACATGAGTTATATGGCAAACTAAGTAAGTGCCAATTCTGGGCTAAGGAAATCAGGTTTCTCGAACATGTGATCAATGAGCATGGATTAACAGTCGATCCCGAGAAAATCAAAGTTGTCTTGGAATGGAAGCAACCTCAGACTGTGAGGGACATAAGAAGCTTCCTAGGACTTGCTGGCTACTACAAGAGATTCGTGCCCAAATTTTCTGTACTAGCAGCTCCACTCATTCAATTGACAAGAAAGGACCAAAAGTTTGAGTGGAGCAATGTGACGCTAGCTTCCAAGAACTTAAGGAAAGATTGACTATAGCCCCAATACTGGTTCTATCAGACCCTACAAAGGAGTATATAGTTTACACTGATGCTTCTCGAGTTGGGCTGGGTTGTGTCTTAATGCAAGGGAAGCAAGCAATAGCCTATGGGTCATGACAATTAAGGCCTTATGAAAAGAATTATCCAGTTCATGATCTGGAGTTAGCGGCAGTGATCTTTGCTCTGAAGCAGTGGAGGCACTACCTACTTGGAAGCAGATTCCAAGTCTTCACAGACCACAAGAGTCTAAAGTATCTGTTTACACAAAAGAACCTAAACATGAGGTAAAGAAGATGGCTTGAGTACCTAAAAGATTTTGAGTACGTCATTGAGTATACGGCCGGGAAAGCCACTGTGGTAGCTGATGCTCTTAGTAGGAAGTACACGGGAATACTCAAAGCCACTGGAGAGCCTGCTGAGGCAGAGGTACTCAGTTTATCTGAATTGGCCCAGGAATGGAAACACTGGGAGATGGACCAAGTAAAGGTCCTAACTATTAGGTCTGAATGGAAAGACCTAATTCAGGAAGCTCAGCTTCAAGATGACGAGATTCCCAGGATCTCTGGGCAAAAACGAGGGAAATTGTATCAAGGATTTTCCTTTAAGGCTGGAATATTATATTTCCAGAATAGGATTTATATGCCAAATAAGGATGAAATCAAGCAACGAATCCTAGAAAAAGCCCACTCCAGCTTGATAAGTATGCATCCTAGAGCTCAGAAAATGTATATGGATTTGAGATCCCATTTCTGGTGGCCATATATGAAGCAGGAGATTGGTGCTTCTGTGGCTAAGTGTATGACTTGTCAGCAAGTCAAAGTGGAACACCAGAGACCTGGTGGAAAATTACAGAGCTTACCCATACCAGAAAGAAAATGGGGATCCATATCCATGGACTTTGTAGTGGGTTTGCCACTGACCCAAAGAAAGAGTAATACAATCTGGGTCATAGTGGACAGATTGAGTAAGGCAGCCCACTTCTTGCCCATAAACCTTACAGACTCCTTGGAGAAGTTAGCTGAGTAATATGTTAAGGAGATAGTAAGGCTACATGGTGTACCAGATGACATTGTCTTGGATCGAGACCTAAGATTTGTTTCCAGATTCTGGAAGTCCTTGCACCATGCCTTGGGCACTAAGTTAAAATTCAGTTCTGCATACCATCCTCAAACGGACGGACAGACTGAAAGAACCATTCAAACCTTGGAAGATATGTTGAGGTGTTGTATTATTGACTTCCAAGTAGAATGGGATAAACACTTGCCTTTAGTGGAGTTTTTGTACAATAATAGCCATCACTCAGTGATTGGCATGGCACCTTATGAGGCACTATATGGAAGGAGATGTATAACTCTACACTGCTGGCATAAGCCAGGTGATAAGTTGGAAATTGGCCCAGAACTCATAAGAGAGACTACTGGGAAAATTAAGCTTATCCAGGAAAGGATTAAGGCTGCCAACAATGGGCAAGAATCATATGCCAACCTCAAGAAAAGAAGAGACCTGGAGTTCCAGGTAGGAGACCGAGTATGGTTGAAAGTATCTTCCATGAAAGGAGTAATGAGGTTTGGTAAGTGGGGAAAATTAGCCCCGAGGTATGTAGGACCATACTTAATACTCGCAAGAGTAGGAAACATAGCCTACAAGTTAGAGCTACCACCTGAGCTGGGACATGTACATGACACATTTCATGTAAGCTTGTTGAAGAAGTGTGTCTCCGACCCTAAACAAGTGGTACATGTCACTAGTGTGCCCATTACCCAAGATCTTACATATAAGGAAGAACCAATTCAGGTATTGGAAAGGGACACTAGAAAGCTCAGGAGTAAGTGGATATCGATGGTAAAAGTCCAATGGACTAACCATTTTGAGGAGGAGGCAACATAGGAGGTTGAAGTTGAAATGCTTAAGAACTATCCGGATACCTTCCCTAAGCTCTTAGGAAATTTGGAGGACCAAATTTCTTAAGGAGGGGAGTGTTGTAATGCCCGAAAAATCCAAACTGATTAGGTCCCGGGGTAAGTGGATTGGGAGCCAAAGAATTTTCCTAATTTGGGAATTTAGCTCAATTAATGTGAGGGGACATTAAATTAAGTGTTAAGGATTCATGAAATTAAGCTTGGATTAGGCCATGAGAAATAATGGTGAAAATGGTGGATTTCAAAGATGGACTCAATTGAACAAAGGAATTGTTGTAAGTTGGGCTCAATTGCCCAAATTCAAAAGATTGGAGGACTAAGTGGGGAATTGGCCCATTTTCATGGCCTTGGATGCCATGGCCAGCCATGCCCATTCAAAATAATATATTTTATGCCACCTCCACCTCCACTCACAATTAAATAATCCTCCACCCACACCTCCAGTCACCTTTGTCCCCCACCTTCACTACTTCATCATTTAACTTCACAAACTCTTCCAATTTGTCCCCCCACTTTGTCTCCCACTTCCCATTTGAATTATTACTCCACTAAGGCATTATTCCCACCCATTTTGGACACCCATAACCGGCCATACTCTCCTCCTACTCATTAGAACACATCCATTCACTTCACAAGCCAATTTTGCTCTCAAACTATCTCATTATCTCTCTAAAATTGGCCATCACTCCTTTTTCCTCTCCAAGAACATTTCTAACTCTCTTCCTCCTCTAAACATTCTGCCATAACAAGTTCTTAGCCTTCCTCAAATTAAAACCAAGTATTCTTGGTAGAATTCATGCTCTAAAGCCATAAAGAGCAAGAATCAAGCAAAGAATTTCGAGAAATCCAAGGAGGAAGTTTCGGCCACCTCTCTTTCTTGGTGGTTTTAAGCTCTTCTCAAGGGGCTCTTTATATAAATGAGCTTCTAACTCATTGGGAGGAAGAATCAAGAAGAAAAAATTGAAGAACATCAAGCACACAAAATTCGGTCTCACCTCCTAGTCGAGGTTTCGTAAGTGTGAACCAAGTATTCTTGGTATTTTGATTTCTTTAAGATAATCACCAAGTGTTCTTGGTATTTTATGGATTACTAATTTATTTGGCCATTTTGGTTCTTGTGCTAGAAATCACTTCTAGAATCAACAAGCAAGGAAACTGAAGGAAAACAAAGCTTCTAAGAAGTTTTCGGTATTGGTAAGGATTCCTATACTCTTTGAGTATTCGGGCCCCTAGGTGATGGTCAAAGAACCATATGATCCTAGGTGTGCTAAGAGGGCATAAGTTAAATAGTTTCTTCAGCAATTCTGTATCGCTCATGAGCTAAGTTAAGTAAGCAAGCATTTTGGGCTAGGATTTAAGTAGGCCACCTTAAATTCCTATGCTAAGTGAGATCTCCGAAAATGAAAAGTAAGTGAAATTAATGAAATAAAACTTGAGGGATGCTTGCTGCCCTTCTGTAAATCAAGGTGTTAAGTGGTGTGTGTTTGCGTGCTTCTATGAATTTGTTGTGCATGCTAACCCCTGATTTCGATTATTATTGTATATGCATGTATCTTTGTGTTTTCTTTGTCTTTATGTTTTCCTTGCAGGAATTTTGGAATAATTATTGCCATTACATTCTTGGCATATGTTGGGCCTTAAAGGCCATAAGTTAGGCTTTGGAAGCCATATGGAATCCTTATTGAGATTTAAATCTCACCCGCCCTACTCTACCTTTGTAGGAAAAAGCGTGCTCAAAAGATTGAGCTAAGAGTCCTAAGTACTCTTTCTGTGGTGTTGAGGTTGAGTATGTAAATAGTATTTGCTCAAATTATTCTAAGTATTTATCCTTAGTTGCTTGAAAATCAAGCTAATAAAATGTGGACTTTGTGTGCAGGACTACGAGTTTAGAAACTGTGGGAACAACGTCTTAAGGTGGATTTGTGTTCTTGGGAATATGGCTTGCTTTTAAGCATGTAATAGTTGGTCTTAGTTAAATGACCAAATTTATGGACTTAGCTAAAATTCGGCCAAACTTAGTATTTTGGGCTTGTAATATGGACTATGGACACTTTGGGTGCTTTTATTGCTTGGTGGACTTACCAAGGCCCATCCATGTTTTATGGAAGTATGATTTTCATGAAAACTGGAAGCATGTGTAAATTGGGCTTAAATGTGTGTAATGGGTTTAACTAAGAATTTGGGCAAAGTTGAATATGTTCTTGTTAATTTTGGGCCATATGCATGTTAAGTACAGAAAAGGGTCATAAGCCCATGTTTAGGTGAAAACATGCTATGTTTGGTTAAGTATGTACACGCTAAGATGAACATGTAAGAAAATTTGGAAAAGTATGAAATTTGGATGCATGTGTAAAGATTGGCTAATAAGGAGAATACGTGCACATATGTGAATTAATGTATGCCTAAGCATATAAAAGCATTAAGAGATTACGTGCACTAGTGAACACCAAAATACATAAGCATGCGAAGCATATGCATGAAATTAAGTTTTCAAACTTAAGTTGGTGTTTTGGTTGCCATGCATAATCTTGGCTAAAAGCTTGGTTAATACCATGAAAATGAACACATGAAATCCACATAGGTGCTAGTTTGTTTCCAAGAGCATTTAAGCTTAAACCTTTAATAAGAACACAACAAGCTAGTACCAGTAAGTATCCTGGGGTTCGTGCCCATAAGTCTTAGTGAGTAATAAAAGCCCCTTCGGTTTAATTAAACTTCCGCTGCATGTCTTATATAATTGGGCCCAAATGGGCCAGAGGCAGTTTAGGGCACGACAGTAAAAGCGGCTGTCTCTAGAGTATGTCCCCAAAAGGAGTTTGGAAGGTCAGCTTGACTCATCATAGAGCGAACCATGTCTAACAGAGTTCAATTTTTCCTTTCAGATACACCATTCCATTAAGGTGTACCTGGTGGAGTGAGTTGTGATAATATACCACACTCCTTCAGATAGTCAAGGAATTCTCGATCCAAGTACTCTTCACCTCGATCTGATCGAAGCACTTTGATACTTTTCCCGAGTTGATTCTTTACTTCATTCTTGAGTTCTTTGAACTTTTCAAAGGATTCTGACTTGTGTCTCATGAGATACACATAGCCATATCTGCTAAAGTCATAGTAAAGGTAATGAAGTATTGGAAACCTCCTCTAGCATGTGTAGACATAAGGCCACGTACATCACTATGTATAAGTCCTAGTAAGTCATTAGCCCTTTCACTTTGCCCTGTGAATGGGGCTTTGGTGATCTTGCCCAAAAAACATGACTCACATGTCTCATATGATTCAAAATCAAATGAGTCCAAGAGTCCATCCTTATGGAGGTTCGATATGCGAGTCTTGTTTATATGGCCCAAGCGATAGTGCCAGAGATAGGTCAACTTTGAATCATTCAATCTGACCTTCTTGGTATTCACATTATAGATTGGATCTTCGAGGTCTAGAACATACAACCCATTGCTAAGTTGAGCACTACCATAAAAGATTTCATTCAAATAAATAGAACAACATTTGTCCTTTATTATAAATGAAAAACCTTTCTTGTCTAAACAAGAAACAGAAATCAAATTTCTACTAATAGTAGGCACAAAGTAGCAGTTGTCTAATTCTAAAACTAATCCACTAGGTAAAGTGAGAACATAAGTCCCTACGGCTAAGGCAGCAACCCTTGCTCCATTTCCAACACGTAGGTCCACTTCACCTCGGGCCAATCTTCTACTTCTACTTAGATCCTGCACATTTGCACAAATGTGAGATCCACATCCAGTATCCAATACCCAAGATGAGGAAGTAGAAAAGTTAGCCTCTATAACAAAAATACCTGAAGTGGAAGTCTTACTTCCCTTTTCCTTAGCAAGTTCTTCAAGATAGAGCTTGCAGTTGCGGTTCCAGTGTCCAGGTTGCTTACAATGGAAGCACTCCCCTTCCTTTGCCACACCACCCTTTGGTTTCAGTGCAGCTGAAGAAGAATTAGCATTGGACTTTCCATTAGCTTTATCCTTCTTCTTGTTGGCTTTTCCCTTTCCCTTGCCCTTCTGAACCATCAAAATGGGCTTAGCCTTCTTAAGGTTTTGCTTAGTAGTTCTCAACATGTTGAGCAATTCAGGGAGGGACTTGTCAAGGTCGTTCATGTTATAGTTCATGACGAACTGACTGTAGCTTTCAGGCAACGATTGCAAGACTACATCAACAGCCAACTCTTTCTTAAGAGTAAATCCCAAACTCTCAAGATTCTCAATGTACCCAATGATCTTGAGCACATGAGGACCCACGGGACTTCCCTTAGACATCTTGCACTGAAACAATGCCTTAGAGGTCTCAAACCTCTCATGCCTAGCTTGCTCTTGGAAAAGCATTTTGAGATGTTCGATCATATCGAACGCCCCCATGTTCTCATGTTGCTTCTGAAGCTCAGATTCCATGGTAATAAGCATGAGGCATGCAACATCCAAAGCATCATCAGAATGCCTCTTATGAGCATCCCTTTCAGCTCTTGGAGCAATGGCAGCAGGCTCATTCAGAATGGGCTGCTCTAGGACATAAGCCTTTCTCTCTTGCTTGAGGACTATCCTCAAGTTTCGGTACCATTTGAGAAAGTTGGTCCCATTCAGTTTTTCCTTCTCAAGGATCGATCGCAACGAAAGTGTCGATGTGTTTTGTGCCATGGTTATCTACAACAGTAAATATGCAGTGTAAGAGTCATGTATTTTAATTCATTTAATAAGGACTTTTATTAAACGATACTCCCACTATTTTCCTCAAAATAATAACCCTCGATATTATTTCAGAACACCTCGATGCTAAGGTATTCTAGTGGGCCAAGATCCATATTTGACCACAACTTGAGTCAGCTTTGGCTTTTCTCTCAAGTTACAGTTATTTAGGTAGGCAACTCCTTGCCAATTGCATCTCATGCAACTCTTGGATAGTTGGGTGAACAACACTTGTCCAAGCTCATCTCATGAACTTAAGCCCAACTCTATGCCTCTAAGTCCCTAATCCTATTAGGATGACTTAGTTAAGTCGGACCCAAAGTTAGCAATTTGGATATCACTATTATCCCATCGCGCCTTACCAAGATGAACATAGGTGCTTTGCTTTGGCAAACCCACCTAATGTTGATCAAAGTCTTGACGAGTGCCAACATTTGGAAGGCATCACATTTAATGACTTAATATTTGTTTGAGGGATTTTTCTTTTGATCTCACCAATTTGTTATCTCCGGTTGTCTTATACATGCATCACATACAAATATAAAACATGCATCTCATGCTTACAAGAAAGTAAACATGACATGGTTATAGCCCAAACTATGCGATATTCTCAAGCCAATGAGAATATCATAAAAGCCTAAGAAAAGAAAAGGGTCTTCACAAGCTCCTTCTCTTCCTTTCTTGGTTGCCCTTTTGTTGTCACCTCCTTGGACATGCCACCTTGGATGATCCTTGGACATACCATCTTGGATGATCCCATAATGTACCATTACTTCAATAATAGAAACCTTGAATTACATTCAAGGGGAGTAAGGTGAGAAGAAAATGTACAATGAGAGTGATAAGAAAAGGCATGACTCGCAAGCCGTATTTACAAGTACAACCAATCAAGGGCTATAACCATGCACCATGCTTCAAACACCAATCAGCATATCATGTAAAATCTCATTCAACAAAAATGCATGCCAATTGATGCACGTTGATTAACCAGCTTTTATTTGTGTGGCGCTTCGCATACGGAGGTCTCATTATTGGTCAGCGGATAGGGTTAAAGGGAGCTGCTCTTGTGAAGGGTTGTAAGGGGGCAGTGCCCCCCTAGCGTAAAAAATTGTCTTACAATTGCTTTGCCTGAGATCTTTTATTTTGAGCAAGTAGGCACCCGAAACTCCTCCATTCGAGCCACCAAAAATACCTTACTTTCGGTGCGCGAATAAGCCGAATCCGAACCAAGCTAGGGTTTTTGCAACTATTGCAAGAATCCTAATCCATATAGGTATCTCATACCTATCAATTTTGTGTTAATCTCATTAACCAATTAGTGTCGTTTCTTCATATATGTCATATGTTCATTACGAGTTCCGGTTTCATGCATCATGAATCAATCTAATTAATCATGGCCGAAAGCAACCGAACACATAACATCATGTGATTCAACATTCAATCCCGATTTAAGGTTTCACCAGTAGCTTTGATACCATTGTTGGGTTTCGGGAGCCAAACAGCGCAACGGAATTTAACAGAAACCCTCTAGGATCCAAGTGAAACGTGGTAAACCGGGTGCTGGAAAATTTTCATACCTAATTTTTGGTTGAGATCTCTCACTTAACTGTAGATTTGAATCACAAAACCTAAACAGTTGACGTGTTCAAGCTGTCTATGGTATCCACATGAGCCTCTCGGGATCACCACGCTTCCACCACGTCCCGGCAGATGCGTTTCTCTTGCGCTCGCAGTGCTAGCTTGCGTCCTCCAAGGAATTGCAAGAGAAGAGTGCGGCTGTCCTTTTGGGAGGCTAGGGCAAGGAGACCTGCGAATTTCTCACTAAAAGTTGTATTTATAGTGAGACTCAACTTCCAGGCCTAATGGGTTTCAAAGCCCTAATCCAATTAGGCTTTAATTTCGGGCTTAATAATGGCTCAACTTTTGGGCCCATTATTAATACGAAATTATTGTGAAACCATAACCCAAATAATTAGCCCATGCACTCTAATGATCCAAATAGCTCTATGTGTGTGACCCAATAGGCTCTTACCACGTTGGCAATGATCATAAATCACATTTATGATCATAAGCAATGAGCGGTGTCTAGCAACACATCATTGCTACCCAAGTGACAAGATTGTCGGTGATTCGACTAAACCTTTATGATCATCACCGATATATGCCATTGTCCCTTTGTCCAAGATATCAAGACTAAGCACGAGACATGGAATGTGTCACTCTCGTATAGCCCAATCTTTGGTTTCTTGATTACCGAGTAGACCAACTTAAACTGATGACATTGATATCGTATATCAACTCATCCGAGCATGGCCATGCATTTTCTAAGTCTCACTCTATCAAGGGGCCCTAAGATATCACTCCCGTTACATAGGAGGGAAAAATCCCATCTTGATCATACAAATCCCTCCGCATGATATGTGACATACCCAATGACCTCCTTCAAGTTCACTCAGTTACAAGCAACAAAGGAAAGTATCAAAGTATGTGACTCACATGTAGGGAACCTTGATGATCTTAGGTCGAAGGACTACTATACCATGATCACTATGAGAATCACTTATGACAGTCATATAACGATCCATGTAGTGTTCTCATCGTGGGTTGGTCCAGCACACAAGTTCTGCAACTTGTACCCATATGTAGACTACATATCTCATATTAGTCTCCACATATGCTAGTCGTTATGTGTTATTGCAACCCGCTCCACAATAATACTTGACCAAGGACGTTTGAGAAAATCATTATTCTAGGGTTACAATTATGTTTATTACGTTACGCAGAAACAAAACAACAAACATAATTGCTGGATTAATGCCTTAATAAAATATCATGACTCAATATACAAAAATACAATCATCTCATGACTGGGCTTTTGGGCACAACACTAATAATGTCTTTCCTAGGACACATCATAGATGCATAAGGCCTTAAGGTAGACCCTAAAAAGGTCAAGGCAGTGTAAGGATGGGAAGGACCAAAGACTGTAAAGGAAATTAGAAGTTTCCTAGGATTAGCCAGTTACTACAGAATATTTGCATTAGGATTTTCTATGGTCACCTCAGTTCTTACTCATTAAACCAAAAAGGGTCAAAGATTTGAGTGGATTGAGAAATGTGAAAAGAGTTTGCAGGAGCTCAAGAAGAGGTTGAATGAAGCTCCAGTATTGATTCTTCCTGATCCAAGCAAGCCCTACATCATTTATACAGATGCATCTAGATCTGGGTTAGGTTGTGTACTTATACAAGGTCATTACTTATGGGTCTAGGCAGTTGAGATCCCATGAGGCAAATTATCCTACCCATGACCTAGAGCTGGTAGCAGTGATTTTTTCTTTGAAGCAATGGAGACACTACTTGATGGATAGTTCCTTTGTGATCTACACTGACCATAAAAGTCTAAAGTACTTGTTCACTTAGAAAGAGTTGAACATGAGGCAAAGTAGATGGTTAGAGCACATCAAGAACTATGACTACAGTATGGAGTACATAAAGGGCAAAGGCAATCTAGTAGCAGATGCCTTGAGCAAGAAGTACATGGCACCTCTGAAATGAGGATCCATAGCTGATCATGATTAGTAGAATAGTCTACCATGCCTATGGCATAAATGGCATAAGTGGGTGGAAGCCCAATTCTACACATTGATAATCCAATCAGAATGGATTGAAGACGTTAGAAAGGCAAAGGAGACTGATCTTATTTTGAAAAGGATATCAAGAAAAGGAAAAGGTTCCTTGTATGAATCCTTTGCCTACAAGTAAGGATTACTATAGTTCAAGGACTGAATCTATATGCCCAAATGACCAAAGCTCAGGCATGTAATACTTAAAGAAGCTCACACAAGCAAGTTGAACATCCATCTAGGAAATGAGAAAATGTATAAAGATTTGAAGACTCACTTCTGGTGCCCAAATATGAGGAGAGACATAGTTACTTATGTCTCTAAATGTGGTACATGCCAGAGGTTAAAGGCAGCGTACTAGAAGCCAGCTGGTACCCTATAGACTCTACCTATAGTAGTGAGGAAGTGGGGGAAGATAATGATGGACTTTTTGATTAGGTTGCTGATGACCAAATTAAGGCATGATACAATCAGGGTCATTATGGATAGGCTAACCAAATGTGCCCACTTCTTACCTATGAAACTCACAGATTCTCTGGAGAAGTTTGCTCAGATGTATATTTAAGAGATAGTGAGGCTACATGGAATACCAGGTTACATTGTATCTTGTTACCACCTCACAAGAATATGAGAATTCTAAAGGGTGGCATAATGATCAAAAACCATTATATTGTGTAATTCTCATCATAGTGATTGAAGTGTGGGGCATAAAAGGCATGATCAACACCTCCTTAAAATTTTTCTAAGTTGGTAACTCGGCCCCCAAGAAAAGCCTTAAGGATTGCTTGTTTGTCAAGCAACCTATGGACCTTTTTGGAAGGTTTTTGAAATTCGGGTACTCAATTGCAAAACTTTCACAAAAGAGATTTGGAGAGTTATGAGAAGGATATGAATGGTATAAAAGTGCTATTGAAGGACCAAATTGCTTATGGAAGACAACTAAGGACAAAGAAAACACAAAAAGGCATAAAGGACCTAAGTGTTCTAATGTAGGCCTTAAGATGTGTATATCTTTGACTTAAGTCAAATGGTGAAATTGTGGGGTTATCCCACACTAAGGAAGGGCTACTAAGTGCGAGTTATAGGGATTGTTAAATGTGGGCCAAGAGATTAAGACTAAGAAACCATAGTCTTGTAGTAAGGAAAATGACATAAGACAAGGTTAAGACTACTTAAGTGTGTTTTGTGTACTTTTGACAATTTAAGTAGTCAAGACCACCTTTTCTTCTCTCATATTCGGCCATATTAGACAAGGGACACAGCCCACCCTCCACCACACTT